>WBNH01007549.1:275949-356035 GCA_013401255.1 Urocolius indicus
GTCACCATGGTCCTCACCACATATCGCAGGGGAGCCTTCTTCTCGGTGCCTGGACACCCTCCTCCCCCTCCTTCTCCACTGACCTTGGTGTCTGCATAGATGTTTTCACATTCTCTCTCCCTGTTGCTGCTGCAGTTCTGCAACTGCGCAACAACTTCTGCCCAAATATGTTATTCACAGAGGTGTTACCTCAGTCACTAATTGTCCAGGCCTGGGTCAGCTGAAGGGTTCATCTTAAAATTGACTGACATTAGCCCTATCAGCTACAGGGGAAGCTTCTGGCAACTCTCTTTGTTTAAAGAAGCCACTCCTTTAGCCCCCCTGCTACTGAAAAAACCTGGCCCAGGCCAAAACCACTACAGTGGCTATAAGACAAAGAAAGTTAATATTAACATGGAGTCTTCTGAACATCTAAAAAGAATGACAGGCTGATAATTTTGTGTCCCTACAGCACTCAGAGGCACAGAAGCCTGGATGTTATTTTAGATAAAGGGGTCAATACTTTGCCATACTCTGTGTATTTCTTCAGTGTTTGCCTTTCTGAGGTTATATGATGTGACTGTATTTGCAGCTGCAGGTTGTATAGGATTTCTAGTTCTAAGGAAATGGCTCAAAGCCACTTGGTGTCCAAATTAGATTTTTTTTTTTTTGCCATCTTCCATCTTTTTCAATACCTTATTCCTGGTTCATCTCACCTTGCAGGAGGCAGTCCTGCCTCTTTATTAGACTGTTTCTGCCTGCACAAAGTGTTGTTCTCAGAGGAAGCACCCAGTTAATGGTGCTGCAAGCCTCATTAATTTCTCTCTGGAGTGAAGATGATGATGGAGACAGCTTGGTTTGTCTGTTTCTTTCTGGCAAATGCAGGGTAGGTGAAGACTTCATGGTGCTCTTAAAACTATTAGTGAGAGCAGAAGGGCTTTCAAAAATGGACATTTATCATCATGTCCCTTGTAGATGTCTATCCTGTAGAAATTCACGAGGTTATAGAAGTCGAAGGGGGGTTACACTTGTCCATAATAATCTTGCATTATCAATTAGAGAGGTAGTTAAATCGGTAGAATTTTTATGTGAGTGTGTTTGATTATGATTTTCATAGAATCATAGAACAGTAGGTGTTGTAAGGGACCTTTAGAGATCATGTAGCCTAACCCCCCTGCCAAAACAGGCCCACCCAGATCAAGTCGCACAGGAATGCATCCAGGTGGGTTTTGAAGACCCCCAGAGAAGGGGACTCCACAACCTCCCTGGGCAGCCTGTGCCAGGGCTCTGTCACCCTCACAGGAAAGAAATTTCTGCTTGTTTTCAAGTAGAACTTTTTGTGTTGCAGCTTCATTCCATTACTCCTTGTCCTGTTGCTAGATACAACAGAAAAAAGGGATGCCCTAACCTCCTGACACCCACCATTTTAAAGAGGCCCCCCCCTCAGTCTCCTCCAGACTAAACAGTCCCAGTTCCTGCAGCCTTTCCTCATAAGAAAGATGTTCCAGTCCCCTGATCATCTTGGTGGCCCTGTGCTGGACTCTCCCCAGCAGTTCTCTGTCCCTCTTGAGCTGAGGAGCCCAGAACTGGACACAGGACTCCAGATGAGGCCTCACCAGGGCAGAGTAGAGGGGGAGCAGAACCTCCCTTGACCTGCTGGCCACACTCTTCTTGATGCATCCCAGGATGCCATTGGCCTTCTTGGCCACGAGGGCACATTGCCAGGAGTTGTTCAGGTAAAAGACTGAAGTCAGATTCTTTTTGATAAGTAGCATCATAGGTTTTCTAAAGTCTGCTTTTTTTTTTTTTTTTTTTTGGCACATGCATACTTATCTAATAAAACTGAGTTTAGTTAGTATCTACCTGGATGCCATATTGACATTTCAAATAATGTTAGCTGCTATTTATTGTGCAGAAGAGACAGAATAAAATAGGAGTATAACAGGATGCTGATACATTTTTACTGTATTGATGAATTCCCATTTGAAATTTGTACATAAATATTGGTGTCCATATAAACATAATAAAAAGAAGTCATTGCCTATGTAATCATATACTGGTGTATATATATCAGCTATGGAAGTGACTTGTTAAGTATTTGATTTAGACAAGTGTAAGATGAATTTGTTTTTGTTCTAAATTATGTAAAATAAAGATTTTAAAATTCTTTTTTAAATAAGAAAGCTATGTTGTTAAATATTGTTTTAATTTATATTGAACTTTCATTACAAATACAAGAATTCATTACTCCCAAAATTCTTAGTTATTGACATTCAGAGGGTTGTAGGGATACTAGTGGAGGTTGTTGCTCTTTAGCTAGCCAGAAGTGTAAGTTCTACTTTCTAAAACAGAATTTTAAAGTCTTTAAAAAATAAGAAGCATTATTACCTCACTAGTAATAGCTTTTATTATATTTTAAACTTGATATGCATAGGAAAAAAAAAGCTCTATAGCTATTCACTAGGAATTTAAACAAAAATATAATTTTGATCTTGTTTTTCCTCTTTTTTAATAACACAGCAGCCTAAAGCTGATTCTGAGGAGAACCCAGAAGGGTAGCAAGATACGTATTCTAACATTTAAGTGTGGTTTGTGGATTTGTTTGTACAAGAGGTTCAATTGCTATGAATTTCAGCAGTCATTTTAATCGTCAAATAATGGTTTTGTAGGTGAGAGGATGATATCTCAGGGGCAGTGGAACGTTGCTTTGCAAAGAGAAGTATTACCTACCTTTAGTTTCTCTGTTGATGATCAAATAATAACAGAAGCAAAGTTCGTACTTTCTTTTTTACATTTGTGTATAATTCTGATTTTTATATTAATGACATCAAAAGTGTGGTGGATCTTAAACAGAAAATAAGAATTCCTTTCTAATCATGCATTTCTTATTAGACAGATGCTTCTTTTGATTGCTGTGAAGATGGGGAGAAATTTAACGTTGAACTCACTAAAAACAACCAAGGATTAGGAATAACTATTGCTGGTTATGTTGGAGACAAAACGTCAGGTAATGATCAGTTCCTACAGTTCACTCAACAATTGGTTGTGTATTGTGGTGTGTGTACATTAAAGATACAGTTTTCATAGAGCATCTCTGAAAGAAACCTTGACCATCTAAAGTTTTTGTAAAGATTGTAAAGCAAAAAGAATTATTTTCCTTGTGCAAGGACATTCAGCTAGGAAGCAGTTTAATTAAAAAATCCCACATCAAATTTTTGTAATCAATTTTATATTCACTCTCAGCTAAGGTTCGTACTTAGATGTTTTGCAAAACAGTTCTGAAATAGATTGAGCCATTGTTATTAGAACTAGCTAGGCTTCTTAAGTTTCTCCTTACATTTTCATTTTAAAAAGTCTCTTACCAGATAAATACATTAATATTCTGAGTAGTTTTAGAAGGTATTGTTATTTTTTTGAATGGCAGAATTCATTAGTGGTGTCTGGATATAATAAGTGTTGACCTCTGAGCTGTGGCAGACAATACCTCTCCGAATAAATAAATGCAATGATGTTCCTGTACAGTTGTGTATTTTTACTTCGTGATTTCCACGTTATTTTTCAAGAAAATGACCCAGAATTCTGTTAGGCCTCCCTTGGGGAGACTTGACAAATGCAGTACTGCTAGGAAGGGACAGTTGTCAAATGCCTTGTAAAACTTCTTAAAGAGCTATCGACTTGACTTTAACCCCTATATAGATTGTTAGAAAAATGTATGGATAGACATATCTTACATTATTGGCAGTTTATAGATGTCATTTATTGTTGTTGAGAAACTGGATGAAATTTTGATAGTCTGTTCTGTAGCAGAGATTGGTCACAGTTTGTGTAAGTCCACTTTCAATAGCTTCCACTTGATTCTTTAAGAGGAAAATTAAACTGTAGAACACAATAGATATGATATCATATCTTAACTGATTTTATGTTGGAGTATAACCAGTGTTCTATTTTAAATTATATGTTGCATGTAACTGCATTAGAAAGTACTCTTGCTTTAGAAACTAACAGTGCATCTCAATTTTGTGACGTAATGTTTAGCTAAAGTACAACTTCGCTGTCAGAGAAGCAGCAAGGTCTGCACCTGAGTGTTTCTGAATGAGAAATAGCAACTAGTCGTTTTACCATAGAGCTATTACAGGCTATAAAAAAGCTTGGAAATTAGGTAGACCAGACATTTAACTACTCACAAAACCTAGGAAAACAACAAGCAAAACAATTATAGAATTCTCAATATCATGACCTAAATATGTTTGTAGTCATGTTAATGATTATATTCAGTATACCTGAATATAATCATTATAGCAAAACATACATATAGCCCTTCTTCCTGGTAACTTGTCATATTGAGGCCCAGTAAAATATGAGTTTCAGGTCTGCAAAGGCACTGGGATGTCTTGACAACTGTTAGACCCCATTTTACAGTGGATTATCTTCCCATCAAATGTATTCTTTTAATAGAGTTGCCACGTTTGTTGTGAGAAAGTAGATTATGTTAAGATTTTTAACACCGTTGTTACAGGTCTGTGACCCTCAGACCTGATTTCATGCCAGTTCATGCTAGTGTTATTATTGATTTGATTTATATTATGCAAAAGGTGCTGTATGAACTCAGGAAATGATTCTCATTTTGCTGAGTTATTGAATTTGTTTCAAATTCCACCGTGCTTTTACTGAAATGGATTTATTTTTGCAAAATGTCTCTATGTAGTTGCTTTATGACCTTTCCTTGTGGTTTGAAATAGGTAACTGTCTAAAATTATTCTGTTTTGGAGTTAAAAGCTGGTTCAGACGTAGTTGAAAAACAGTTCAAATGTAAGTTGTAGTCCTGCTTGCTTATAATTTTCACGACTTGGAATTTTCTGTCCTGCAGTTTTAGAACTAGAATATTTCTTCTTTTACAGCAAGAATTATGAATTTGGAACTGTAAGATTTAGAATTAAATCTGATCCGGTGCAAGCTGACATTAATCAAGCTCATCCTTTAGAAAAATAATAATATATATACTTTGCTTAAACATGTACTTTCTTGCTGACTTCTTCCTTATCTTATCTGGAGATTGTGTTTCCTTTCTTTTTCTCCTTTTGGCTGGTGGCATTAATTGGAGATTGTTGCATTAATTAAACTGTTTCTTAATAAATTAGTTAATGTAATTTTCTCTCTTCATCCAAGAACCTTCTGGTATCTTTGTGAAGAGCATTACCAAAGGCAGTGCTGTTGAACATGATGGCAGAATCCATGTGGGAGATCAAATTATAGTTGTAAGTAAACAGAAGGAAATGAGAACACTTGTCTGCTAAAATCTGCTTTTTTAAGTTATGAAGAAATGCTCATGTAGTACTTGTGTAAACATTTAGAATTACTACTGAAATGGTGAGTCCTTTTTTTTTTTACTGATTACTCAAGTCATATTATCTTTCTGTTTATGCTGCCTATGAGTATCATCTTAAGAAAACCTATGCTGAATATGTGTATCTTATCAGAAGGACCTTTGAGACTGCTTAGTAAAGGCAAAGTTTTAAGATTTGATTAAAATTAAACAACTGTGTTATTTTAAAAATATATCATTAAAGTTTTAGATGCTTAGAGAACTAAGAAGAAATTTTCATGCAGGAAATGTTACTTGTGTGGTGAAAATCAGGCCATGAATGCAGGAACTGTGTTTTTGTGGTTATCATAGATTTTATAATTGTGCAAAAACATTGCTAGGAAGTAGTTGCTGTGTTGTCCGAGTATGAATGTGCTTGTGTAATTGTATATGGAAGTACAGTTATTTTTTGTTATGATTTAAATGCTGAGTACCAATGACTAAAATAGATTATTCCAAAGTTTTATTTCTTCTTCTTCTGCAGATGCAGAAGGAGAAGAAGACCCGGGTGATCTCAGACAAAAGAATAATAAGCATTTTTAAAATGTCATTTGCTTAAGTGTGGATGAAAAAATATATAACTTTGGCTTATGTTTAATTACTTTGTATTTTAAAGAGCACTAGAGTTGGAAGAAGTTAGCTGAAGGGCAACAAAATGATTACGATTCCAGAGAAAGTGATTCTTTTTACATGAGGAATTAAAATAATGGAATGTGTATTTCATAGGAAGACTGGAACAACTACAGGGTCTATAATATTACTATTATAGTACCAATAATATTGTATTGTTAGAAATGTTTCAGAAATTAAAGGCACCCAGTAGTGAGATGAAGAAAGTAGGATTATAAGGAGTTTGCAGGAAGAAGGAGAATAAAATGTGGCATGTACTAGGGATAATGGGATGAAACTGAACAATGCCAAAGTCTTGAATTTCAGGGGAAAAAAATGGTGTGGCTTCGAACAGAGGAGGACAAAATCTTATTATTTAAAGCATTAAAATGATAGACCAAGTATCTCGTCCTGGCTGAGACAGTGTTTGATTGGGAGATTTGACTTCATAGTATTCAGTAGTATACTTCACTGTGTCTGAGGTTACTTGGCGTTAGAACAACTGGGCGTGCAGTTTTTCCTGCCACTGTAGTTGGATACTTTTCACCCTCCCCTCCCCAGCAATCCTAGCCATGGCTGTGTTTATTTATTCACCCAGTATTTTCTCCTTGGAGGTGAAGATGGTTGAAGTGGTTGAGCAAGCAGGCTGTGTAACATACCCTGCGCAGCATATGCGGCATTCTCTCCTAATTTACAGAGCAGATCTGCCTGGTCCCACTGTGATGGGCACCCAAAGAACTTCTCCCCAGTTTGCTATGGTACTGATACCTGTACCTAGCTTCAGGGTACTGTAATGAAAGTGCTTAATGTATCCAATGTTGTTAAATCATCCAAGTTTTTGTTCTTGTCCCTGTGCTTGCCCCGTGTTTAGACTAACAGATGCTGAGAGTTCACTGTATTATTTTACCCTGGACATTTTAAATTTCTTTTCTCTTTTTGGGGTGATGTCCTGGGGACTGAAAAGCTGCTTTATCCTGCAGGTGGATGGGACAAATCTTCAGGGTTTTACTAACCAGCAAGCAGTTGATGTTTTGCGGCACACAGGACAAACGGTTCGGCTCACTTTGATCAGAAAGGGACCTAAGCAGGAAAATCGTATTCAGCCTCAGGAGGACTTCAGCGCTGCTGTTGAAAAGGACTTAGTGTTCCAAACAATCGATAGTAGCACAGACAAAGGTAATTAAAAATGGCTTTGCATTAAAGTTGGCTTGAAACATTTTTCTTCTCAGTCACAAACTGGAAAAAAAAAGAACCAGATTCATTCAGGGTAGCTGTTACCAGAGCTGTTGCACATGAGAGCAGAATTTGGTCTACTGTAGTCTGATTAATCCTTCAGAGACTGGTATTATTTGCTACATTTTCAAAGCAGATGTTGAAAGCTCTGCACTGCATTGCACTTCTGGTGGAATTGCTTCAAGACTTTGATCCTGCAGATCTTCAAATGGTCGGAAGGCAGTGAATGTTTTATTCGTGCTCAAGAGTGAAAGCTGTATTCAAGAGCAAACAAAGAGATACCCTCCACAATGAGCAGAAGGAAGTCTCGGTTCCTTGCACTTTTGTGTGACAGTGTCACAAGCTCAAGATATGAGAGCACTTGGCTGTATAACTAGAAGTTATTAATAGTCTGATAGGGCATTAACTGTATATGTGTACAGAGTTCAGAAGCCAATGACAAACATTAATTTAGCTGCTGATGAGATTAGGGAAGTTTAATCTTCCAGTGTGCACAGTGTGATGTACCAGATCTTGAAGGTCAGTGTATTTGAACAGAATGTTTGCACAAAGTCTGGATGCACAAACAGATTTTTTTTTTCAGCTATTTGTCTTATAGGTTGATGTCAGCAGAAGTATCTCACAACTCACAGACTGAGACATAATCCCCACCTCACACAAGATTATGAAAGACCCAATCTGTGTGACATCCTCTCATTCCCACCTTTAGCAGTTGCAGAGGAAACACTCATAAAGCCTAGAGGTATTCAGGACAGCAACAGCTGGCAACATACCTAGCAGAATTCTGGTAGGAGAGACTTCCTACAGGTAAAAAGTCTGTCAGGTATGCAGGTCTCCAAGTCTGTAGTATGTTCATTTTCCAGTATCAGCTTCCAGAATTCCACAAAGGAAAGAAGAGAAAGAATAAAAAAAAGGAAATACAAGAGTGCTAAAGAATGTTACATATCTTTGAGTAACTTTTCTTTCACTTATAGAAATGCAACTACTGATAGCGTGCTTTTGTTTTTTTTTTTCTTATTTCATTGAAAAATTCAATGGAGAAGGGAAACCATTAACAGAAGAAAAAAAGTCTTTAAAATATGTGATTTCTTCCAGGCCCCTCGTATCATATCCCATTTGTTAAGTATGGATCCTCTGAAGTCTGGTGGAAGATAAAGTCAGTGCCCTGAGGCATGCCTGTGAGCTTGATGAATATTACAACACATAAAATTGCTCATAAAACTGCTTCTTCTTTTTCCAGGTAATGGTGAAACAGAACAGGGATCCTCATCACTGCCGTGCATTCCCAGTGTGGTGAATATTGGAGAGGACATGAAACAACAGGAAAGAGGTTCTCAACTTTAATATTTTATTCTGTGAAAACGCACTTGGGTGTGTTTACACAAAGATCAGGAGTCTTTTGTGCCTTTTGTGTGTGCTCTTAGAAAGTGAAAGTAATGGTATTTATAAACATGTAGTCTGGAGTGCTGCGAGATCACTGACTATTGTATGCATCTGAAAATAACTGTGTTTCGAAGATGTCACAAGAAGCAATCTACTTTTGCTACATTCTCAGCCAACTTTGAGTCAGCTTTTGTATTTCTACTCTTTCTAATCTAATTGTGTTTTAAACTTTTCCCTTCTTTGTTCCCCAACATGTCTTATCTTTCCAACTATCTGCAGCTGCCTAGCTGCAGTTCCAGGACTTCTACCTCTTCTGATAAACTACTTTTCGCAAGTTCGTGAGCTTGCATTCATTTCAATCTGTATTCTCTGATGTTTGAAATTCAGTCAGTTCTGGTGCACTGATATGCTTTGACTTTTCCCATACTCTTTGTGGAAATCCTTAGTTTTCTAATAGGTATTTTCTTTTCCCTCTTGAGATGTTAGGGGGTACTGGGCTGCATTTCAGAAGTCTCATGTGATGACATGTTCTCTGCATTGAGACAATACTTGATGTGTTTTCTAACATTTTCCTGCTTCCAGAGCTAGAGAGGAACTAAAAAGCATCACGCAAATTAGTTCGGTAATATATATCTCTTAGTAACTTGTGCTTTCTGTTTTCTTGGGTAGCTGAAGGATTTCTTTTTAACACCTTTCCTTCAGATACTGCAAGGTCTCTGCTTTAAAGAAAATATTGTCATATTTGAATACCAGTCAACACCTGGCTTTATCTTCAGTAATGTTTCTGAGCAGTGATTTAAAATACTGAGGCTGTTAATGACTTTAAATTCTTATTAAAAGTCAGTGAGTGTTGGGAACTGTAAAATGCAGGGTCTGTTCAAAGGGATCAATGTGCTGTATCACATAAGTAAATACTTCGGCCATCCCCTTGAATGATTCCGATTAGTCCGTGTTACAGGCTGTTTTAACACATACCTGGGGCATGCAAGTCACTTACGCATTTGCTTTCTGCCCATTAGCTTGTGAATTTGCATTAATTCGCTCAACACTGAGGCTAGGTTAAACTGAGGCTAGTTTAAATATGTGACCTTTCTCTCCAGCCATGCACACTAAGTGTTTTGGTTCAACTTCCTGTCTTTCAAAGCACAGTTAGTTTTTCAGATGTGAAATCTAACAGTATTTTGATTTTTTTTTTCCTATTGTAAATCCAAGCCTGGTGAGACATGCCAAGTTTTTAGTGATATTTAAGAGAGGTCTGATATCGTGGGAAAAGTTGTGTGGTCTTGCATGGTCCATATACTTTACCAGTTATAGGAATAGACAAGACATTTCATTTTTTTGTCCTAGTAATCTCAGACTTAACTTTTAGATTTCCAGCTAACTACTGCAGAAGAAGCAGCTACAAAGGCAAAGTGGCAGAGGATTATGGGTTCGAATTATGAAATAGTGGTAGGTAAACGGATTACTGTTATTAAATGCCCTTTGATCTGTCCACCTTTAAAGTTGCTAACATACAGATAGAAACATGTTTGTATTGTATTTGTTTCTTTATTTCTAAAACTCATACAGATGCTCCTTAATCTGTTGGGATTATTTTATTTTTATTACAGATTTGGAATATAGCCACATATTTTTCTATATTGATTTTTAGCAAGATAAACACATGCTGCTTATCTTACTGTGCCTTTGAGTACTGTTTCACCGATTTCTTAGTTTCAAGAGAATAAATGTGTATTAGAGAAAAAAAAATGAGGTGAACTTCAAAGTTCTCTTCATTAGTCAGAACTTGAATTTAGCTTTTGAAAAGTCCTACCGATTCTGCATACTGAGTGAATTGTTTAATGTAACAATCGCAATAATGCAGAGGACATTTACTGTAGAGATAGGTAAAAATGAGTTCAGGACCTTAAATTATATATCACAGCTATAGTCTCTGCAAAAGCGTGTATCTTTCGATGTATTGTTGTCATATAGAGTTCCCATTGTTTGTGCTGAAGTGATATATGATCAAAGTTTCAGTTTTAACTTGATTGTCTACATTAAACAAGACAATATTTCTGGTTTCTCACATCTAGAATGTGCATCTCATTATGTGTAAATTGAAATGGAAAGTAACAGGTACAGCTCTAAGTATGTCAGAAGTAACAATTTTCTAATGTTGTTTTAGGTGGCTGTTGTTAACAAGTTCAGTGAGAGCAGTGGGTTAGGGATAAGCCTTGAAGCTACAGTGGGACATCATTTCATCAGATCTATCTTACCAGAAGGGCCAGTTGGACGATGCGGCAAGCTGTTTAGTGGAGATGAGCTTCTGGAAGTAAGAGAAGATATACATTGCCTTAGTCTGCATTCAATAAGATTTTTGAACCGTGATTTACCTCACACCGGTTATGACTTTGGGAGTATGGCATATATAACTGCATCGCAACCATAACTAGAATTACTTGAGAAGTCACTTCACATGTACTTACGCATATTTATGTGAATGCATATGCTTATGATGCATTTTTCAGCTGACAGCTGATTTTGCAGATAAAATTCCAAGTCACTGAAAAAGAATACTTGGCCAAAACTTTAAGATGCCTACTCAGTGAAGGGACTAAACACCTTTTAATTTTTCTAAGTAATTTTATTGGAATTAGAAGGTGAATATAAAGAAGTGCAAGAAACTTGAAATGTCTGAGCATGTGACATTTGTAGGGTTATGTGATGTAATTTATGAAACTATTCATTCAGTTCAAAACTTATCTTAGTGCTGAATCTTAGCACCAAATTTCATAGAAAGTAAGAGTTAACAGCATCTGTTATCATGGAGTTGGGTTTTTTTTTTAGTGCGATGATTAGGGTCTGGAGCAGGGAGTATCTTAGGTTTTTTAATCGTTGTGTTTCTAAACACTGTATGTACTTCTAAATGTCATGTATTCTCTGTTTATTGAGGTGAATGAGATCTCTTTGCTTGGAGAAAACCACAAAGATGTTGTCAATATCTTGAAAGAACTGCCCATTAATGTGACAATGGTGTGTTGTCGTCTGTTAGCTCCCCCCGTCACTCACCCAGAAGCACTGGAGAGTATAAGTCTATCTGAGGTTCAGCTCACGGAAAAGGTATTTAAAAAAAATTATTGTGAAAATGACTGTTTCCTCGAAGAAAATCCCTCATAGTAATTGTACAAGCAATATCTTTTAATATTTAGGACTTGGAACCAGGTAAATAAAAAAGGGCAAATTATGTTCATCAGCTGTACTTCAGGCCATCATAAAATGTCAATCCTGGTAGGTTGTGGGCAGAAATATCCTAAGACACAGGTCTGTCTGCCCAAGTACTTTGATTCTGTTCGGCAGGTAGGCTACAGGGATATAACAAACTGAACTGTATGTTCTTTAGAATCTGAATATATTTAATCTGGTTTCGAACCTTGCTTTCTGGATTTCTGTTTTTCAGAAGGAAGGGCTGTGGATGGACTTTAGTAAGGCATTTGACGATATTTCCCATGGTGTTCTCTTAGAGAAATTGGCTATTCTTGTCTTGGATGGGAAAACATTTTCCTGGGTGAAAAACTGGTTGGGTGGTTGAGTCCAAAGGATCACGGTCAATGGAGTTAAATCCAGTCGGCGGCTGGTCATGAGTGGTGTCCCCTAGGGCTCAGTACTGGGACCACTTCTGTTTAACATCTTTATTAGTGATCTGGATGAGAGTGCACTCTTAGTAAGTCTGCAGATGGTAACAAGCTGGGTAGAGTGTCAATCTGCTTGAGGGCAGTGAAGCTTTATATAAAGACCTAGATAGGCTGGACAGCTGGGCCAAGGCCAGTGCCGGGAGTTTCAATAAGGCCAAGTGCTGGGTCCTGCACTTGGGCATCAGTAACCCCCAGCAGTGCTGCAGGCTTGGGAAGGAGTGACTGGAAAGCTGCCAGGCAGAAAGGGACCTGGGAGTGTTGGTTGACAGCAGCTGAACATGAGCCAGCAGTGTGCCCAGGTGGCCAAGAAGGCCAATGACATCCTGACCTGGATCAAGAACAGTGTTGGCAGCAGGAGGAGGGAGGTGATCATTCACTTGTACTTAGCTTTGGTGAGGCTGCTCTGTCCAGTTTTGAGCCCCTCTCTACAAGAAGGATGTGGAGGTACTGGAGAGGATCCAGAGGTGGACTGCTAAGCTGCTAAAGAATTTGGAGCATATGAGGAATGGCTGAGGGATCTGGGGCTATTTAGCCTGGAGAAAGGGAGGCTCAGGGGAGAACTTACCACTGTCTACAACTACCTGAAAGGAAGTTGTAGTGAGGTGTGAGTCAGTCTGTTCTCCCTAGTAACAAGCAATAGAACATGAGGAAGGGGCCTCAAGTGGCACCAGGGCAGAGTATTAGGAGGATTTTCTTTACTGAAGGTGTTGTCAAGCATTGGAACAGCCTGCCCAGGGACGTGGTGGAGTCACCATCCCTGGAGGTGTTTAAGAGACAGGTGGATGTTGCACGTAGGGAACTGGTCCATTGGTTAATAGGACTGGGACAAAGACTGGACTCGGTGATCTTTAAGGTCTCTTCCAGACAAAATGATTCTATGACTCTGTGATTCTATTAACTGCTTGTGCATTCACTGGCAGACACACTTCTGTCACTCTTAAGTGCAAAGCACTGGGCAGCCTGATGTACCGAACATGTAGGCATAACCTGCAGTGTGGTATACAAAGCAATAGCATTCGTATGAAAAGAGACACAGTTAGAATTACATTCTGGGCAAGGCACCAAATTCAGCTTACAGTTGCTAAGCTTTTCTGTTAAACCCAGAGAAGTGAAGAACATGTGTGCATGTGTATGTATATGTGTATGTGTTTTCTGTTTTTCAAATGTTCTGACTCCTGTCAGTGCTGCTGTGTTTAGATCAAGCCGTATTTTTAGACATACTATTTAATGACAAGTATTTCCTGTGTATTTGAATATGTGTAGTAATGAAGTTTTCTGAAATTTTTAGTTTAACAGAAATTCCATTTTACAAATATTTTTTCTGGTGAGTACTTTTATATCAGCACAGTTATTTTGTTACCATGTAACATTAATTCTGTGTCAGGGTTATCAGACTTACTTTGCTAACTCTGCTGAGTACTTGAGCTTTCTCTTGTGTTTTAGAGATACATCACTTAGTTTTTATCTTGTTTTTCATGAACAGAATTTTGTCTCTACAGATTCAGAAACGTTTATATTGTGCTGATGAACATTCACTGTTTTTCCTCAGGCTCACATAGAACTTGGGTTCATTGGCTCCTCAGAAACAGAAGGAACAGCTTTGGAAATAGCTGATGAGAGTCAGTGTATGGAAGAGATGCAGAACTCATCTTTGGCGATGTGGGAAACAGAAGTACAGCACATTGAGTTGGAGAAAGGGAGTATGGGACTTGGATTTAGCATATTAGATTACCAGGTAACTTCTGCACTTATTTATTTGAAGAGAGTACAAAATTGTTTGGATCTCACAGTATGATCTAAATAAGTATTTTAAGGGCAATGGATATCACTACTGATAGACATCCCACTAGTTGGACTACCTGTTCCTCTTACTGTAATAAGACTACAGGTTCTAATGATAATGGCAGTACTGGTCAAAAAAAAAAAAAAAGAATCTGTGATAGAGTCTCCAGAAAGCTCATCTTCTAGTGCTCCAGAGGTGCTTAGGGCAAGATCCAATAAAAGACTTAGATGCTTAAAGAGGGATTTACTAAAATACAGAACTGCAGTTCTGAAATCCCTTGCTTAGCTGCTCTCTGTCTAGGATGTGACTAAATGCCTCCATTTGATTTGTGTTTGACTTCAGTTCCTGGGTATCCCAAGCTATGATTTGTGGTGTGTCCTGATGAACAGCTCCTGCCTGTACTTGGTCAGGATCCCAGAACAAATGTTCTTTCTGTTCCCAATTGTCACATAGTATAAATTTTAATCTGACTTTTAAGTAATTTCTTCCTATGGTCAGCATAGACTTCTGCCCAGCTGTTTGGTAGTGCTGCAGGACCGAGTCTCCTCCCAAGTATCTGCTGGATCTTGTCCCTCAGAGTTATATATATATTTACATCTGCAATTCACCTCCCGAGTGGAAATAAAGCCTACAGAGCACGGCTTGGAATTAATCTATGTTATAGCAATGTTTTACATTTGCACACTGATAAAGGTGAAGAGCAGTGTAGTTTAAATAATCTGAAGGATAAGGCTGTTTTATCAGACCATAGTTACTCTTTGGTGTGTTACTTGTGATGCTCTGCAGTGAGACACCATAGCTGAGCCTGAGTATTTTGAGTCCCTGTCAGCAAAAAGTAAAGCATATTTTTGTTTCTGCCTGTTCTGAAGCATTGACACAAATGGTGATTGCCCATGTGGTTAGGTATTGAATTTTGTTTATGGATGGTACTACTGAAGGGTTGAATATGTGGTAAAGCTCAAGCCTGCCGATTGAAACTTACTTTTTTTTTTTTTTTGGATAATATTTATGGATTATCCTGTGTTCTGTCCTTTGACATGTGGTTAAAGCACTTCAGTTTGCACTGAACTTTCTGCTTTCATCCAAGACTGTAAACAGTAAGTGTACAGTGGGATTTATCTTTGAAAATTTCACGGGAACAGCAAAATACAATTAATTTTTAATGATCAGTGACTAAAGTTAAGGACAGTTATGTTTGTACTAATACACTGCTCATGTTTTATACAATGGTGGGCCTGTGGGAAGGCCTAAATAATTTCTGACCCCAGGGAAGACTGTCACACGCAATAGACAGATGGGTTTTTTTCAAAAAATTTGTTACGCTATCATCTAAAGCAACAATATAAATACTTGTTGAAATAGTTAGGAAGATGGCAGTGTTCAGACTTAAGCACTGTTTCCAGCAATGCTAGTTGTATTTCCCCTTGAGAAGTGTTTTATTTCTCCAAGGCATTCTTGCTGCATTACCTGCTATGAAATGTTAAGGGTCATCTTGGTGTCCTGCCTTCCCTCAGTGCTTCTCTTTCACACTAGCTTTCAGCAGTCTTCAGTGTCTGTGGTTTGGGTACTGCTTTGACTGTAATGATCCTTCTGGATGTATATTGTTGCCTGGAAAGTTGTTGGAATTCCATTCCAGTTTGTAGGTGTTTGCATTTGCTGTCAGTAAAGCTGTTATGTTATAGTATGTCTCGTGTTTTATTGTGCATGCAGTCAGGTGAATTGCCATGTGTTGGAAATATTAATGTGTAATTATGTTCAGTAAATTTATAATCTCTGCATTGGAGGATGAGATCTTCAAAGCAGATTTTGTTGTTTTTTTTTTTTTAAATCAGACTTTACTTGGTGGTGTCTTGTTGATTAGAGTGCTGAATTGGTATGTTCCTCTCTGCAAGAAAATGTTGCATGTACAAGGACTTGCCTCTTAAAAAGCTGTTTCTCTTTTGAGCCAAGATCTTCTGCCATGATGTTTGAAAGAGTTATTGAAATTCCACCAGAGTACATTTGTTGATTTTGCCATTGTATATTCAGCCCAATTGTATTCCCAAACCACCGAGTGTAAGGGAGGGTGAAGTCTGCACTGTTACCATTGCAGTAAGAAATATTTGAAGGAGGAAGTATTCATGCTGTACTCATTACAGTATGAATATCACTCTGCAATTTTGCAGTATTTTTTTCTGGAGATTATGTGATGGGACATCACATAGGAAGGAGTAGTAATTGTCAACATTTAAGAATTCAAAATAGGTAGAAGTGTCTACATATGGGCAGGAGGTTGTGTGATCTTGCAGAGAGTTCATCTGGAGCAGACTCCAGCTTTTTCATTTGAGTTATTAAAAGCTTATGTATAAAAACTAACCTCTTCAGACATAAGAGAACAAATAAAATTAAATCATTTTCTTCCTTTTATTTAATTAGGATCCTGTTGATCCAGCAAACACTGTAATTGTGATTCGCTCATTAGTTCCTGGAGGCGTGGCTGAACAAGATGGCAGGCTTCTTCCCGGAGATCGGCTTATGTTTGTCAACGATATCAACTTGGAAAATGGCAGCCTGGAGGAAGCAGTACAAGCACTGAAAGGAGCTCCAATAGGAATAGTTAAGATAGGAGTTGCCAAACCACTGCCTGTAAGGATTTGGGAATTTGATGGGTACTTTTCGTGTCGCTTAAGCTACTACGTGATGATCCTAACCTTTGCTTACATTTCGTGTGCTTTGCAGTACAGCTGAGTGTCTCAAATCAACCAGAAACTGTCTTTAACAGTGACTGCTTGCATGTAGAGTTGGCCTGTGTGACATATGACTGGTGTAGTGATTGCAGGACCTAACATACTTGTGTTGCAGCTGGGAAGAGAAAGAAGCATCTTGCAAACAGCACAGTCTTTTAGAGCTGCAAGTTACCAGGCTTAATTTTGTAAAATTTACAAAATTCTCTGCATGTGTGATGTTGTGACATAAGTTCAGTTTTATGTGGTTTGCCCGGAATTTGCCAATTCCTTTGCCTTGCAAGGTATAGTACATGTGCAGTCTTTGTATTTAGACTGCACATTTTATGTTTAAACAATACTGGTTAGTCTTCAGTTCATATACCTCAAACTGTCTGTTTTACTAGGGCCATAAATAATTTCAGGTTTGTTTTTACAAG
Organism: Urocolius indicus; assembly: GCA_013401255.1. Lineage (NCBI taxonomy): Eukaryota > Metazoa > Chordata > Aves > Coliiformes > Coliidae > Urocolius > Urocolius indicus. The sequence continues at coordinate 293,115 of WBNH01007549.1, forward strand.
ACAGCCTGTAAAAATTTTAAGAATGAGGTTGAAGGAGACATAGAGTTATCAAGATTGTGTACCAGTAAGGATGCTAACAGACTTCATATGTTAAATTCTAATTGGTAGAATAGCATCAATTCATACATGTCTGTCACAATATTTGTGAGCCCAAGTGCAGTCTTTGGGGTTTGTTTTTTTGCTTTTCCTGCAGTCATAATCTTGTAACCCTGGTGGATGCAAGTATTAAATTTTTGTTCTTAGTAGGTCTTTGTGGAGAGAGTGAGAGGGTATGGCTGATGTTTAAATTACTTGAAACTTTGCTTTTCATAGTAAGAGGGTTTCACTTGCTTTGTTAAATTTGTTAAATTTGGGTTTTTTTTCTTGTAGTGGAGACTGTGATAGGCAGCAAAGTGTCATGCAAATCAATGTTTTCATACTTAGGAAGATATCACTCTGAAAGATAAAATGCATGGGAGTTTTGTTTCTGTTCCCAGCAGTTTGTGACTCTTCAGCATTTGCACTTCAATATTTCAATTATTTCAGTTATTATGTATGTATTACTTAAATGTTGTGAATAATCAATGGCTTCTTTGCAGTACTGGAGAAATGCAGCTAGCATCAATTATGTTGGCAAAAGCTACTGTTTTATAGTCAGAATTATGTTTTGTGCGCTTGAAGGTGCTTCACCTGGCAGATACAATATCAAAACAGACAGTGGATGCAGTCTTCCTGCCTGCTACAAGTTTATTCTGTAGCTAGCAAGGTTATAAATACCTCTGCTGTTAGGCTCTTTTTCTGATGATAGCTCTGATGGCAGTTTTAGTGTATGTTTAATAAGAGCAGAAACTGAAAATAAATGTAAACTAAGCTGTGGCCTGTATGATATAACTGAATAGGTGTTTTTCTCTACTTGGGGACATAAAGCGAGATGTGAAGCAGAACCAATTTAGTAAATTTGAAAAAACAAATTGTCTCTTTACATATCCTACACTTTGACTATGATTGAAATGAAATCTTTGCTGCGTTTGGAATTCATTTGCTTCTCTAAACCCCCACACATAATGCACTCTGCATGCCCTGTGTCCTGGCCACTCATCCAACTCAGAGCTTCATTCTTTCTGCAGCTTTCACCAGAGGAGGGCTATGTCTCTGCTAAGGAAGATTGCTTTTTCTACACTGCCCAGTCACTTGAGGAGGAGGGGCCAGCTGATGCAGCCCTCTTCCATGCTGAGCTGGCTCTGGTTAGTGGCCCAACTTAACAAAGATTTCTTAAGTCTTTGCATTTTGTAATGAAAGGGATTGCTTTGTCACTGTTTGTGTGTATTTTTTAATGTTTACTGTCACCACATTACTCATCCACCATAGCAGGGATGGATCCCCACGTGGTAGAAGCCAGCATCTGGAAATGTTGTTTATTTGCATGAGTTGTGAATCTGGCCTGTGATGTGTTGGTTGCTGGAAAAAATGAAAGTATTTTGCTGAGATTTTCAAAAGTGCATGACTACCCACTCCTCCTCGCATGCACTGAACATCCCTTGGAATATCTCACGTGTGTTGAGAAATGTTCATTTGTTCATTTTGTAAATAAATCTCTTCACCTGTATGTCATAAAATGTCACTTCTCTACCTTGAAAAGTTCTTGGACCTCTCTTTTTGCATGTAAACCAGATTTACAAGGAATGCTGTCTGTCTTCAAGAGCTGCCAAGGCATCCTTCTAATATTATTGTTTAGACTTCAGCATCAATCAGTGTTTATGAGATTTGCAAGGTTAAAAGGTGTTAACTTGTACAATGTGACTTAGCTGAGCATTCAGTGCCTTACATCACTCAGGAGTTATAAATAAAAACTCTGATAAAAAAATACAAAGGAAATAGGATTCCATATAAAAAAAAAATCCTGAACAAAACAAACATAAACTTGCAAAAGTCCACCCAACACAGAATATAAAATAATCTCAGTGTGTCTTCTGATGGTTTTTTTGTACTGATCTTGGGTCTGATATTGAAGTTATTTGACCCTCATTTTTTGAGGACATCAATAGGGAAGCAATTTCTACTAAAACCCTCTGAATGATTAATTCCAAGATGTTTATTTTTTTTTTCACATTTGCACATGACAAACTGCATTTAATAACTTAATTTTTTAAATTGCTGCCTGTTTTTTCTTCTGCAGCTTGTTACCGTGGTACAGTAGTTATATAAAAGTACTCCCCTTATTCTGTTTGTTTAAAAAGTATGAAAAAGCCAGGTTATGTATTGTAAATATCCTTTAATGAAAGACCTGTTGACAATTTCAGATTAAAACTCAAGTATTTTAGAAAATTGCCTTCTGTTTGTGGTTCATATTAAAAATTTTAAATTTTGAAAGAACAATGAAAATACATGGCAGAAAATACTACAGTTAAATTGTCAACTGTCTAATTACGTGGACGAAATATGAAAATGAATGTGCAGTCAGCCAGTTGAATATGTGTTAGCAGGGTGCACTCATGGGGTACTATTTTTTATACATAAATCTGCTCTCAGATCCTATGATCTGCCCCTGTTTTTCAGTCCTGGTTTTTTTTTTTTAGGATGTAGCTTTGATAACACTGGTGTGTATTTTCCAGAAGATGGACTGAGAGTTAGTTATACCGAGGGCACAGTTTAAATTAACTGTTAAGTTTTCAAGGTTGAGACAATGAAAAAATGGATCAGCTGTACTCCAAAAAGGAATCAATATGTTGAATAACTTGTAGATTGTTGCTATTGCTGTTGTGACTCTGACATAATGAATTCATAGTGCAATTAGCCTCAGAGAGTGAAAAACAGCACTTAAGGTCCCATCTCTGTGGATGGGTGCACTTGGCCACTTTGTGCAAGTTTACAGTATGGTCGTGACTCTGTAGTCAGTGATAATTTTTGTTAGCATACACTGCTTTCTTGAGCTCTGCCAGGAGAGATGAAATGATAATGAAACTGTCATATGTGAATCAACATAAATTAAGTCTTTCAGGACTTTAGTCTAGCATTTGAATGTATATAAGTCTTGAAAAAAAATATATCTAATTGAAGGAATTTTTAAAACGGAAAAAAGTACTGCCCATGTCCATTTCTGGAACTCTTTTAAAAGCTTTATTTCTCATTTAAGACAGGAGAATTGTGCATATTAGTCTTGTTGTCAAATTTTAAATATTTTTGAAATCATGAACAATCATGTCATAATTTTTTTTCTTAAAAACTTATTGGAAAGCATTGCAATTTCCAGCAGATTGGTTTTTATTATTTTTGAACCTGCTTTAGCAGGGAGGTTGGACTAGATGGTCTCTATAGATCTGTTCCAACCCTGACCATTCTGTGATTCTGCGATTTATTTTTGTGCAACCTAGTAGGGTTCCCTAGAGGGAACACAGCTGACAGGTGGCACTGAAGGAAGCTTATTACTTTTTCAGTGCTAATTCTTGTAAAATTAAATTTAAAAGGGAAAAAAAGAAAAAAGCCCAAGCCCTAAAGAAATAAGAATATTAATGCTAGGTAATACAGTAGAATTCTCTCAGCACCTCATATTTCTATTGACAGACATGAGTCTGCCTGTGCCCTCCAACTTATTCCAGTTGAGTCTCTTGCTTTACTGCAGATATTCTTTTCAACCTCTGAAGTTGTAATGACATCAAGTGTAACTAGGAGCAGATTTTTTTTCTACTGTGCCGTGCGAATAACACTTCAATGTAAAACATGGAGGGAAATAAAAAAAGAAGGAGAGTGTCAGTCAGTACGTAGCAGCTGCAGTGCATGTGTTTGGGGCTTATGTGGTGTGAAGGTAACAGATAGGCTGGCTGATTGAATTGCTTTTGTTGTTAGGTGGACTCCGGCGAGGCAGATCTAGCAGATGAGTCCACCTTTGAATCACACTATTCTCTAGAGAGTGACGTCTTCCAGGCTTCAATGATAGCTCTGCATGGCAGTGCCTGTAGCGGTGATCTGAACTACAGCTTCTCTCTTCCACTGTCAACTCCCAAGGTAAAAAGGAGGATGGTTTTGTTTATGGCAAACTTTGGATTTAAGTGTGAAAAGGCTGTGTTATTCGATTTAAATGTTTATGTCATCCTGGTTCAAACTGCACTGTTTGTTACCATGTTGAAGTGCAGTTTTTGTTTTGCGCAGTGCCTTCGAGAGTCTTTGAGACATCTCTGTTGAAGAGAGAGACAGCTGGAAAGTTGAATGCTTGGATTTGTCTTTTGTGTAGCAAGAAACAGTATGGTGAGATGTTTGCAGTGTTAAAGCTATGTGAGCAATCCGGTACAAAACCCTGATTGTTATTGCTTCAGAGTATAGTAAAGAGTGGTAACACAAAGTAACTACGTTATTCTACAATGTTTTAGGTGTGAAAAGCAAGAGTAAGCTTCTATCCTAAGCCTTGCTTTTGTGCTTCATAGTATATTTGCTAATTCATTTACTCTGTTCTTGAATGAAATGCACATAATGAAATAGTAATTAAAAGTAAATATGTATCAAAACCTCTGATTGCTAATAATTTCTATTTAAAGTCAGTAAACGAAGCTAAGTTCTCTAATAGTATTACTAAGATCAGTGTCTTTTTTCTTACTGATCACATACCCATAATGACTTAATTGTTTGTGTCAGAATTGGTGTTTTGTTTCTCTCCATAGTTTTTCATGCTCTTTTCTCATTTTTCTTACCAATCCAGAGTCTTCCCAGTCGTTCTACTAGTGGTCGTCCTTGAAAGGAATACTAGGGATTTCTTCCAGGGTTTGCAGTCTGTGGTCTTGAATACAGTAGCACCTGCTTTTTCCTCCACACCTGAGCTACACTAACTCCCTTTATCCCTTATTTGTTCAGTTCTTATGAGGCAGTAGTTGGAAAGATAAATTCATCTTCTAATGGTTTCTCCTAATCCACAGAAGAGCACATCTGTGTTGTGCCAGAACAGATTGCATTGTTTAACTCTGCAATTGTTACTTAAATGGATTAGGCATGTTGCATGCTGAGCAGCATTTTATGGGATAGAGACTGGATTTATGCTATATATCACATTGAGGCTCTAGAAAGTCTTTTAAGTTATTTTCAGCGTTGACTTAAAGATGGGTTTGGTTTACATGTTTTTTTAAAGATTGTGGTCCTGACTTTTCCATGTTCTTCTCTGTGTGCGCCAGTATGAAGTGAGCATCAAGTTTTCATCAAGTTACATTTTGTACTCTGCAGTTAGGAGTGACTTCATAAAGTAAATGTAGCGAGAAAACCTATTCGTAAAAGAAGGCTTTTGAAGCAAGTGAAATGCAGTAAAAATAAAAAAAAAAAAAAGAAAAAAAATCTATTCAATGCCATGAGGAATGAGAGGTATTTCAGCTATTTATGACTGCAGGGCAGTTGGCAGGTTCTGAATACCTTTGGTGTCATTTTAAAACAGATGATTAAAAAAATATTTAATCTCAAAGTAATGCAAGTGCTTTAATGAGGCCACATGTAGCTATACTTACAAATTCCTGCAGTTTTGTTTGTTTTCAAAAATTAAAGCATTGTTTTTTTCTTGAAGTGAAACAAAAATAAAAATGAGCATGTGCCTCAACCCTAAGAGGTATGTGCATGGCATGTGGAATAAATGTTGAATATGATCTGGATCTTGTTTTCACTGTTTTGGAGATGCATACTAAACTGGCTCAGAAGTAGATGTCCCAGATGTCTTTAGAACCTTATGAAAGAATTGTAATAGATTATAGACATGGTGTTCTGTTTTCCAAAAGGTAGGAGGTTATGTCATTAATTATATCATGTAGACTAGTTGTATTCAGGCTTTGTTCCGTTATCTTCTCAGATGTTACATAAACCACTTATTTACAGGTAAATCTTTTTGGGGGATTGTCTGGGGGCAGAGCAGGCCTGTACATGTTTCATGAAAGATGAGAAAAACTAGTTCTAAGGTCCTTGATACATGTTGCAAAATATCACAGAATCCTGGGAAACACATTTTCCCCCCATTTTAGAAAAGCAATAGAAGAATTAATAAGTTCAATGGATAACAACTAAGACAGAGATAGATGTTCTTGTAACTACATTTAGTACATTTCAGAGGAAAATCCATATACTGATACAGAGCCTCTAAGTCCAACTTGTAGGTCCTTGATACGTCTTTCTAATATCTCATGATTTTTAAAGTTTTTTGGAGAGCTCAACTAGAGAAGATTTTTAGCTTGACTATTTGGAGATTTTTTTTCAGAAGGTTGTGATTATTGAAATCCTTTAAAACCTTTGAATGCAGGCCTGCAATTTCTTGAAAGTCAAACCAAATTTTATTTAGAGAACTTAATCCTAGTACTGCAGCCATAATGGATACACTTGCAGTAAGCTTCTGTAACTGCGTCCTTGTATTACAGTGTCGTCACACTTCAAAAGCTCCATGTTCATTTTTTGCTGAGAAGGGATTTTTTGCTCTTTGTCTGGAAAGGCTATCTAAAAAAGTTTCTGCTCAATTAAATGAATAATTGGATTGCTTGCTTGTTGTCTGAACTGATTGAAGTTGCTCTTTGCTTGCTAAGTGTTTTGAAAGTAAAGACTTTAGTCTTGCAAAGTTCTTCCACAACTGGGTGCTTTAATTTTCATAACTTGGGAGTTATGTCTAATGGGCATTAGACATCTAAGTGGACATTACTTGTCAAAGTTAGTGGAGAGTTATTCACGAGTACCAAATTAAAATTTCATCTTCAGAGGTAACTTACTTTCATTTATTTCTGGTATTTTAAAACAGAAGAAATTGTCTGAAGGATCAAGTAAGTTTTACAGTAAAATTCCTGACACATTTAGGACACTGTTGTTACAACAAATATGTTTAAATTCTGAAAATAGTTTCTGGTATAGATTTTAACATGAAATATACTAAAGAATGTTGATTGTTCATTCTCTCCTTCTTGTGTTCAGCAGTCTGTTGGAGACGAATGTTCAGATGCTGCAGCTGATTTATGTGTCTGTGACAAGAAACTGTACAACATGGATCCGAATCAGAGAGTGAGAGACCAAAAGTCTGTAGTGGGTGATAGCCTGGAAGCTGCAACTGGTTTTACAGAAAAGGATCTTCTGCCTCAGGATTTTTCAGATATCTGCCAAAAAGAAAGTGAAAACACAGCAACATGGACTGGATCTGAGACAATAACAGAAGTTGCACCAAGTACTACCGTGCAGCTTGACTCCACTGCAAAAGTAAAGAATTATTTTTGTTTTCTTAATCGAAAATCCCTAGGTAAAGGCTATATTACACATAGAATCTCTAGAGAAACCGATGCAGGCCAACAGCTGTATATGGTTCTTTGATCATGAATGTCTGTCAACTGTGGTAGCTCAAATCAAAACAGATGTAGACTTTTCCAAAACAAGAGCTAATTTGAGGCATCATGACAGTCACAGCAATATGTCTGCTTATATCTTACAGCAGTCGACACTGCTGGACCACAGTTGAGTGGTCCATAGAGGCTTTTCTCTTCCCCTGTTAACTTCCACAGTGGCATGGGCTCAAGGATTTGCATAACCAGAGACCAAGCCTAGGAAACCAAGGGGTAGAGATGTGAAAGTCTTGCGTCCTGATTGCACAAGCCTGCGCAGTTCAGCTCACAAACTGGCTTGTGATGGCAGTGTGGAAATGTAATGTTCCTTTGTATGACAGTTACTGTGACAATGTGGATTTGGAGTTTTCTTCTTCCATTCATTGATTTGTTAAGAAATTATTTTAAAAGCTGCACTTTCTTACAAGATTTATTACTTTAGCACTGGCAGATTGTCAGACACCCGTGGTGAATTGAGTCTGAGAATTTGTTAATTTTACTAATTTTAACAGTGTAACTGATGTCCCTGAATTAAGTGCATACTTTGTGATAGATTTACTGTGTTACCTGAAAGAAAAAAGAAATCTCGTGTATTTATGTTTACAAATATCTAAATGATGGGTGTCAGGAGGTTGGAGCATCCCTTTTTTCTGTTGTATCCAGTGACGGGACAAGGAGTAAAGGGATGAAGCTGGAACACGGAAAGTTCCATTTAAACATAAGAAAAAAGTCTTTTACTGTTCAGGTAAGGGAGCCTTGTTACAGGCTTCCCAGGGAGGGTAGAGTCTCCTCTGGAGGTCTTCAAAACCCACCTGGATACATTCCCATGTGACCTGATGTAGGTGGACCTGTTTTGGCAGGAGGGTTGGGCTAGATGATCTCTAAAAGTACTTTCCAACCCCTACCATTCTATGATTGTGTGAATCTACGGTTCTATGTATGTTGGCTTGATCTTTGATGGACTTATTTTTCCAAAGTCTCTGTAAGAAATCTGTATTAGTTGTGTACTTAACTTTTGTATAAGATGAGATGAGTTGAGGTCGGTATGTCCAATCATAATTTTATCTCAGTATTCTGAATTTATTTTCCCTTTTGTTAGGATCAAGTACCTTTATTGGAAAAGAGATGCACAGTATCTTTGGAGGGAAGCTCCACAACCCTAAATTCAGTCAAAAACATGTATGAGAAGACTATCACTATTGCAAAAGGCAATTCAAGTCTAGGTAAGGTAGCTAACAGTTTTTCTAACTTGTTCAGGAACATGGATTTCTGTTTTTCTCATATGTTTACTTTTCTATTAGTAAAGACTAAACATTTTGCTTGAGGAAAGCATAACGGGATATTAATTCTTTGCTGCACTTGCCCTGTTTGGCAATGATGGCAGAGGACTCATTTGCTGTTGCTGTGAACATGGGTGTAAAGTGTCCAGTCTCACTGAGAATTTTTTTTTCTCTTAAATGAGCTTAGTTATTCCTAAATGTAAACAGAGCAGCTTTAATACATTGTTTTTTACTGTTAATTAGTTTATATAATACAGTGAAAAAAATGAAGTCTAGCTAAGGAATGCTGTAAAAAGAACTGCAAAAGAACCGTTAAAAGAACTGCATACTTGACTTTCAAATGTATGTAAATACAAAACAATCTTGCTGTCTGAGGATGGTCAAAAGGATCTAAATAAGCTGTTCACTTCCTTGCCACATAGTGCTAGTTGTATTTTAAGTGCCCTCAGTATTTGTGAAAATCAAGACAAATACTAAGTAATTAAAAGGTAGTAGTGATATATCAGTATATATATCAGTAATAATATCAGTGATATTATTTTATAGAGAATTTCAGAGTTTTAAATACCTGCAATCTTTAACTTTTTTAGCATAGTGATTAGAGGCACAACAGACACAAACATTATTTTGTGTTCTCTCCTGTTCTCTGGTGTACTGTGAGTGTCCATCCCTCCCTTTTGCGGCCACTGTGTTCATTTGCTTTTGTTTACATTCCTGGTGCTGTTTCTACTGGCCAAGTGAACATCCTTGAAGACCTTCTCGTGTTGATAGGGCAGGAGTTTGTGTGTGTGCTGTTTTCAGTTGACCCTGAAATGCTTTCAGATGGATTGCATACAGAAGGCATCCTGAAAGCAGCACACGGGCACCTTGTTCATAAACAGCCACCTCTCAGGACTCTGGTGCTAGGCAGAGGCAGGTGGGGTGCTGTGATGCTGTAACCTAGTAGAAGCTTCTGCCTGGAATAAACTGCCCTCTGATGTCTGGATGTCAAGTCTGCCTGATTTCATCCTCTCCTTTGTGATACAGGCAGCCAAACTGGATTGGGAACTGATCTGGTTCATAATCAGCCTCTCCCCAAAATATAGAGTGATGGGCATGGCTGATGTGGGTTAAGTTTTGACTATGACCTCATACCAACAGCCACAGTGATTGGAGGTGTTTGGGTAATTACTGCTTTTACAGACCTCACTGTGAGTCTGTGTAAAGTGCAGCTCACAGTGCAGTTCCAGGCACTTGGGTTTTATTAGAAAGTTTTTGGTTGCAGTTATATCTTAACTCATTGGAGTGGTGTTTTTTTTTTTTTTTGTATGTCTATGATAAAAACATAAACATAAGCATAAAAACAAAAACTTGATACAGGATGCATATTGGTAGAGGTTACACATGTGAAAAGTAAGATTGGCCTCTTGTATACATAGTATGAATGTGAATAATGCCTTCTTCTGGCTTGTGAGTGTGTCTTCCAGTTCGTGTGCCTGGGCACAGTGACCAATTTAAACACATGGGTGCACTGCTTTTGACTTATATTTTTACAAAAAGAGCTAAATCAAGAGCTGTGAATGATGTTGAAAGCTGCAGCTGCATCAGTTATTTCAGTTGAGAACTGGCACTTTTTTCCTTTTAAATGGTGTCACCCGTAACTTGCAACAGCTCTTCAAATCCAGCCACAGATAGAGCTCTAAACTTTTGATTGTGATTTTTAACAGGTAAGAGGACTAGACACTCACATTCAAGAAGAGTTGAAGTGCCATGATCCTGTGTGCTTCATTTGAAAACTGAACAGTGGCATTTGTATTTTTAACCTAAAACAGTAACTGTCCAGGGTGTGATCAGCCTTGCAGATCTGTTGTGATGAGGATGCCAATATAGAAACCGGGGGTGACATTTTTCTAAAGTGCAATTACACTAGCCTTAGTAATACTGTTATTTGTTACTGGCTTAACCAAGCAGCAAAGTTAGGTTCAGCTTTTCAAACCACGTCAGCTGTTTCATTGGTAGTTTGCTTTTCTCTGCTAGCTGCCTGTATTCTGGTGGAGACCACTCAGTTGCAGTACTGTGTTTACATTCAGATCTGATTGAGTTACTTATGTGAGCAGATCTATCGATCCAACAATTGTTGGAAGAAGCATGTGAGTGTAAATGCTGCAGCACGCAGCCCAGGACAACACCTGTAAATGCTATCTGTGATGTGCTCAGCATTGTAATATTAGTAACCTGAAGAGTAGGTGACAGGCAATTTTTCTAATAGCAAGGCAATGTCCCTGGCACTGTCTGTCCATTTCACGAGTCTGGTACACCCCTGTTTAAATTACGCCTGACCACAGCTGTCAGAATTACCTGGCAAATCATAAATATAAATCTCCAGTCAATGGTAACACCGTAGTCTTCCATCAGTTTAATATAAAGTACCATAATGAAGGTGGGTTTTGTGTGTTTTCAGAAAGATAAACATTGACTTCTGCATAACAAAGTAGAGAGGTGAATGTGTTCCTGTGTCCAAGAGCAATTCCTTGCTAGTTAGGGCCACCTTCTCATACTTAGGATAGCTAAATTGATGTAAGCTACAAGTAGATGTGAGGAGCCAACACTATGAAGAGATTTTTTTTTTTTCTATGAAGAGATTTTTTTTTTTTTCTGGGAGGAGTCTTATAAAGCCTAAGTAAATATCCAGACTAATGTTGTTCTTTAAATGGTTCAGTGTTTTACTTTTTCTCTGAGACAGATACTAAGCAGATGTTTGTATGATTGACTGAGTCTGGATGGCCTGAGGCTTACAGCTACTTTTTAAGTTGTATTCAGCCAATCTGTCTCCCATGGTCAAAGGTCAGAGAGCAAAACATTGAGTGTTTGTCTTCTGTAGCCATGGTTGTATATAAATGGTTAGAATTTTTTCATAGTCAGTGCCCTTGGAGGTTTCTGTCTGAGTATCTAACATCTTCCTTCCACTCACAGTCTGGGCTGTAAGGTAAGGGCTTGCAGACACATAACTGCACTCCTAGTGCTTGCTAATCTGATATTTATGTGGAAAAAAAAAGGAGAACACATAGTGGGTTAGTCACTGCCTGCTCCTCCAGTTAGATACTCCTCTAAAAGGATCTCTTACTTCACTGACTTAGTCTTGTTAGTAAAGGAAAACTTCCATGTTTGTGCACAAAAAAAATGAGTGAAAATAAGTTTGGTGATATTACAGTAGTTTAAGCCACCATCTCTGTGGGATCTGATTCAGACTTTCTGTTGAAAACAACTGTATGGCTGTATTGGCCCTGTGCTTCTAATTAACTGATTAATCACTTCACCTCCTTTTCAAAGAGAACTAGCGTAAACTAAACTGACATATAGTGAATAAACTCAGTGAACCGTCCAGAAGAGTGGTAAATTTAACTCATTTAGAAGCAGTTTCATTATCTTTTCTGTTTATTTTCTGCTTAGTTTTCCCACTCATTTCTTTTTGTATTGGGCATGGCATGTGAAATTACATAAGCTAAAGATAAGATACCATGATTTGTAATTACCATCTCCTATTGAAAAGAAGGAAATGCGAGAGAGAATAAGAACAATGTTTACAGGCTACTGACATTGATAGGTCAGCCATCTGATTTCTGCCTTCCTTAAACCCAGGTTACATTTCTCTTCTGTAGCACTCAGAGCTGGGGCTTAAATATATTGTTAACTATTTCACACGTTTTTCACTGTAGGTATGACAGTAAGTTCCAATAAAGATGGCTCAGGAATGATAGTCCGCAGCATCATCCACGGAGGCTCAATCAGTCGTGATGGACGGATTGGAGTTGGGGACTGCATCCTGTCCATTAATGAAGAGGCAACCACTAACTTAACCAATGCACAAGCCCGGGCTATGCTACGAAGGCATTCACTCATTGGACCAGACATAAAGTACGTAAAGTTAGATGATGAACTGTGGAAGGATAAGTCAGATAATCTAGATTTGGTTATTTGTGCAAATATTCTAAATGAAACTTACGTTTGTTTTTACAACATGATTTTATCTTCAAGTTACAGCTTCAGGTGGATCATTCACCTTCAGATGACAGCTTTATGGGTTTGAAAGATAAAATTACTTGTGTGAGAGGCTTTGGATGTTCTTAGAAACATTACTGTCATTAGTAGTCATTGTCATTTCTGCCCTGCCTGATTTTATTGAAGAAATGGGGCTGGTCAGAGTATTGCATTTGTAGTGTGATTCTTCTAAAGAGATTAAGGATTTCCTAAACATATTTGTGTTTCTGAAAAGAGCCTGTCGTGGCCATTCCACAGGGATTTCATTTGATGGAGATTGTTCTAATGGATTCTGTGTTTGACTGCGAGACAGAAAGTATGACACGTGATGTTAATGCAGAAAAGTAATAATTAAAACATTTTCAGTACCTCTATGAAAAACAACAGAAGCAATCTGTTTTATGCAGTCACTTCCAAGTTTTTATTAGTATATATGAAGGAGCCATTGCTCTAGTGCATAAATACATGCTCTTGGGAGAAGTACTGTAAATTTACAGTAATTAATACAAGTTTTGAAGATAACTGCTTGCTTGATGAGAAAGTTTCTTTCTTCTCAAGTTCAATCAGTTTACAGAATTTTAACCTTCATTTAAAGTACCCATTCTTTCTAGCTTGGTGGAGGAGTTAACTTTTCTTCAGTTAACATGCACCAGCTAAGGATGAGATTGTTCCTAAATTTGTGGACAGTGCTCTAGATAAAGCAATGCTCAGTTTAGTGCTACAAAAATCTAGTAGCTGTTTTTTCTCAATCTCATGGTAACATGGATTGAGTCAGATCTGCAAATGATATTAATGGAGCTGTTAGTAATTGAAACCTGCATTTAAGAGGATGGCCTTGAAAGGGACCATCTCAGTCCCAGTGCAGTTGCAGGTAACTGTGTAATATCTGTCAGTTACACATGGACTGTGGGGCATTTGGCTCTTCCCTAGAAGTATTTTAGCTTTGAAGAGACACAGCATTTCCGGAACAGGTAGGCAAAATATCTGCACTATGGGTGTTGGTTTAATTTTCTGACTCATAATTGTTATGCATTTGGGGTTATGACAACAATGGGATATGCTCATATAATGAATGACATTGTTGTCAGTGCTGTCATGAATCTAAGTAAACCAGTATTGGTGAAATGTGACATTAGTGATCATGGTAGACTTTCAAATTGTGTTATCATTCCAACTGCCACAACTGAAATCAGTTGTTATGTGTACATGCCTGTGTGCGTACGTCTGCTTAGATGCACAAATGCTGCAGCACTGTTCTTCTTTGAGGAGTCTTGTATTAGTGATGTAGTTAACATGTTTGTAATTCTTGCTTATACTTTTATAGCTGCTGCATCTTACACTAAATGACCACAAGTTTTGTATTGTAGTCTTATTCTTTTGCAAGTATATCAGAAATACCAAAATCTCACCTCAGACATCAATATTTTCCAGAGGAAAGTGCATCCTCTTTCTGAAAGATCTCACAGAAGAGGGATGTTTGCTCTTCATATTCTTACTTAAGACTTTCGTCTTTCATTTTATATTTTTGTTCTTTGGTGCATTCCCATGATAAGCCTTTAAACAGAATCTGGCGTCTGCATTTCAAAGAACTGAAAGACCAGATCATTTGTTAGTTTCTAAAGGAGTCCTGCAAGAATAAGGACAGTATTTTTGGCCTACATAGTTTTGATACAAAACTATTCAGCATAATTAAACTTTTCCATAATTTGTACTTTCAGGAAGAGTACAGGATCCCATGAAAAATATTATGATACAAATATGTGGATAATGTCCCGAGTTGGAAATTTGGATGCATAGAGCATTATCTCAAGATAGTTCTTCCTGTTTGCTGAGAGAAATAACACAGTTATATAGGTGCCATTTCAGAGCTAATATGGGACATGGACAGCAAATCAAATAAGAAATTGAATCTCTTTGGTGTCTTCCTTGGGAAGAAACAATGCACAAGCACTCAAGTGTGGACATCTAGATATCATACTGTCATTCCACTCTGTCCACACAGGGCTACAATGTTGGCAGCTTAACTTTCAGACTGAGCATTTTCTGGATAGCAGGGTTCCCCCAATAAGTGATTAGCAGAATTATTTTAATTTCAAAGCCATGTTTCTGTGGCAAACATTGTTGGCTTAGAACACACAAAGCTGTTCTTACTTGACACTTTACTTTTATTCCATTAAAGGAAATTTGATTATGAATAGTTCAAGAGCCATCAATCTCAGTGTTGGACTTGAGTATTTAATTTTTTTCCCAGTTGTGTGTGGAAAACCAGATGTGTGGCCTTATGAGAATGCATTCTGTTTCACTTCTCATTCCACCTTGCCAGGAGCTCTTACATTTCTGTAATAATAGCCAGAGTTTTGTGCTCAGCAGCAGCTGCTCCTAACATCTGTCAGATAATTACAGAGCTGAATCAGAATTCACCTGCCCAAAGTGTGGAGATGAATTCCTGATCAAGAAATAAAAGATAGATTTCAATGCCATTTTCCACTCTTGTTAATAATCCCTCCTAGAGACAATAAAAAAGGACAAATGCTTTCTGGGGGAGGTGTAGATGAAGCAGAAGTTGAACAGGACAAGAAAAGAAAAAAGAGAACAAAAAAGCAGCTCACACTTTTGACTACATAAGTATGCCTCTCACATTCAGCATGAGACATTGACATTTGTTAACACCATTGTAAAAAGATGCTGCATCGTATGCTTCACGTTCTAGATCTTCTCCAGCACCTGCTGATGATCAGGCCCTGTGTTATGTGTGAGTATTGGCGATTCAGAAACTCATATGGCTGTATGTTGCAACTTGTCTGTACAATCATTCCATGCTTTTATGACATCCATAGTATTGTTAAGGATATATCCAGATATAGGTACATATTTTCTCTCTCTCTTTATGTGTGTGTGCATGCACATGTGGCTGCACATGTGGATGTGTGTGTATGTATGTATATAAATATAAAGATATGAAAGAGTGTGTGTGTTTATATATGTATAAAAATGTGTATATATATGGCTTTAAACTTGAAGATTGGAGCATACTTCCTAAGACTGGAGTGAAAACACTGGTATTCTAAAAAATTATTGCTAATATTTTAAAATTTCATCTGACAGACATGCTCAAAGCACATTTATATGTGTGCGTATATGTGTGCATGTATGTGTGTGTGTACAGGGTTCAGAGCTAGAATTGGCTTGATTACAATGTACTGATATCTGGATTAATCTCAGTGTCATATTTTCCGTGGCACTTACATTTTACTTCCTTCATGTATAAAAAGGTTCAAATTAGACCTTATATGTTAATGACAGTAATTTGTCCTGAGCATTTTCCATATTTTGTTCTTTGGTTTGTTGACGTTTCAAGGTTTTGTGTGGCTGTTCAGTCAAGCATGTGATAAATGTTCCTCTCTACTGCATGCCAGTGTTGTGTTTACAAGATATTTTCATATGTACACCCTTTGGTGTTTCCATTGTCACTGCTTTCATTGCTAGTGCCTGTCACTGGGGGGAAGAGGGTGGTTCAAGTTCTCAAGAAAGGAAACACTTTCTCTTCTTTTTTTTCAAGCTGTACAGCTATTAAAGAAAGGAAATGGTTAAGCTCTGCATACGCTTTCCACTGAAATTGTTGAACTTCTCTTGCAGATAAGAAAGACAGCACAATAGTAGAGCAGTCATTTACTCGTTTCTTGTTTTGTGTGTCTTCATCCCTGTTTCCTCGTGCTTATTTCTTTTACTGTCTCCCCTGTGACTGCATTAATGCAATTAGCAGTCCCTTTTGCACATGAAATAATTGGGTGTCTGGGTGGATTTTTAGTTCCAGTTTACAGTATAAAGGTCAATAGAGTTGACCAGAGGAGGCCAGCACCCTTCTACTATGCCGTTCATTATCCTAGTCATACTCTGAGCTGTTCAGGACAATGCTGGATATCCTCAGAGCTCACTGTGACTTCCAAGAAGTGAGCTACTGTGGCAATCCAGCAAGTGATGGATTTGATAACTGTGGAGTCACAGAAGACAGAAACAGGACAGCCAACCACTTAGCAAAGTCGGCTTTCTGGTGTATTTATTTCCTACAACTTTGACTCAATCAGACTGAGGTTTTTCTGTATAATTACATGCAAAGGAGAGAAGGGAGGAGGACATTCATATCAGTAATACAGCTTAGTTAATAGGAGCACCTAGTGAAACCTTTTCAATTAACTGAACTTTGAAAATCATGAGCAAGAAACAAAGGTGAACTCACACATGAAATATACCTTTTCATGCATTTGATCCATGTAATTCAGTTTTCTATGCTGTTTTTTTTTTTTCAAAATGCAAGCAAATGTTCTGGTTTATATTTATGATGAAGTAGCAGAAGCATTATTGAGGTTTGGTTGTAGATAAGAATGAACAGTTAAAAAGGTATTGAGTGTTCCTTTGCTTAAAAATAGGCAATTAGAACTGGAGTTAAGCACTGGAATAAAAATAATGTAATTTTCTAAAGAGCCAGCATGCGACAGCTCCCAGTGATGCTATCTGCATTTGATTCCATCTGTGGAAATCAATTAGGTAATTCAGTTGCTCAGTTTTAGATGCTTTTATTTTTTTTAAATGGTGGAGCAAACCTCTTTTCTTCTCAGCTCCTGTGCTACACACAGAAAGGGAAGCTTACCTAAATGACAGTGCATTTGGGAGATGTTTGTAAGTAGCATATAAGGCCATTTGAAAGCATCCTTTGAACTGCATCTTTTCAATGTCCCGGCAATTAGTCATTCCTATAATGAAAAACAACAAGGTGGCCCCCAAGTTGGAGTGCATATAGTTTACCTCCCCGTTAACTAAGATTGATGTTGCATAGAAGTATGAGGTAAGGACTATTACTGCTCTTGGACCTTGGAACCCTGCGTAGTTGTTTGCCATGTGCTCCTTGCACAAAAAGGACTGGACAGGAGTTGAAAGATGTTAGACCCTCTGCTATCAGTGATCACACTGCTGTCTACACTTAAGCTGAATCTGGCCATATCTGTTTCCTTTTTGAGATCCCATCCTTCTCTTTTCCATACTTTGAACAGTAGCTTCCACTGCAGTTTACCATAAAGGAGATTGTCCAAGCCTTCTAGCTGGCAGAAATGTTGCTTGCAGTCATGATTTCTTTGCTGCAGCTGTCTTTCAAGGGAAACTACATTATTTCCTACTTATTTTTTTTAGGATGAGAATGAATTCAATTGAGATGAAACAGATGAATGTAACAGGATGGATGATACATTTTCTTTCATTGATAGGCATTTTGCACATCTTGTAGCTTTTGTAAAAGGTTTTTGCAAAAACTTTTTTACCTCTGGCTTCTTTTTTACAGCTAGGGCTTCACAGAATAACTGCTGCTTGTGTTCTGTGTTTTCCAGTGCTGGAATGCCCTCAAGAAAGACAGATAAGAGTGATATCTCATGAGTGTTCGTTCCTTAGTTCATGTTGTCCTCAGCACAGAATGAAAATTGCTTTGTGTCAAGCACAACACTTCATGTTTGTAAAAAGACCTAAAGCAGAAGAGGGAAGAGATTTAAGGAAGAGAGGAAGATGGTGATAATCTGGATGATTTAGAAATTTCTGTCAAAAGATCTGGAAAGTTCCTCCTGATTAGCACCCTAGACAACCTCCTTAATGACCATCTTCTGCACTTTGCTGGTTATGTTAGGTGTGAGAGAAGTTAGGGTATGTGGCTGGGCACAAAGATGACAAATGGGGATGGTTCTTGTGATAATTTTGGTTGAGCATTTTAGATAGCTTTAGTCATATAACAGTTTAATTGCTCTGTCTTCTGCTTGCCACGTCCAGCAGAAAACCAGTGAGAGGGGAATCTGTAGCAGTCAGGTAGCGACAGTCAGGATCATCAGGGAGTGATGGGCAGGAGAGGGCTCCAAGTAAGTTAGAGACTCTGAGATGAAAGAGTCTTTCCTCAGCAGCTTCCCTGTCTTTGTGAAGGGGTCAAGATATTTTTTTCTCTGTCTATGCTGAGAGGAAGTGTGTTCATATTTCTTTTAGTCATGTGATGGATGGGAGTACAACCATTTTTTTAATGTTCTTTTTCCATCAGCCTTACTTCTTAGCAGGCTTGGATCTGATAGCTAAGCTGCTTATTGAACAACTAGAGGTATTTAAGAAGAAAAAGCATCATTAAAGAAAGGCCATCTAAGTAGTACTGTTTGGATCATGGTGTCTTTTTTCCTGAAGAGGAAGGTTTTTAAAGAAATATTCTTCATGCCCTAATCTTTTTTCCTTCAATTTTTTTTCCCTCCCCAGTCTATTGGGCTGTTTCTGGCATTCAAATATGATCAGGTTACACCAGGGCTTCAGGAGTCTGCATGTCATTTGGTTGGTAAAACATGGCTGACTGTCCTAAGCTTCCTGGAAGTCCATGAAGGGCTGAAGGAAGGAATTGAGCAGGGGATTTTACCCTGCAGCATAGTTGATATGCTGTCATGCCTTTGTGTGTCCAAACTCATGTAGTATTTTTCACCAAAAGCACAGAAACCTAAAATAGACCGCAAACCACGCAGGAAGGCACAAAACTTTCTGCAAGCCAACTTCCAGAGGCATTTAGGATGGTAATAGTACTTCACACCTCACAGATCTTTAAGTGTTTGTCATTGTACAAGGAATCTGGCTGAAGCCAGATTGTCTCTATTGCACTCTTGTGTCTTCTTCTCTGGAGACACTCAAAACCCACCTGGACGAGTTCCTGTGTGACCTACTCTAGGTGGTCCTGCTCTGGAAGGGGAGTTGGACTAGATTATCTTTTGAGGGCACTTCCAACCCTTAAGACTCTGTGATTTGTTGCAAACTCAAAAAGGATTCACGTAACTCCTTAGTCCCAACATGCCAGCATTATGCCTTCCTCATATTAATTTCTCACTCCCACTGGAGGTAAGACCAGCAGTCCTCATGCTACTTTAATCGTGTTCCATTTTATTGCAGTATTACATATGTGCCTGCAGAAAATTTAGACGAGTACAGGGCCAGTTTGGGACAACAGACAGAGGGACCTGTGCCACTGGAACTTTTTCCTTCACATGCTGTCAGGTAAGTCAAAAGACTTACTGTTGTCTCCCATAGAGCTTGCAGATGTAGCTCTTTCCGTATGCTTTGCACAGTTCAGGAAGATAAGTTTTATTTTAAAAGACCTGAAAGGTAAGTGATTTTCTTCAGACCAGCACCCGTTACAATAAAAAGCTGTTCAGAATACAATTTTTGTTTTGGGTAGCAAACTTTTCTGACATTTTTACAAGGCTGTTTTGTAGGTTTTTGAGCTAGTAAAAAAGGAGAAATACTATGCAATTTGATTTATGTATCCCCACAAGTACTCAACGCTCCCAACATGAGAGTTTGTCATTAGTGGTCTTTTCTGAATACACACTGAAAAGAATGAATTCAACTGTCTTTTTCCTTGAGTTTCAAAAATTCATTACACTTACAAGCCAAAATATGTGGTATAACTAATATTTTTTTTTTGTTTTCTAAAAATTACTTTCTGAAAGCAGTAACTGTTTTTCAGTGCTGATGTTGTAATTTCTTTCATTTTGGAAACGATAATTACCTTCGGCTTTGATTTAATCCTAGTTCCAGAATGCAAAGTCTTTTATTCTGTGCTTGTCAGTTAATAACAACTTAGTTGTGGAGACAAATGGACGTGGAATCCCCAAACACAATGTATATTCTAACAAGCATCTGAAAAGAAGTTGCTTACACGAATCCTGTATACAAATTCGAATGCTGGCAGGGTGACCCAATACCTGACATTTTTCAGGGAAACATAGTGATTATGTTGGTTCTTTAAAAAATAATTGCATGTTCTTTTTCATCAGCAGGGAACTCCCAGAGCTTCCAGAACGTGAAGAGGGAGAGGGAGAAGAAAGTGAACTTCAAAACGCAGCTTTCAGTAATTGGAACCAGCCCAGAAAGTAAGTGCAGGTCTAGCTGCTGTACAGTATAAAATCTCATGTGAAGTACACAAATTTGAAACCTGTAAT
The DNA here is from genome assembly GCA_013401255.1 of Urocolius indicus. Classification (NCBI taxonomy): domain Eukaryota; kingdom Metazoa; phylum Chordata; class Aves; order Coliiformes; family Coliidae; genus Urocolius; species Urocolius indicus. The sequence continues at coordinate 313,704 of WBNH01007549.1, forward strand.
GTGTTTTAAGAGGAATAAGAAAACAACAGAATTGCTGCACTTCCATATAGTGTGCGTTGCAGGAGTAATTCATGGCTGCTTTTTAGTCGTTGGACTAAATCCCTGCAATCTAGCAGTTTCTTGATTGCTGTCGTATTTTGTTTTATAGGCTGACTCTCTGGGAGCCAGTAAAAAGAGATGAAAAAGGGGATTCAAAGTTTTGACTAAAATCCAAAGTAAAAGGATTAACAGTAGACAATTGTAGAGTTTCTGAGCAATTTGATGTATAACTCCCACTGAAAGACAACATTTTCCAAGGAGGAGTTATTTCTGAATGTTTTTAAACCATCGTGCAAATCCAGGTGTTTTCAGCATGCAGCGTTGTCATAATCACCACAGATTTTCATTTATTTTGGCCCTTATTTTGTCACAACAGGGTTGAACTCTGGAGAGAGCCTAGCAAATCACTGGGGATTAGCATTGTTGGAGGACGAGGCATGGGAAGCCGCTTGAGTAATGGAGAAGTGATGAGGGGGATCTTTATCAAGCACATCCTGGAAGACAGCCCAGCCGGCAAAAATGGAACACTGAGAACAGGAGATCGGATTGTGGAGGTACCAGCTGAGATCCTTTTGCATACTCTCGGGAGCTGCTGAGATGGATGCGTGGCCCTGGGCCGACAGCTGTACAGTTGCTCCAGCTGGCAGAGCTTGAGCCATATGGAGTTCAGGACCATCTGCTGATGTTTGTGTGCAGATGGCTTTAAGTTCAATATGCAACCAGATGACTGACTGTGCAAGAAGAGGTCTACAAAAGCCAGCAGTTCTACCTGCCTGTTTTAAAGCCAGCACGTGTAGAAAAAAGCTTATGTCTGGTGAACCTAAAAGGTTTTACCTTTGAATATTGGATAGCAACAGAAAGGGACAGTGAAGCAGATCATGCACATAAATGCCAGTCTTTTTTCTCCTCTTAAATCTTAATTGGATCACATCTAGCCATTTTTTTCCTGCTGACGTAAGGAAAGATGGATTTGATACAAAGGAAGAGCATTGTGCCCATCCCCGAGGAGATAGCGTAGCCAGTGGTGTTGCAGGGAGGAATTTTATCTAGATTTCTCTTTTGCTTAGCCAATCCTGTGCTCATGCAGCCACTTTTGCTTTTCTAATTAAAGATAATGAAGAATGAACATACTGAAAGGAATGTGTCTTTCCTGTGATAATTATCAGAAAGTCAGACATTGCCCTGTTTCCGATGTCAGGCCGTTAGGAACTGCACTCCTCTTGACCTTGCTGGGTGTCCTTAGCTGACATAACAAGCAGGGTGAGGGAGGTGGTGATTCTTCCCGTGGATCAGGCAGGGCTTGCTTTATATGGTGATACTGAAACTGTGATTTACTGTCTGCTGCAAGATCCATGTGAAGGATTTTGAAACAAAACCTTAATGTGGGTGATACTGCAGTAGGATGAAAGAGTTTCTAATGTGTAACAAGTTAAGAGGTAGAATTTTGCTTGATGACCACGAAGTTAGAGTGAATTCGGTGATTGCCTCTGACAATGTTCCTTGCAGATGTTGGAGTGGATGAATGAAATTAAGTAACCAATGTTGTGCTACTGCTACTCTTACTAAATGAGTTACTTCAGTTTCTGAAGCTGTGGCATGTCTAGGTTTTTTCTAACTGATAGCGCATACAGTATTTCAGACATGGGGAGTCAGAGAGCCTTAGTGTTACTGTTCAGTTCTTTGTAGGTTTAGAATTTTCTCTCTCAGATTGTTCTTGTCTCCTCTTTAGAATGGGTGGTTAAGTTTGAGCTAGAGTTAGACAATTAAAAAGATGGAAGTAGTCCTCGTTATGTAACTTTGTGTGCAAGAGTTGCCACTAACAAATAACCTTTCTGTGTTAGCTTCTAGTTCTTATTGTGGTCGTTGTGAGAATGCTATACTGACGCTAACCTCACCATAACATGATTTGTACCTGGATCACAAGAAACTTTTATATAGCAATACGTATGAAGGCATGAAGAAAAGCAACAAGGCAAATATTTGGCCTTAGCTATCCTTTATTAGATGCTTTTCTTCTAGAGGAGAGAAAACTTTTCATCTCTGACTTAAAAATATAACTTCTAGAGAAAGCATCTAGTAGCTAAGATTGGTCTGATCTTGCTTTTTTTTTTATTAAAAAAAAGGTAAATGTACAAATTTTTAAATTGTAAATATCATAAAGTCTTGAGAGGTAGATTATTTCAAGATTGGATTTCCTGGAAGATGTATTTGGCAAATGCTACTGCTCTCTTCAGATTACCTGTCTCTTATTATCGTATCTCTTCTATTACACTGTCTGTGGGAAAATGTATGGAGCCTCAACCAAGAATGTTGAAAAACGTGTTTTTAAAGCCACGAGGAATATTTATTTGTTCGTTCATGCTTTTGGAAATGTCAAACTTGTTTGTGAGGGACCTTACATGAAGTCAGTAAAAATCCTTCTACCAGTAACAGAGGTTTGAGCTGAGGTTTTAATCAAAGTTCCCTAACCAAAACCCAAAGCTAACTCATGATTCTTGCAGCTTCTTGCAATGTTAAGATGAGGCCTTCCAATTACAGGTGGATGGAATTGACCTCAGAGATGCCAGCCACGAACAAGCTGTGGAAGCCATACGGAAGGCAGGCAATCCTGTAGTCTTTATGGTACAGAGCATTATAAGCAGACCAAGGGTAAGCATAAAGAATATGAAAAGATAAGTAATACATAGAAATAGGAGAAACAAATGTTCAAGGTGGTGGTGTTTGGGAATGGGATATTTAATCCTGAAAGTTCCATCTCAGCCATTTTAGGACAAAGATTTGATTTAAGTATTATTTCCATTTAGAATGAAATCGATTTGGACCAGCACACCGTCCTCAAACTATTTTGAAAAGCCTCAAGAAAGATAATTGGTTGGGGGGCAGAGTAGGAGTCTGACTAAACCCAGCCCTTAGCGATTGACAGCATGTCTGAGAAGCGCATGCAGAAATACAGCACCTGTTAAAAAATTCATTGGACGTTAATGAAAGGACCTAGAAGTACACGGAAGCTTTCCGTCACTAAGCTGCATGGACATTGCAGACAAAAGCTACTGTCTTTAATATAAGTTGCTTGCATCACTAGAACTAAATTTCCTCACTGTAGAGTCTGTGTAAGCTGCATGTTTATTTACTAGTTGTCTCATAACTCTTGTTCCCCAGCCAGAGTCTCTTTATAGCCCTTCTTCAACTTCTGCTCTCCGTGGGCAGAAAACTACTAACCCATTTTATCATCAGTCATCTAAGGTAAAGTTGCATGAAAAAGCAGTATTCAATGTTGATTATTGATATTCAAGCTTCTAAAGTAAGGCTTTTGCATTTGGTGTGATGTGACCAAAATGGCCACTGGTGAATGTTTAGGACAGTTTGAAGTGGAAATGATGCTATCACTTCATCACAACTTACTTTTATTTAGAGAATGTTCCTTTGCTTTTTTTAATTGCAATTCTTTGTTCTCTTTATTTTCCAATCATTAATCTTGTTGGTTATTTCTTGATTGTTTATTAACCCTTGTTTCTCTGTATGCAGAAACATTGCAAATGCTCTTACTGTATGCATGCACTGCATTGTGGTGTTTGTAAATGTCATACTACTTAACTGACTCCTTGTTTTGAAATTTACATCTGTACTTCAGGATAAGATCTTATAAGGGAATTTCCTACCTTCATTCATGTAAAGTCACCCAAACAGCTAGCTGCCTGCACACAGTAGCTATATTTAATATGACGTAGCAGACAGTTTCAAGTGAAACGTTGCTAATGAGTCGGTTTCTTCCCTTTGTTTGTTTTTTTTTTGTTTGTTTGTTTGTTTGGTTTGTTTGTTTGTTTTTTTTTCATTTAGTGTACTGTAATGGTTAAAGGCATTTTAAGTGTACTCTAGCCCAAATAATGCAAACGGGCTGTAAAAAGCTGCTCAGTAGTTTAGCTACCAAGCAGTTAATCTCTCCAAGCTGTCTTTCATACTGATACTGCCCTGAGTATTTCTGAGTAAGATTAAACATCCCCATCATTATGGTCCCAGATAATTTGTAGGGTGACAGCATTCTACTATACTAAATGCTAGCTAGTTTCTGATATGTTAGCATCCTGGACACATTAATAAAATGCTGAACAGAAGTTAGTGGGGGGAAAAAAAAGAAGTTAAAATAAATCCCGTTATTTTAGGTTTTGTTTTGGAAAAAAAATACCCACCAGTAAAAGTAGCTATGCTTTTTATTTTAGCATTTACTTTTCCTGTCCTAGGCTGTGTGAGAAACTGTGCTTAATCTGTTTTAGCAAACTCAAGTGCTCCATATTTTATTATGGTAGTCAGTCCACAATAATACAGTGCTGTTGCATGGGTTAGAATTTGAGGTCACCATAGTATTTTAGGTGCTTTGCCATTATGACAAAATACCAAAGGCATAATTTTGAATTACTGTTACTGATCTTCTGTTTTTCTTATTAGTAGGATTTTGTTCTTTATATACAAAGTGTTTGTGATGCTTACTTTAGTTGCTTCAAATTTTATCAAGGTACATTCAAAATTTTATGCAGATGACTAATGTAATGATTTAAGAGTAATAGTACACACGGACAGATTACCTTTCCCAACTTATCTTTATAAAAAATGAAATCAAATGTGAAATTGCATGTCTGAACAGAAAATCTTGTTCAACTGTGGAGAAACTGTCTGTTGACTTTGAGTGACTTTTTCAGTGAAGAAACCTTAGTCATGCACTATTTTACTTTCTCGTTGCTGAAGGTACCGTAGAACCAAGATATATGTTGTTTCACCAAATTACATTACTTTTTGGTTTGCAAAATAATATTTGAGAAGAAATGTTTAAGGATGCATAGGGTCATGTAAAAAACAAAAATACTTTAAAAAAGTTTTTTAACAGCAACATACATCTGGTTTTAATTACTATGACACAAATTAATCAGTTGATGCTGCAAGTCTTTCACATTTCGTTCCACTTAAAATGTTTCTTATTTTCCAGCAGTGTTAAACTTATAGCTTTAAGACATTTAAATAATTGCCAAATGAGTGCACATAGTGTAGAAATTATTTTGAAGTATATATTGAACAGTATTTCCAATATACTGTGCAAAATCAGAGCTGTTCACTCTTTATTAAACAGGTTCTGATCTTAAAATAGATTTCAGTGCAAAAACTACATAAAGAATATAAATGATCAAATAACATCCTCTGAGTATGAAGATTCTTTTTCTGTTAAATAATAATAAGGAAGTATAATGTGTTTTTTAAGGAGAAGACCAGATTGAGAAAATTACAGATGAATGCACACATAAAGAAGGTGAAGTCTGTTTAGAGAGGCTTAGTATTACTGAACCTTGCAAAATACAGTTAGTGTGTTACCACAAGAAATAAATCAAATTATGAGAAGTTATCACTGAACATATGAAGGAAAAGATGGTTATCAGGGGGAGTCAACATGGATTCACCAAGGGGAAATCCTGTTTGCCCAACCTGATAGATGGCCTTCTATGAGTGCATAACCAGCTGGCTAGATGACGGGAGAGCAGCAGATGTCATCTACCTTGACTTCAGCAAGGCATTTGACACCGTCTCCCGTAACATCCTCATCAGAAAGCTCAGGCAGTGTAAGGATGTGTGGACAGTGATGTGGATGGAGAGCTGGCTGAATGACGGAGCCCAGAGGGTGGTGATCAATGGTACAGAATCGAGTTGGAGGCCTGTGGCCTGTGGCCTCCAACTGATCCACAGGGATCAGTCCTGAGGCCAGTCTTGTTCAACATCTTCATCAATGATCTGGATGAGGGGACAGAATGTATTCTCAGCAAGTTGGCTGATGACACCAAACTAGGAGGACTGATTGATTCCGTAGAAGGCTGTGCTGCCATTCAGCAGGATGTCAGCCAGCTTTAGAGTTGGGCAGGGAGGAACCTCATGAGGTTCAACAAGGACAAGTACAGAGTCCTGCATCTGGGGAGAAACAACCCCGTGAACCAGTACAGGCTGAGGGTCGAACTGCTGAAGAGCAGCTATGCAGAGAGAGACCTGGGAGTCCTGATAATAAGCTAAACATGANGGTGTCGGGAGGTTGGGACATACTTTTTTTCTATTGTAGCTAGCAACAGGACAAGGGGTAATGGAACGAAGCTGGAACACAAGAAGTTCCACTTAAATATAAGAAAAAAACTATTTTACTGTGACGATGAGGGAGTCCTGGCACAGGCTGCCCAGAGAGGTTGTGGAGTCTCCTTCCTTGGAGGTCTTCAAGACCGGTCTGGACATGTTCCTGTGCGACCTGCTCTAGGTGGACCTGCTTCTGCAGGAGGATTGGACTAGATGATCTCTGAAGGTCCCTTCCAACCCTACCATTCTATGATTCTATGATAATTTGTGGGTTTCAAAATAAAACTAAACCTATCACATTTTTACAAAGAATTGTGTTTATTTTAATCCAAGAATTCTCAATTTTGTGCTTAACTCGTGTGAGAGCATCCCATATGCTGAGATACTGGAATAAAATTGTACAAATGTCACAGCAAGTAAATTTGCAGATGTTCATGCTTCTGAATGCTGCTCTTTAGGCACTTTGTGGGCTAGAACAGGTATGGAGATTGCCGCTTTTCCCTTATGCTCTGCTAAACACAGCTGATACAAACACAGGGCAAATAACAATTTTGTTTATCTTCACATGTCTCTAGCAAAGTGCAGGAAGTGGACCTTTTTTGGTTAGCACAAACTCTAAATAAATTTAATGTTTTGTTTCATGTGTCAAAACCTGTTCATTTTAAAATGAGATTTTTTCCTTAGTTTCCACTGTTTTTCTTTTAGAACCCTTCTCATCCTTTCTTGCAGAATGGTCTTTTCTGTAGGCAGACTGTCTTCAGCAGCACTAATCCATTTGCTGATTCTTCTCAGTTCAACACTAACAAGGTTGGATGATGACACACTGTCTGGTTTTGCCTCACCATTTTATGTGTGCTTCTTTGCTATTAGTGCCTCGTTGCATTAAAATTATTTCTTACCAATTTGGGTAAAATATTGTGCTGATGAGAGTGGAAATTGTGTGTAGAGAATAAAAGATACACAGACACACGTACACAAAGAACAGTTTTTGAAGAAGTTAAAAAATGTCAGCTCTATTAGTCATAACCACTAAATCTGATCTAGTCAGAGCTACCAAAGCAGCAAACGTTCAGTTGCATATTCAGTCCCTGTGGTGTATGTTAAGTTGTCCACCAGAATGTAACTCTCTCATCAGTGTGAGTTGTTTGGCTGCTCTGTACTTTATTTTCTTTTTATTTGGTTAAGACTTTCCAGCTTTGGTATCTCCTTTTTCTTTTTGCATGAAAAAAATATTGGCAGCTTTTGCCTTATGATGCTGAAAATGTTTTCCCTCTACTTCCTGAAAATCTTTTTAATGCACCATGAACAGGATGCTGACATCTTTGGACATGTGAAAAAAGTTAGAGTCTTTTTTTGTGGATGGCACTTACTGCATGTTATTCATATTGGGAACAGAGTTAACATCTAACACAAGAATAAATAAAGGCTTAATTATTATGTACATGCATTTCTGATTTAATAAAATGATATCAGGCCAATTATATGTGTTGAGAGTGATTGTGCCCCTTTGTCTATTTTTTTATGTTGTCAAATATACTGATTGTACAAGAAACATTTATGATATAGTATGGGATATATAATTGCATGTGTGTTTTGGAGATCTGTTGTTGTGTTTGTTACAGTTCTGAGGAAAAGGAATAGAAGCATAATGTAAGCAATGATGTGTTATTTTCCGTATCTTCAAAAGTATTTCTAAAAAAATTGCACACATTTTTAGAGGAAACCTAGTGTTTTTACATAATTAGTTTTTTAATGTTGAGACAAGAATGATCTTTTGCCGTCTCTATCCACTTATGCTGAATTAAGGTTCATGTGCAGCAAGAACCTTTGCTGAATCAGGGTCCTTAATAACCCCTTAAATAGTTTTGTCCACTTATAAATGAACTTGCTGCAGCTAGTATAGATGAATCTGTAATTGAAAATTAGTTACTCATTTATAATGTTGTGTGTTGCCAAAGGTGCTGTAACATGTGGATTGCTATTTTCTGTTACTGTAGGAGGTATCGAATCCAATTAGGGTTACCTTCCGTTGTTCCCCAACTAACCCTTTTGCTCCCACACCATTCAAGGTTTGTGAGGATTCCAGTGACTGGGTCCTACTGTGTGTGTGCTGTGTGTCTGTACATGGCCTGTGACCCTTTCTGGAGTGCTGCTTCTTCCATGTGTACCTCCTTTGTTGAAAGTGGTACTGCTCCAAACTTGCTTGGCTGTGTTTGGAAAGACCCTGGGCTCACCATCTGATGCTTTGCATTTGAAATGAAATACTGTGCTGCAGCACACTGCAAGTATTTCATGAGTTAAGCATTTTAGATTTTTTGTGTGTATGGCCCGATTCATTGAGGAAAAGTCTTATGTGTGTGTAACCTGCAGGAGCCAGCTTCTGCTGCTGATGGTGCATGTGTGGCAGGCTGAGTTCTGGAGGCACAATGTGGTCCTCTCCAGCCCATTGGCATTGTAACACCCTTTTTACGCTTCTCACGATGGAGCCATGCTTTTCAACATCAACTTTCATTTCAACATTTTTCTTGAACATCAGCTAGTATGTTCAGATTTAGGTTCATGTGTACAGAAGTACAGAAAGAAGCATGTTTTTGTCAATCATGTTATGGTGGCTGAAGTTCCTAAGTGCTTGCCTGTCAGGATGTAGTTACACATCCACATCTTATGCATCTTCCAGAGATCCCTGACAGCAGTTTTGGGGGATTTTTTTGATGATGTTTCCTTTTAATTTTACAAAGCTCCTGGACATCGTTATTTACCAAAAATATAATTGAGGTGGTATGTTCATTTTGTTTTTAATGCACACAGACTACTGTAAGGTCTGCTGATCTGGCCTGCTCTTGCATTTTTTCTCTCATTTTTTCTGTATGTTACTTAGTTTTCTAATTAAAACTCTAGGAAGCAGCCTGAAAGGTAGTGTTTCTAGAACTACTCAACTCTACACCTCTCCTTCATATAGATGTCTGTTACCAGCTTGGAATCCAGAATAGTGTATATGTCAATTCTTTATTACAAAAAATCACTTTGAAAGTTACTAACTAGTGTTTCCCCTCTACTCTGATTCTCACAGGTGACAATATCTTTCTAGAATTTTGCTACTTCAGTTGAGGTTTATGTCTGCTCTGTAACATTAGCATGTTTTAGAGTGTAGTATCTCCTGCTGAAGTTGAGTAACGGAAGGTGTCATCTCAGCAGCATGGTATTGTCTTAGATTTGAAGCACAGACCAGTGTGACTGATACAGTGATACAAAAATATCACTGAAATAAAATTATTGGCTTGGCTGCCATAATAAAACTTCCCATACTTTTGACATTAAATGACTTGTTACATAAGCTCTAGCAACAAGTTCCTGAATGAAAGGAAAATCTTTTTTGAGTAAAAGCAGGGCACAGAAATAGAGCATTTCCATTTTCTTCAAATCTTTGGAGTATACAGAGAATGAAGGTAACTAATTTTCTCCAAGAGATGAGGCCTTCCTTAAATCTCAGTGACTCTAAATTGATAACTTTTTAGTTTTTTCAACACCTTCAATTTAAAGTGGATTGAAGTCTTCTAAGGTGTGTCTTGGTACCCATTTCACTGTTGCTTCTGATGAAGAAATTGTCTCAATGTTTTTGGCACTCATCTGAGACAACATTTGAGATACCATGTTCAAACTTTTGCTAATACAGTTAATGAAAGAGGAAGAAGATGAGAACAGGGTGGTGAAGAGAGGGCAATCAGTTGGGAAAATACTTGGTTTTCATCTAAAGTTTTTATTGTTCATGTCAATAGCTCATCTGCCAAGTGTCAAAGTGACTTGGGCATACATGAGCTCCATAATAGTGATTTTCAGACATGAGGTTTTTGCCTCCATGTTTATTGTGAGCAAGCCAAAGTGATTTAAATTACAAACAGCTGCATCCCTGGTCACAGTCCACATGGAGGCTGCCAGATTGTGGATTTGGGCATTTAACCATTATATGGCAGTAGACGTGTGTTTATGCTTTTGAACTTTTTGTGACTATGAATAGGCCACATATATCAAGACCAAAACGATTTGTTTCCTTTGTGATTTAATCTGTATCTTTCTGTGTGATCTCCCCTGTGCAACTTATAAGAAACCAGTTAATAAGACTGAAAAAATCCAGTTGCTGTGAACTTCTTCAGTTATTGTCTGTTCCATTTTGGTATTAATTTGCCTTTTTGGTTAAAGTGTCAGTTATTTTATTTTCTTTGTGGAAGGATTTTTGAAAGCGCAAATTTCTTTGTTTCCTTTCTCTTTCCTCCTACTTGGCTTCCAAAGCATATAATAGGAAGAAATTATATGCCATGGCTTTTAAAAATAAAAGGAAGTCTTTTAGAAATACGGCATTAGAAAAAAAAAAATCACTTTTCATAAGAGACTTTTTGTGAGATGCGAAATGGCACATAAAACTTTACTGAATTGGGCTTTTATTGTGAGTTCTTTTTTTTTTGAATACATTTTGAAGTGATGTCTTACCTGGTGTTTTGATCTTTGATCTCTTTCAGCCTTTCTGTGCTGTGTTATCAATTTAGAATTTCACCTGCTTGGTATTTAAATTTCAAAGCCATAGCCATTGCTATTTCAAAATTTTTCTGTACTAGTTTGACCTACACAAAGTCTGTATCTGCTTAGCCATTGCATTTTTCTTATTCTCCACAGGGATTTGGTCAGTCCAGTACAGAGCCAGAAAAGACCTCACTTTGTAACTTTGCTCTGCCTCCTCCTTCAGCATTTTCAGGGATGAGTTGTGATGTTGCACAATCATCTAGCAGAGTCCCAGAGGACGTGGAGAAGGAGGATGAGTTCGGTTACAGCTGGAGTAAGTTTATGCTTTGTAATAATGTTTGAACTATTCAGTGTTGAAATAGCACTGTAGCAGACGATACGGGGGGATTCCAGTTCTTCATTCTCATGTGCTTTGTGGTTTGAGTGTTTAGTGTTGCTGTCAACTTTCAGTTGTTTGGTCAGATGCATGTGGTGCAATATAAAACTAATGTGTTCTTCTTCATTGTACTCCAATCTCTGTTTTCATCCGTGGTCCAAATTCACTGTTCACACATAGGACTACCTGAAGAATTTCAATCTACTCTAGGTAACTGATGACAGTGATTGATGTGATGGCATCTGTTATCTGAAGGTTGGAAGGAAAATTACTACTTTTGTGTGTGAGAAGTTCTTTTTTTTAAGAGTAGATTCAATATTTTCCAAAGTTAGAAAGAAAACAAGGAACTAGAAATATTGTTCTAAATAATCTAAGGCTTAGCTTAAAATAAAGTGTGGCATACATGTAAAATTTTCTTATGTAGTTTGGGATTCTGGGTGACTTGTGAAACTTTCTAATGTAAATCCAACCTCTGCTGCCCACATTTTTACATTTAGAAAAGGTCATGCAGCGCTATGGAAACCTACCAGGAGACCTACACATGATTGAGCTGGAAAAAGGAAGGACAGGTCTGGGACTTAGCCTTGCTGGTAACAAAGACCGATCCAGGATGAGTGTCTTCATAGTGGGAATTGATCCAAATGGAGCAGCTGGCAAAGATGGCAGGTTACAGATTGCAGATGAGTTACTAGAGGTGAGTTTTTGCAATTCATAATGAAACTCAACATACTGACTTAAAATGTGCTAAAATATTAGCGTCTTGCTGCAATACAGCAAGTACAGCAATACAGCAAGTTCAGCAGGTTCTCCAAGTTGACATCACTGTGCTACCAGGTTTTCATTCTTGTGCATGCCAAATAGTTGCAGCTGGGATTATTTTTACTAGTTTTAGTAGTACTAAGTAAAGATGTGTGTATATTTTTCAGTCTGTCCATCTGTGGAATGCTAGAGACTTTCTTGTTACTTATCTGTCTACAGAAAGTGTGATAATATCAGAATATTGAAAGTTGTGTAACATCTAACATGGAAATTGAATTGATGGAAACTGGAACAGATCTTTCATCTCGTGACGCATTTGGGCTGTTTATAGTGGCTATGTGGAGGGACTTCACTACTGAACTTTCAGTGAACATCCCCAGCGTGTATATGAGCATAAGATATACTCTGCTCAGTTGCCACATTTCAGCTGATGATACTCTCAGATGTATTCTCTGCTATAGGTTTTCCCATTCTTTCTGGTAGCAGTAGGTAACATTACCCTCACAGTAATGCCTTCTGTAACTTGAATGTGGAAATGTTTGAGGATGCACTGGACTGTGAAACTGAAAAAGACTTGAGGGAGACACTGAGAGAGTAAAGAATATAGGTTGGCAGTTGCAGACATGGAGAAAATCTTAAGTTTTTCATGGCACCGTGAGCCTAGTGTTATGGCGAGACCTGTTAGCTGCAGAGTCCAGTGTTACCTGACAGACAGTTCTCCTGAGTCAGTTAAAATGTCTGTTTTTAAATCCCTGATGTTATAGATGCCAACTTCTCAGAACTCATTGAAAAATAACCATCTAAGTCTGCTCTCTTTCAATTTCATGCCTAATATCCACCTGTCATCCTGCAAACTGATGCTAGGAGATTACTTCATCGTTTTCTGAGAGGAGACATCTGACTTGCTCCTTATGTTTCCCAATAGCTGCCCATCAGCTGTAGTGGGCTATGTGCCATCCACTAGCTGACAGCCGGATTGTGATTCTTCAAAAGCCCATGGCAATCACTGGAAGCAGTACTGCACCTGGGATGTCACCTCCAGTGCAAATGACAATGTTCAATATCTCTGTCACCATGCCTGGTGTTTACAGCCAGCATGGGAGCTGAGGGGTTGCTGTTACGCTCAATTCTCAGATCTGTGTCTTGCATCTGTTGCTGACTGTTCACTGCTTCTCTGCTTCATTATTACTGCCTTAGTGTGTGTTGTGTTATTTTCCCTTGATATGGATTTCATCTGTCTTTTTCCAGTAATTTTCCCTTTCTTAAACTGGACTTCTGCACTATAGTTCTCCATTTACAAAAACAAATGCAGCTAATAACATGTGAATGAATAATGGCCTTATTATGTAAATTCACACTGATTCCTCTGATCACATCTGAATTACAGAGGCTTCAAAGGGTTTTAGCGAGTCTGCTCTGCCAAATGAAGACAGTGATGGTCAGGTCAAATCTTCAGATTGTAAATGCACCAGTGTTCAGACTCTGGTGTTTAAAATGCCTGACTCAAAGTGGAGATTTGAAAAATAAAATCAATCACATTGCTGGATGTAAGTGATTCCATTTTTTTGTTACAGCTAGAATTTGCGGTGGCCCTGCTTTAGCACCACATCAATCATGAGGTGATCAATGGCAAGTGGAAACAGGTGTGCTGAGCAAACCCGGTGTAACTCACAGAATGACAGTTTCATCACTATGACTGTCTTAGTCTGAAGTCAAACTATAAGGAATATTTTACTGGAAGAAGGGAGTGAAAGCAGGACACAACATACACTGTCATTTTGAGAACAATTGCTGCTGTAGCCAATGATGCAGGATAATCCCTTTTTTTAAGGCTTACAAGTCAGTTTAAGGGAATTAAAATACTTCAAAAAATAATTGTTACCTTCCTTTGTATAGATAAATGGGCAAATACTCTATGGAAGGACTCATCAGAATGCTTCCTCAATAATCAAATGTGCACCATCTAAAGTAAAAATAATCTTTATCAGGTAAGTTCAAGGTAAAAGTGTGGCTAAAAAGGTCTGTTTTTTAATATGTTCAAGTCTTGCACAGAGTGTTTCTGGTTTATTTTTTATTTTGGTAGGGTAGATGTGCTTTTGAACCAGTTCTCGGTGTTTTTTTAAGTATGTTTTGAGTTCTCTATTTTGGTGTTTGCTTTGTGAGTGCCAGAAATAAAGTAAAAAAAAAGGCACTAGACTTGTTCTAAGAAATAGGGTGCTGTATTACTACATTCTTACTGTGTTCTTTTAACTGAATCTACTGTAGAAATAAAGATGCAGTAAATCACATGGCTGTTTGCCCTGCAAAGTCAGTAGAGACTTCACAGTGTACTTCAGGAACACTTCAACATCAAGAGGTAAAGTAATTTTTCTCATTTGACTGAGGTGCTAGCATTTTTTTTGGCTAGAGGAGTGCCCTGTCTGCTTAGCAAATACCTGAGAAGAAACAGAAATATACAGGAAAAACAAATCAGATTTTAGTAAAAGCTCTTGAAGTTAGTACTGCTGTGCTCAATTCTGTTTTATTTTCATCTCAACTATGAAATAAATGTAGCATTGCTTTGCATAGTATTATAGCAGTTTAAGTGAATCCAGAAAAATGTCAGACGCGCTTTAAATGTTTGTGTGCTACTTTACTCTGATACAAAATGTTGAGTATAGTTGCTTACAGTTATGTTTTCATTTTCTGTTAGATTGATATCAGTGCTGCAAGTGCCAGTGCCTGTTCTGACTTCAGTTCATGCAAAAACATTCAGTACGTGGAACTCCCTAAGGTATGTGTTGCAAACTAATATTATATCAGCCATGTTCGCATCCAGTAGATTGCATTTTTGTAATGGAGTCCCGTTTATGGCATACAAATTTTGTCTCTTACTTACTGGACGGCCAAATAGATGTTTCTGAGGTCCTCTTTTGCTGATTCTGAATGAACCCCAAAGTTTTCCTGATGTAATGACTGTCTTTGGCAATGTTATGGGTCTATGACTTCAGTTTTTGCTGAAAGTTTTCCTATTGTTCTGTGTCTGTGAAAGAAGTCACCTCCCATCCTACTTTCAAAACTTCTGGTAACCAGCTGCTGGTGGTGCCTCAGGTAGACCATTGCCTTAGTTGTTAAAAAAAAAATAATTTGTAGTTTATAAGCACCAACTCCCGCCCAATAGCATTCATATGTAGTGGAAATTGTGCAGCTGGGAGAGAATGGGCAAGCATTCTGTAACTATAGAGCATCCAAATGAGGGTGGAAAAATTGGTGCTGCTTCTTATTGACATGGAGAAGACAGTTGCATTCAGTGGATAGAGGATAGAGGCTTGCAGCCTGTTGGTAAGTTTTTCTTCTTGGAAGATATCTAGCCTTATGTTGTTAACCAGGAGGACATCTTACAGATTGTGGTATCTAGATGATTTAATTCTAGGTGAAAGTGTTAGGGAAATTTCACTCTGACACAAATATTTGTTAATTTTGCGGGAAGAGCATATTTTTCCATCTTTTTGTGTTTTCCAATCCTCTGCATGTTATTTCTGTGGTTTAAAATAATTGAATTTAAGACATATCATGAAGTTTTATTTCCTTCAGTTTGTATTTTCTAAGTATTTTAATACTTCTTACACCTGTGTACAAATCTAACAAATGAATCACGATTGAACTTGTAATTTTAAAGGAGTGGATTGGAATTTACAGATATTTCGGATTTTTCATGGTAGCCAACATACTGTTTGTAGATTAGCAAAATCTGGTTTAGAACTATGTTAATTTAAACCAAAAATACTGACGCAATGTGAAAACCCAAACTTTTATGTGTGCCATCTTTGCTAGTCTTTAGCTAATGTATTCTAACAATTTGATACACACGGTAATAATTTGCATTTTTCTGTTTGCCCCAGGATCAAGGAGGCTTTGGAATTGCCATTAGTGAAGAAGACACAGCTAATGGAGTAGTTATTAAGAGCTTAACAGATCATGGTGCAGCAGCAAAGGTGTGAGAATATTTAAAATCTGAATAGAGAATGAAAAAGTTTTTTTGGAGTAGCATTCAGAGCTCATATTTTTTTCTATGTTGTTTCCAGGATGGACGAATCAAAGTTGGAGATCAAATCCTGGCAGTGGATGATGAAATTGTGGCAGGATATCCAGTAGAAAAGGTGATTCTGAAGTTTCAGGAACACTGCAGAAATCACTCCACTTAATGTCTTAACAAACAGACTTAATGGTCTTAACAAACCAATGAGGTTTTCATGATTATACTCTGACTTAATTTTCAAAGCTGGCCAAAGAATCAAAAGATCCACAGGCATTGTCTGGATAAGGAAGCTGCTCCAAAATAAGCTAAGGCCTGAATTTAAAGCTCAGCTGCTATTGTACTACAATGCACTCCATGAATTATCTTTTTCTGTGCCTTTTGCAGAAAACTGTCTCAATTCCTAAATAAGGAGATGTATTCTAACTTTTAGCTCTGCAAACTCGATTTGGGTTCTCTAGTGAATCAAGGAGGGTTTTTTCCTAGCATCTGCCTTGCTACCAAGAAAAGTTAATCTTTAGGCATGAGAAGATTACTTTTCTGTTTGTTAAAGTGCAATTAGGAGAGCATCCATCTTGCTCTTTGATGCACTGCTATCGCTGAAGCAGTAAATGAATAAGAGATAGTGAATTCATCTGCAGAGAAGTAGGTAGATGTTGGAAGAAGAGACAGAGATTAAACAATTTCGGAAAATGCTTCTACTGGAACGTAAAGTCTCGGGAGGATTTTATGACTTTTCTGTGAGATGGTGATTCTGAAGATTTTTCCATATCTCTTTAAACTAGATTTTGCATTTGATTTGTCTCGTGTCAGTAGATATTTTGGCATTGATTTCCATGGGGTCGAATCAGGCTTCATCCAAGCATTGAAAGATAGTACTAGTTCTATGATTTTTCTAATTACTGGTATAAACATAGTATTTTGTCCAGAGAAGCCATTGAAAGAGTGACACATTCTTATCTGGTGTGGTTTGGTGAAGTTTCATGGAAGTTACTTGATTTACATCAGCCAGTTCTGGCCCACAGCTAAGTCTGCTGCTGTTTCTTTTTAAAAAGTATCGATATTTGTCCTTGTTCATTGGCAAGAAAACCTGCAGGATTGTGACCCTTAGCTCCAGTTTGCAAAACAGTTCTTCTGCTTTCCTTTGTTTTGCAACTAGGCAGTCCAGTTACAATCTTCACCAGCTTTTCTCTTTATCCTTCAGTTTATTAATCTCCTGAAGACATCCAAAACTATGGTGAAACTTACAATCAACTCAGTAGAGACAGATAGCCTGACTGCAGCACCAGTCCCTTCCAGCACTGCTACAGCAGAGAGGAGGAATATGCAGCCACCAACAACTGTCCCCTCCAGTTCACCAGAGCCAGAAGCAGTTAAAAGTAAGGTTCTTGTCTGTCTTCACTGCTGCTCAAGGACCTTTTTCTCTCACGGTACCTAAGTATTTGTGTAATATAAATCAAAATTCATGAATAGTCAAGTTCTCTGATAGCTTCAGTGGATCTTCTTTTAATCAGTGCCCTTCTGAAGTGCTACAAAACAATTTAGATACCTGTTCATACCTTTTGAAGAAAAAATAATATTGGTGTTTCGTTACAGCACAGAGGACTTTAGTGATAGAGATAACTTGAACTTCTCACACGTTTTGATTGCTAATTCTTTCCTTTTGTTGCTACACAAAATCACCTCTTGTGATTTTTACCTTCTTTAAAGTTTCTGTGGAGGACCCAGGGCTGCATAAAATACTGAAGCAAAGATCCATTTGTGATATACCAGAGATACTGAATTTACAGATAAATTGCTACATAAGCATACAATGAGAATATATATTTACACCACAAAAACTTACTGCTTCCAAAAGCTTGTCAATGCCCAGCTAAAAGTTGGACTCATGTAAAAAAAGTTGGTTTTGAGAGCCAGTAAATATAATAATGTGTATAAAACCTTTGACTTCATCATGGACCGCTGGACTTATATAGTGAAAAAATACTGTATTTGGTTCATACTTAACATTCTTTCTCATGGTGTAGATCTGGGTCTCAGTCAGAACATCCTTGAATAGTCTGACATCCTTGAATCCATGTATTTTAATATATATTATGTGCTTTGTTTATCTCTGATGTATGTTGCATAGTTGCTATGGTAATTGTTTAATAATTTAAAATTCTATCCTAAACAGAATCTGTTGTGTACAACAGCTTCTTTGACTAACCAAACTATGATCCAGGTATTTGATGCTATGAAAATAGGTCAACTGTGATTAAAACTAAAGGTTAGTATTTGTCTGAGGGGAAGGGCAAATTGGCAGTGTCATTCCTTGTAGGTCGACTGTTAAGCTGTTGCTGTAGAGCTGTCAATAGGCTCTGAAAATGCTGGTTTTAATTAAAGTCCATTTTCTAATATTGAACCTTCTTGTTCTAACCAGGATATTTAATTGTTGTTCTAGACACAAGCAGATCTTCAACTCCAGCCACGTTAGCATCTGACCCAGCTACTTGTCCCATCATTCCCGGATGTGAAACAACTATTGATATCTCCAAAGGGCGGACTGGTCTTGGTCTGAGCATTGTTGGAGGAGCAGACACTTTGCTGGTTGGTTGGAAAAATATTTGCCACTCAAGTGAAATAACAATATTGAAATTAAAATTGATGAAAGATTTTTTGTTTGTTTGTTTCTGTGTCTTTTATTGAAAGATACCAAAGATGCCAGTTCAAACCAGAATTTTAAAATGCACTTCTAAAACTGAAATTATAAATTAACTTCTTAAATGTTTTGACCATTTGTTTGTCAAACATGTGACTTGTTTATCACTGATGAATTATAGTAGGAATTTGAAGAAGAACAGGGGCATTGAGGGTGATGGAACAGTGAACCAGGCTGCCCAGAGGGGTTTTGGAGTCTCCTTCCTTAGAGGTCTTCAAGACCCGCCTGGACATGTTCCTGTGTGACCTGATCTAGGTGAACCTGCTTCTGCAGGGAGATTGGACCAGATGATCTCTAAAGGTCCCTTCCAACCCTACCATTCTATGATTCTATGTTCTTTCAATATGCAATTTTTGTTTTATTTATCCACAGGGAGCAATCATTATCCATGAGGTTTATGAAGAAGGAGCAGCATCTAAAGATGGAAGACTATGGGCTGGGGATCAGATATTGGAGGTGTGGTGGCTTCTTTGCTTACTTTTATTGGCATTTGCTAGCTCTTCACCTTCTATTTGTCTGCTGGAAGTTCTTGCACACACTTAGCATTGTGTGTGTTCATCACAGGTGAATGGAATTGACCTCAGGAATGCCACACATGATGAAGCAATAAATGTTCTACGACAGACTCCTCAAAAAGTTCGTTTAACTGTGTACAGAGATGAGGCCCAGTACAAGGAAGAAGACATGTATGATGTACTCAATATAGAGCTCCAAAAGAAGCCTGGCAAAGGCCTTGGGCTGAGTATTGTTGGGAAAAGGTATGTACATACCTGGAGAGTCAATGTCTGGTACTTGCTGAATACGCTTATGTTTCTTTTGAAGTCTGGTGCTCAGATCCTGTGGGCTTGAAGGCCGTATGTGTCATTTTTGTGTCTGAGCTGATTAAGCATTCCTAGAGGATAATGTTTGTTGTATTGTCAATAGCAAGCCATAAAAATGGCACTCAAGCAATACTGTAATACAAGATCTATGTGTGTATTTGCAGAAATGATACAGGGGTGTTTGTGTCAGACATCGTCAAAGGAGGAATAGCAGATACAGATGGGAGGTTGATGCAAGGAGACCAGATATTGACAGTGAATGGAGAAGATGTTCGAAATGCTAACCAGGAGGCTGTCGCAGCTTTGCTGAAGGTATTGGGAAAAGAGAAAGTAGATAAAAGACAAGAATTGAGGCTCAGGTTTTTTTTAATGTTTTAGTTTTATTCAGACCGCTACTGAGATGTCAGTGAGAATGAGTTGTGGATCCAAATTTAAGCTTCCTGAAGTCGAGAGCATTCATATTTTATTTGAGTTGGGTGAAAATGGGAGTAGTGGTGGTGCAAAGTATCATGTGTTTATAAGGCAGTAAATAATCATTACCCAGGGTAAGCTAAAACTTTATGCTTTATTTTCTGCAACAAACTGATAACTAGTTAGCTAGCTCACTTTTTTTACAAAGATATGCAGAACTGGCTTTAAAAGATGGAGAATACATCAAAACAGTTGTGCCAAAAAGTGATTACTTTCACAGCTGATAATATTATTTTTTTTTCTGTATATGTCCAGTGCCACTTAGATCCATTAAATACTATAATGCATTTTCCATCAACTAAGGCGTCTGGTGTAAGAAATTGCTTTCTCACAGAGATAACTGAAGTAAACACCTATCTGAAGCTCTTGGAATCAGAATTTCTGTTCTTAATAAATATTGTACTTCTGATGTCCTTCCCCTATTTCCAAAAGTTGAATGAAGACAGATACACAACATTTCCTGTGGTCTGCCAGGAAGTCCAGCTGGTTAGCCAGGTTGTCTGTTTTCCATCCAGGGTTTTCAGACATTCCTGATGCATGGTGCGGGTTGCTTTGAGTCAGCATCTTCCAATGGAAAGGTGTTCCACTGGAAAAAAATTAACGGCCACTATTCATAGAATCATAGAATCAATCGTAGAATGGTATGAGTTGACTTGGATACATAGACTCACAATCGTGCCTCTTTGCACTGACATTCAAAGGTAATATTCTTCCAGGTTTCAAGCAGTTTCTTGAGGGCTTTTGGGGAGCAACAAGGCATGAGGGATAGAGATAGGGACAGGGATTAAGAAGGGGAGGTAGGAACAGTTCTTCTGTATTTTCAGCATGTACAGTAAGAATAGAAGAACTGAGTCTGTGTTCTGATAGTGCAGTCATTAATATAGTTCTTTGGGGTGATAGTACTTTTCTGTTCTTGTGTGATGCTTTATTTTATCTAAGAACAGTGCTTTTCTTCTTCATGTGCTGCACTTTTACGTCCCTTCTAAATTAAAATGCCATTTTATGTGGAAAGTTTCATTTTGGCAAACATTTTTGGGTATCTTAATTCAAGTTTCTTAGTTCCCACTTGTCATTCATATGTTCATATTTTAAATACTTTGTCCCACTTAATAGTACTTGTAATTAATTGTCCAAGCCCTGAGAAATGAAGCTTTTGAAATACCTTGGATATGTTATTATTGAAGATTCTATTTTGTTCACACAGTATTAATGGAGTAAAGCATGGTCACTCATATGTAGGCAGTCACCATTTTTAGTTCAGGTATTAGCTCTGTTTGCATTCATGAGAGTAAGATCTGGGAGTCAATTGTCTTGAACTGCCTGAAATGCATTTTACTAGAAAATGATGTATAATCTTGGAAAACACCGTGTTTTCAGTGGTATGAGATCACTAGCATGTGTCATCAGACTGAAAATTCCACCTATTCTTGCAGTGGTTTTTTTTTTTTTTTAAGTATCCCTCATTTGACTTGTGGCTTTGTCAAATTGGGGATTTCAGGAAGAGAGAGAAAGCTGTAATAAAACCAAATGTGAACTGATTTATTCACAAGTTCAGTTGCGAAGGATTACCTCCCAATTTCACACATTGTGACTTTTAAATCCCTTTTGTGAGTTTGCATTTTATGTGTGGTATTTAGTACATAGATTACTTCCTCGATTTTCCATTTATGATAAGAGCTGTCCGTGTGGTTTGTAGGAAAATGGCTTTGCCTTAGCTTTGATCAAATCTTTCCCAGGACATAGAGAAGTCAATGTTCTTTAAAAATTAGAAAGCGATTTAGTAATAAATCTAGTGTCACCCCTAAGAGAATAGCAACAGAACATGAAGCATGGGAACCCTACATGAATGAATATGTCCTGTTGTTGATTTTTGATATATTGGCCTATTTCTTACTCTGAATTTTCTGAAAAACAGATGAACCTTTCTTAGGGTTCAGCTAAGGAATGATAAATAATGGTAAACTGATGTGATATTAAATTAATTGGATACAGAAATTAGAACAACTTCCCAGTGGAAGAAAGAAGGAAAACCAAAGCAGCAACGAAACTTTGAAATTTCTGTGTTTCCATATGTTGCAGATTGTTGGTCTTGTGCTGATGCTACTTGTGTTATTTCAGAAGTCTCATTTTCTAAATGCTATTTGTGATAATAACTTGTTTAGTTATAGTGATAGTAATCTGTTTCCAAAGTCAGCCTAACTTTTTGTTTTCTAAATATTTGAATGCAGGTGCATTTCTCTGAGACATGCATTTTATGCAGATGTGTATAATCAAAAACTTAAAGAGTAGTGAAGGGATTTCTCAATGTGCAAACAGTACATATCACCCAGTTTCCTGATGAAAGTCAGATGCAAAAATTTCATTTAAACTACAGATAGATGATTGAGAAACCTCTTGACCAAAATTTATTTATTTAGGTTGGTATTGATGGTATTGAGGTAATTTCAAAAGCTGGAGAGGGATGATTAACTATCAGTTTAAATACCATGTTCTTGATCATATCAACAGAAATAATGATTCAGACTTTGAGATGTTACACTATTTTTAGTGCTTATTGTGAAAAGTCAGTTTCACTATTCCTTGAAAAATGCTTCTTGAAAATATATGTTGACATTACAATTGAGAAGCTGAAACTGCTTCCTGTTAAGTGAAGGGTAACAGAATTCGTTTTGTTACATACTTTTCACATCTGTATTGTAATACTGGTTTATCCAAAAAGTACCCTGCTCAGTTTTGAATGTGCTGGTGTGTACTGAGTTTGTGTGGCTCTGATCCTGCTGTGAACTCTGTCTGTTCAGTGCTCATTCAGGGTTTTTAGCCTGTTACTTTCCTCTTACTTTCATCTCTGTCCACATTTCTTTCTTCTTCTACTATCTAATAAGTGACTTAAATAGTGTCATAGGTTTTAATGTTGTAGACAGAAGATATGTGTTGTAAGTGACTGGTTCTTTAGTGTTCATTAGGTACGGTAAGACTAGAGGTTGGAAGAATAAAAGCTGGTCCGTTCCACTCTGAGAGGAGAACATCCCAGAGCAGCCAGGTGTGTAACTGTAAAACTTTTTATTTTGAAAGAAATAGTGATTAAATAATGAAAGCAATTAAAAATAATTGGATTTATGATGACAATGGTTTTCCACTATCTGATCCAAGTTGAAGACCAAGTAGTTTTTATCTCCCTTGCAGCTTTTCAGTAACCATTTTATACATTCACTTTAGTGTATCGTATCTGTTAAAGACATAATCCAGCCAAAAATGTAATCCAGAAAGGGCTTTGCTGTGTTGCCTTATCTATTTTTTATGGCTGCAGCCTGGGAAGCAGAGAGAGCTCTGATTCTCATGGATACCAGAAGAAGTTGGAATGGACTTTAAACCTTTGTTACTCTAGGAGTGCTTGGCATGCAATGGAGTATTGTTTCAGTAAACTCGGTTAATTTTTCCACTTCTTGCATATTTTTAACCTAATCTTGGTTATCAGAAGCAGGAAACCTGCAACCTTTCCATCAGGCTTCTCTCCAGTTTATTTTATTGTTGATCTAATGATGGAGTGTTACAGACTCACATCAGTTTCTGCATTGGAATGTATCCTTCATGTGATAGCAGCCCACATCGTGATTCTCTCCAATAGGAGCTATATCTCTGAGGGCTGACAAGCTACTGTAGAACTTTCTGTGGTTATAAACTGAGAATGTACAAAATCAAGGAGTGAAGATTAATAGTTTTAAGACGAACCGTAATTAAACACTTCCAAGAGAGCAGGTTAAAACTGATTCAGGCAGAAATGTTAAACTATTCAAAACAGGTAATGCCAAACAGGATGAAAATATGCAAGGTCTGGCCAGTCTTAGTCTAAGTTGTTCAGTGATAAGACAGTCAACAGTGTTGAATGTTTTGAAGGCTCTGTTAACAGTCAGTGAACTAGTCTCACTGGGAGCCATGTTTCTTTACATTGCCCTCTGGGTATAGTGAAAATCTTACTGAAAATTGTGCAGGTTAAACTGATGCAGTGGGTAAACATGAGAGTATGTTGGGAGGTTATAAATATCTGTCTTATGTATTCTATTCCCACTTCAATAATCATGGATCTCTGTGAGGTGACAGAAAGTGCAAATTTAAGGGTAGAATCTGGCCCTCAGAAACAGCACATAGAAGTGTTGCATGGCGTTGTAGGCACGCAATCTCTTTTGTTCTAATGGTGTTTTAGACAAGGAGCCTGCTAGAGTCACCAAGAAATGTGTGGAGGTTCATTATGTGAGCTTTAACTGGGCACAGAAAAAGTAAAACACAGCAAAATCCTCTGAATACAGTGAGTTCCAGTTTCACTTTTACCAACTGAATGTCTGAAGCTGCTCTCTTGGTATTTAGGTCAGTGAAGGAAGTGGCAGTCTCTCGTCATTCAGCTTCCCAGTTTCTGGGTCCAGTGCACCTGAGGTCTTTGAAAGTGGTCTGAAGAAGAATACTAGTAAGGTTTCTTTGGTGATTTAACAATTTTATACATATACATGAACTGGTAGCTGAGTTCTTTCACTTTCTCTAAAATGTTGTCATTCTGTGCTGTAAGCCTGACAGTGATTCCTTAGTCATTAAAACCCTGCAGAGGTGGTTATAGTACAGTA
This sequence comes from Urocolius indicus, assembly GCA_013401255.1. Lineage (NCBI taxonomy): Eukaryota > Metazoa > Chordata > Aves > Coliiformes > Coliidae > Urocolius > Urocolius indicus. Next base: position 338,113 of record WBNH01007549.1, read on the forward strand.
CATCATCTATATCTTTGGATAGCTTGTTATAAAAAATGAAGTAGCTTGTCATACCAGCAGTTGAGATACTGAGAGTCTGATGCATAATTTTCTATTTAATCTAAATATGTCCTCAGTGAAGCTGTCTTATTCATAGAAATCCAGGCGTGTAGTTGAATTAGAAAAGATGTGGAATATCTGTCTGCTGATGAAATTTAGAACAGTTACTTCTGACCAAGGTATTGCTAGCAAATAATAGTTTTATTCTGTTCTATTTGAGCATGCTTAACAGTCTTATTCCAAAAGTTATTTAAATGAACAGAATCAATGACATCTTCACCTGTTCTAGAATCCTATTAATTTTATGATAGCCACTTTCAAAATCTTACTAAAATATCTGTAATAATCTGACATCAAGTTAGAATCATTATAGTGGTTTGGGTAACTTTAGTGGAAAGTTTCCTAAAAAGGATGCTTTAACTTTTCTCTTTTAAAATTCATTTGACAGCTGCTTCTGAAATACAGGGACTTAGAACAGTTGAAATAAAAAAGGTAAGTTACAACATGAAGTAATGCATGTCAGGAATGGGTTTTGTAGATGTTTTCAATAGATGTGTTTACAGAAAAGAAGAGGTCGAGCCTTATTAACTGAGATTAATTCCTGAGAAAGGACTTGATATATCAGTAGCTAATTAATGTGCCTGTCTTTTAAGGTCAAGACTGTACGATCTTCACTGCCTATATTTTTATGTAAAATTGTTGTGATTTGTGCTATCGTGTTTTTGTGACCTGTTTTGAAAGCAAAAGGAGGAAGGCTTAGTAGTAAGACATAATGGGATCTAGTTTTACTCTTTATCAGTCTGACTTAAATCCAGACTGTATTCTAATGAGGTCAGGGGAACTGTAGCAAACTTACTCATTATTTAATACTGTGTTTTTCTTCATATGTATTTTTAATGGATAGACTCTTACATAACAGCTTCTAGGTTTTTGACTGTGAAACTCAATCAGGTTCGTTAGTTACAGGAGCATGAGATCTGAATCACAGACTGCTTATGATTGTCCAAAATATTTACATTTATTTTACTCTGCCTGGTATTTGAATTGTATTTAGCTGTCCTGTTTTTGCGGTAGGATCGGCAAGTACTAAATAGCTGTTTTTGCAGTTAAGGAGCAGTGTGTTGTATGGTGGTAAAAAACTAGTTTTGTTCTTCAACAATGAGACGCTAGAGGGAGCATAAAGATTAATTCTGGTCTTCAGAAGGTTCATAATAGCAGGCTGATGTAGACAATAATAAGAACAAACAATCCCATCTCTCCAGTTTTCCTTGCCCATATTTTCTGCACTGACACCAAATTCTGATGCCAAATTCTGTATTTAGTTTGGTTAAGATAAAACATACAACTAAGTCAACAACTTGCCACACACCACTGATGGGAAGAAAAGTATATTATGCTTTCTTGAAATGATGCAAAGTGTATTAGCTTAAAAAATGGCTTGAGACATTTTTGAAAGATAGAGAGTGGTCTGGGAGAGACTTTAGTAATTTTTTTGAGAGCCTGCAATTCTCTCTGTATGTGTTTCTCATTCCAGAAAAATCTAATATTTTTTCATTACAATAACAGGGCCCTGCAGATTCGTTAGGAGTGAGCATTGCTGGAGGTGTAGGAAGTCCTCTTGGAGACGTTCCTATATTTATTGCCATGATGCATCCAAATGGAGTTGCAGCTCAGACTCAGAAGCTCAGAGTAAGTTAATTGTGTAAACATGGCATGGTTAATGCATGATAATTACTGTAGGCAGTGAATAAATTAGCAATTTAATGATACAGTCATAAATGCTTCTAGCTGTGGCAAGAATTTTTGCTGTTTGGACGGATGAAATAGTAACTCAGATTGTTAACATGGTAAAAGGTAGTTACTGAAAGATGCTAACTTTGAGAAGGAAGTCCTAAACCAGTCTTGGATCATAGAGGTAGTAAGCTAAAAGTATATTAAAAGTGGCTCAGAATGGTGGATTCTGTTAGGTAGCTCTGTTCATGGACGTGGTAGTCATTCCTGCAAGTCTATGTATGCAGTCAGTTATACCTCGCCTGCTTTCTCTGCTTATCTATCTCAGGACTGAGTTAATACTCTTTTAGGTTCTGAGTTAAAGTGAGTAATCTTATCTGATACAGGACTTGAATATTTACTGTATCCAGTCTGTACCAGAGATAGCTGAATTTGTATCATATTCCTTGGGAAATGGACAGCATTATTTCAGGATGAATTAAAACATACAGTCACTGATGATAATTTGGTGCTTTGGTTTATCTGTCTTCAGGTGACATACAAAATGCATCTCATTTTGTACGTGCTGGATATTTATAGAATATTAGGATCAATTCTGTAAAGTATCATTTTTTACATGAAATACATTAAACCAGGGTAATTTTCTAATTATGAAGTTGAAATTTCTACCTTTGTATTGGGTCATGATGTAGTTTAGAGATGATTTGCTGTAGAAAGAAAATGTACTGTGAATGATTGCTAATTTCTTTCTTCCTGCCCTGTGTCATTGATAAAATCTGTTTAAATGCAAATCACAGATTTGCTGTTGTTGAAGTAAATCTATGTAACTAGAGTAAATAAATCTGTGTAACTAAAACTTACTGTTAGTTATATTTACTGCATTTTCTTCTGCAGGTTGGGGACAGGATTGTTAGCATCTGTGGAACATCTACTGAGGGCATGACTCACTCCCAAGCTGTTAGTCTCTTAAAGAATGCTTCAGGCACTATTGAGTTGCAGGTAAAACATGTTCAGTGACATTTGGAATGTTTTCTGAATGCTCTTTTGGCAGCTGCAACAATTAGTGTCAGTATTTTCATTTCACTGGTTTATGAATTCTTTTCCTAGGTTGTAGCTGGAGGAGAAGTGAGTGTCATAACTGGTCAGCAGCAGGATCCGCCTACGTCCAGTCTTTCATTTGCAGGACTAACTTCAACCAGCATTTTTCAGGATGATTTAGGGTTAGTAACTATAAAATAAACAACCTCTATAGTCTGTTACTTTACATGGAAGTCAGCCAATAAACCTTACAAATTCTAGCAAATGATGTTTGAATTGTTTGCTTTAATCATGACTTACACATTGGTGTATGTGAGAGCTGTAGTCCATAGGTCCTCTTCTGCATTTTTCATGATGTGATTTGCTGTGCTGCATTGTTTTTTCCTTCTGTAGTGGTACGATACGATTTGAGTTCTTATCTGCAAATACGGTCTCCTTTGTTTCACTGGGCCTTAGTAGCTGAGATTAATTCATACAGCCAAAAGGGTTTTTGACAGACTTAAATAGCAAGGCCCTTTCCACATTAGTATCCATGATTCCATAATCTGCTTTCTAGCACTAGGCTATCAGGAGCACAGAACTTTTCAGGTATACAAGATATACTGCTCCTGGTAGACTGCAAGGTACAGCTGTGTAAACAAGCTTTACCTCAAAGTCTGTCGTAAGTCTGAGACATTTTTCCTCTAGGAACAGGAAAAGAGAGAATGAGATTCTTTAGTCATACACATCTACTTTGAACGACGGAACTTCAGAATTTCTTCTAGTCAAAGTATGTGTTGAGAAATACACCTGTAAATGGTCTGCATAAATGGATGCATATAAATACAGTCATATATTAAAAGAGGAGAGAATAATTAAAACACAAACTGTAGAGGCTAAGTTTAGTGGGTTTTTTAGGAGGCGTAATGGGTTACAGGATTTTTAAGGTAGATGTCTGTTACAGATATTCAAGGTACTGTTATCTCATCTGTGCTTTGCTAGTAAGCGCTACTAGTGGGACACCGCAGCAGTAACTAGGCCATGAGCTGGATGGAAGAGGTATTTGAGATAGCTACCTTTAGGCAATAACAATGGCATTAGGCAGTTAGTAGTGTTTTACATGAACTAAAATAGCCAGACTGTTACAGTAAAAGCATTTGTACATATACTGGAAAGGGAAATGTATTGCTTAGCTTGAGAGGAAAAGTTTTGTCATTGAATATTCTACATGTTAAGTCATAAGCTCAGTCAACATCACAATCGTATTTTTCTTTTTCTTAGACCTCCTCAGTACAAGACCATTACTCTGGATAGAGGACCAGATGGCCTGGGCTTCAGTATTGTGGGTGGTTATGGCAGTCCACATGGAGACTTACCCATTTATGTGAAGACTGTATTTGCAAAGGTAAGTGCAAATTTGTTCAGTCAATCCATTTATTAGTTAATTCACAGCAGCTGCTGTCTAAAATCATGGCCTGAGTTTTAAGCCACAGCAGCATTACAGTTTCACACAGCTTTTCTTCTCCAGTGGAAGCTCCAGTCAAAATGTGCTTGCAGCGTTTGAAGATTATAACCTTAAGAAAATTCTGAATTACCAAATTCATGTGACTGTGCTACATCAGAATCTTCTTCCACTCTCAAAACTAGAATTGTGTACACCACTTAGAGAAACAACCCTTGTGCCTTAGGTTTAGAGTGTAATTTCTTCATGCCATAGAGAGGACTAGTTGGTTTATTTTTTACTAAGTGTCCAAGAGGTAGACCAAGATAAAACAGTTGAACTCAGTCTGAATGTTTAGAGAAGTTTAAGTACTGACCTGGATTTGATAGTTTGGACCACTGTAGGAAACAACCCTGAGCCAGAGAAAAATGGAATCTAGAATATCAAACTTCTGTGGTAAATCAAAGTGCAGAAATGGATGTTGGTTACTGAATTTTATGCCAGTTGCTGAAAACTTCTTCAGGTCTTGAAAATTTTACTTCTGTAATGGCAGGGTCTAAGTGTCATGCTAGGTGGATGAATGGGGCTAAAGGAACATAAAAGTCCTTTAGGTCTGATTTTTAGGTGATGTGAAAATTAGGCAGGGCTGGGTGTACGGCAGCCCTAGTAGCCTGTACTATAATTGACTGGAATAATTGAAAAACAACGTTTTAAGGGTTTTTCTGAACTAAGTCTGTCTTATTCAGACTATAAGGACAGTGTGGTAAGGAGAAGAAGAAATGCATGGGTCTGCAGTCACATGTTGTGTCATTTCAGGGTGCAGCAGCAGAAGATGGACACCTGAAGAGAGGAGACCAAATCATTGCTGTGAATGGGCAGAGTTTAGAAGGAGTGACCCATGAGGAAGCGGTTGCCATTCTGAAAAGGACAAAAGGAACAGTCACTTTGACTGTTTTGTCATGAACTGGCTGCCCAAAGGGGCAGGGTCAATAAGACTATATTATTTACATTCCGCATAGCAAAGAGAATGGAAATGTTTATATAGCCTTTTTGCTCTTCTAGCTTCACAAGACTGTGTTAAAGCACTGAAGAAAAATAGCATTTAACTGTATTTTTCTATACAGTAGAAGTATTTCCCTTACTGTCAAACCACTGGGATGGAGTTATGTCAATTATGGAAAGAGGTAGATATATTTCCTATTAGTGTTATAATGAATGCTTGTAAGCCACCAAAAAAAAAAAAAAAAAAAAGACGAAGGAAAAAAAAACCCTTAGAATGTTTGCATTAATAACCACACAACAAAACTGGAATGTTTTGTTACAAGGCTTCAAATATTACAAATATGTTGCAAAAATAATAGAGTCAACAAGTTGACAAGGTAGTATCATGGGCAGCAGTAGTCACAAAACAGAAATAAGATTACTGAAGGAAGAACGTAAATATTAGCAAAACAGAGAATTTTAAGAAAAGAAGGGTGTGTAATGTGAAGTCAGATGATTAATGGGTGTAGATGGTTATTTATATCATTTGACAGTGCCCAAGTAGAAGGAGCTGGATGGATGGCTTGTGTTGTTTTTTTCACTTGTTTGTGTATTTAAATTTCCTAACTCATGGTGTATCCAAAAAAAAGAAGAAAACTGTCTTTTAGTTTGGCTTAGGTTTGAAGGTTTGGGTTTTATTTTTTGATGCAGGGAGGATGTATGTGTTCGGTTTGAAAGGATTGTGCTGAGGGCTGAAAAATCCCCTTGCTGGAAGAAACTACACCTTGTGAATGAGAGTGCCCAGCAACTGCAGTATTAGAAGTAATAGAGTTTTCTAATAGTAGTGTTTTGTAGCCTGTATGTGTGTGAGTGCAACCTTCCAACTGTGAAATGTGTGCAGGTGAAGGTTGTCCTGTTCCAGTCCAGCGTGGGATGAGCTGGAGGCTCAGTGCAGCCGGTCCCACGGGCCGCTCGGGTCAGAGCCACCGGCAAACCGCTCAGGGCAGGTTTGTGTCGCTGCTGACAGACTTGTGGATTTGCATGAAGCTGAGGTGGAAGAAGCTGATGCTATGGTGTTGGGCTGTTATCAGTAACAAACAACAAGAGTCCTTCTAGGAGTGAGGAGGCTTAAAGTCAGGGTGGGCTGAAAATCACTCTTGGTGGAGGTGGGTATTAAGGCAGCAGTGAAGGTCTTTTTACGTCAGCATTAAGCAGAAGAGGAAATTTGAGGGCCACAACTACTCTTTTGGGGATATTAATTTTATAGAAGAGACAGTGTCTAGCAAGTGTGATGCAACCGTTGAGCTATTCTTTAGGTAGCAGTGTAGTCATTCAGTTTATCAACATCCTCCATTTCCTAAGTAGGCATCCTCACTAAAACTTTATCCCAAAAAGCACTGTATCCTGACTTTGCCTCTGCTCCTTCAAAATGGAATCTAGATGATAAAGGACACTGCTTAGATTTACCTTCTTGCAGAAAAGTCCTTTGAGAGAGAAGGATACTTAGCTAATTAGCATACTAATTAGCCAAAAGACGCTTTGTGTTAGTTAACAAACAAAGTGACAAAAAGGCCACCAAATCAGTTGTCATTTAAGAGAAATCTGAACTGAAAATGCAGGCAATGGTCAGTCAATTATTAGGAGAAATTAAAAAAAAGACTAGCATTTGGTCTAGTGGGACAAAAGAACAGTATTAGGAATGTCTGTGAAATACTATTAAGAAACTGATAGCTGTGTCCAAGTGGATTAGCTGAAAAAAACCCACCTTTCCTGTTTCTTTAACTATTCTGGAAGTTACACTGTGGTAAGCTAAGATAAAAGATGGTACTGTTCCTGGATGCTGTTGTTACTGAATTGCTCTTTTCTGTTCCTTACTGTTTCTTCTATTCTTTGGTTAGAGTGAGAAATGCCTACATTAGAGTATGTAAAGTCACTTTAAATAAATCTATATTTGTAACAGAAGTAGTGTACAGATATTTTGTTACTACTGTTGTGTTTAAATAGAGGATTTAAGTGAATAAATTCCAAACTGTCATGATGAAGAAATAAAGTTGCAGGTGTGTTTCAAGTTGCTTTACAATGGCATGCTTGCCTGGTTAGTTCTGTTGTGATAAGATTAATTTTAAACAATTTAATTAAGAAATTTAATTCATTCATTCATTCATTGCTCTTTACTCACGTGAACGTTAAAGGATCTACTAAAAATTGCTTTGTTTGGATTTTAAGATTTTGTCTTCACTTGCAAGGTCCTAGCAAGACTCTGACACCAGATACCAAAACTCTCTAACAGTTAGTGTAAGGCTTTTCTTTTTTTTTTTTTNCATTCTTCAGTCTGCCTAAAAAGCCATGAAGGATCAAAACAATGAGCCATGGACTGGCACTTTGCTTTCAGCTGCGACCAATGCTGCTGCTTCAGAGCACAGGATCTCCCTCAAGCTTCATGCCAGAAAAGCTGCTTAGTGGCCGCCATGAACTGGACCATGAGATATAATAGACTTTGCATGCTTAGGATACTTGGTTTCTTAAACGATTGTTTTTCAACACAGCTTTCACATCAGAAGGGTCAGTCCTGTAAGGTGCTAGGTACTGTGGCCTCAGTTCTACCAAGTCTTCTTTTTTTGATTGTGTTTCTTCTGTGTGGCTTGACAAGGTTGGTGCTGAAGGGCCCTGCGCATCTTAAAGGCTCCAGACCATTGTCTGTTCAAATATCCAGTCGTTTGTTTTAACTCTGCTGACCTCTCACCTATTCAGTGCTAGTAACCTTTTCTTGCTTTCCAAAACCAAATTCACTGAATCACAGAATGGTAGGGATTGGAAGAGAACTCAAAGAGATCATCTAATTCATCTCCCCCTGCTAAAGCAGGTCTGCCCAGATCAGGTTGGTCAGGAACATGTCCAGGTGGGTTTTGGAAACCTCCAGAGAAGGAGACTCCCCACCCTCCCTGGGCAGCCTATGCCAGGGCTCCCTCATCTGCACAGGAAAATAGTTTTTCCTTAAGTGGAACATTTTGTGTTCCAGCTTCATCCCATTACCCCTTGTCCTGTCACTGGAAACAAAAGGAAAAAAAAGCCGCCCCATCCTCTTGCCATACACCTCTTAAATATATGTGTTAATTAGGTCCCCCCACGGTCGTCTCCAGGCTGAAAAGCCCCAGTTCCTGCAGCCTTTCCTCATAAGGAAGATGTTCCAGTCCTCTGATCATCTGGGTGGCCCTGTGCTGGACTCTTCAGAAGTTCCCTGTCCCTCTTGAACTGGGGAGCACAGGACTGGACACTGGACTCCAGATGAGGCCTCACCAGGGCAGAGTAGAGAGAGAGGAAAGAAAATATTTGAAGCATCTAAAATATTTATGTGTGTGTAGAGAGATCTTATGTCTACTAACTGAAGTACTAACGCCAACTGAAACTACTAAGAACAAATAAAAAATTCACTTCCTTTACAAATGCTATTAAACTGTGAACACTGTTTTTCTTGGCACATTAAACATCTGCACTGTTTAGACAAGCTGGTTTTCTTTCTGAATTAGAGACTATGCATCTTCCTCAACAGCTATGTAGATCTTGATTTTAATGCATTTTGGTTCCATCACTGTTGCAGGCTCATGAAGTTGTGCCACCAGTATTCAGGAAAATGCTAACTATGTCTGGTTAGACAGGTCTGTTGCAATGTCCTGGTTTGAGCTAGGATAGGGTTAATTCCCGTGAGGAACCAGGAAAGGGTACAGCCTGAGCAGCTGACCCAGGCTGGCCAGCAGGTATTCAATACCATCCTACCGTCATGCCCAGGGTATAGGTGGGGGCTGGCCGGCAGAAGCTCCTCTTCTGGGGTCGTGCTCTCTTGGTTGCGGGTCCTAAGCGGTCGCTTAGGTCGGGTCCCAGGTGGTGAGCAACTGTATCACTCACCAGTTTTGTTTTGTAATATCCCCATATCTTTGTTATAGTTGTTTCTCTTCAACTTTCCCTAGTAAATTGTTCTTATTTCAACTCACGTGGGCTCTTCCCTCCGCATTCCGGCGGGAGGGGGAGGAGTCGCGGTTTTTTTTCCCTTTGCTCCGGCTGGGCAAAACCACGACATGCAAACACTTGGTAACAATGGAAGATGATACTTGAGTTTGTCGAGGTTCCTAACTTGTGATGTTTGCTGTGGTAAAATTTTCCACGATGTTACTGAACTTTCTACTCCCAGTGAAAATGTGACGTGAAATGGGAGGAAAACAAATAACTGTTGCTTCTTTTATTTCAGTAGAAGGAAGAGCAGAGTGATTTCCAGTAAAGCTACTAACCCTGAAAGCAACATGCAGCTCAGTTGATGAAAAAGTAATTACTCAAATGGAATTAGTAGTTTTTAATGCAATATTTTTTGTTAAAGTTGCAGCAATTATTAGAAAGTGAACTAAGCAAGCGTTCACTAAGTCTTTCTCATGAAACTACTTTCTGGCCAGTCCATTTATTTTGGATCTTTGGATAGATTATGTTGTGGTTTTTTTTCTTTTTTAATTACATGAAGAGAGTGTTTGACTCACGTACAATAGATATTATCTGTGTTCTCAGTGTGCTACACTGAATATTTTAAGTGCCAGCAGTTAGATGTCCTGTTTACACACAGATAAGTCAAATTTTTTTGTCTTAAGATGAGAGAGGCTTTGAATTTGTCAGCACGTGTAAATGTTTTCTGTTATTTCAGCCTTTGGCAGTTTGTTAGTTAAGATTTCACTTTGTTAAGTGTAGTTCAGTTTAGTCAAGGATACAGTTTTGAGCAAGGTAGTCACTGTACCTGAAAGGGAAGTGAAAGTTCTTCACGAGTACCTTCTCACCACAGGGATGCCATAGCCACAGTGTTCAACAACTCAGAGTTACACATTATTGGAATTTAACAAAATGGGAGCAACGTCTTGAGTAGTTAATAGGAAAAGTTAATAATTATTCTCTGTTTTGGGAAATTCTTTGTCTGAAACTATTAAAGACATACATGTTTTGTTGTGGCTTGGAAACTTTATTTATTACACGATGCTAAATGTGAGTATGTCTGATAGGAGTAGAAAGGTGAAAGGGTTGCAGATGAGTTATATAAATATCAATAAAATCCTAATGGCTAAAGCAGCAAATGTTCACTGCAATTCCTGTTTGCTACAGGAACTACTGAAGACAGATAATAATAAAGATTGTCATATGGGAAAAACATTAGTCTTTGTTAACGTCACCAAGACCAGAAAATGGTTAGAAGTGATAGTGTTCCTGGTTTTGTCAGGCTTTTTTAGTAACCAACTCTTTTTTCCAGATTTTATACTTCTCCAGTGTAAGGTACCTGTGAAGAGCTAATAGTGTTACCCTTCTGATATTCTTGGACTGAAAAAAATGACTGAATCATCATTTCAGAAATGTAATTTTTCTTGGTTTTGATGAATGTATACAAATAAATACAGTGAAGGAAAATGTCACTGATAATGTTAGAATTCACTTAGGGAATCCAGGCAACTCCAAGCTTGGTGTCTGGGATGGAGACTACATTTTTGGTACTCAGGGATTTGACAGGACAAGTGACACATTTAATATAGTGACATAGTGTTGTTTCTGGGCGATCTTAAATTCTGAATGATACCAACTGCATCTGCTTCTTTTTGTGTGTGTGTGTGTGCACTTAGATGGTTCACTGCTTGAATTTACATGTCCTAGAAAAGTTCCTATGGAAGGGAAGCCTAATTAGGCTCCACCATTTCCCTTGCAACTCATGCTTTAATGGAAAATAAGGTTCCACAACTCTTGGGAGGAATAACTGTAGGTAATTCATACAGAGTCTATATGAGAAATGTTGAAGTTTAGGTTACGGGCAGACCAAGGCTGTGATGCTGTTCTCAACAGACTTGCTCTCTGAGATATGTGGTGGTTAGAAACCCTCCCTTGGGCACAGCAGGGTCCAGGGTCACCCACTGATGGGGCTGATACCTACTCAGCTCTCATCAGGCATACAGGTAGGTACCACAAGTCTGAAAAATTTCACTTGTAGTCCTAGAAGTTGGGGTATTGTTGTTGGTTGGTTGGTTGCGGTGAGTAGTTTTTTTACAAGACCTAGTCTTGAATATTTTGTCCTTTTTTTAAGGGTTATACAGAGATCCTGCATGATTTCCAGTTCTATCATGTACTTCCTTTTTTGAGTGTATACATAAGGAGAAGTAATCCACAAAAGGAATCCAATTTGTTGTTAATGTAGAGCCAGAAATTGTTCTAACCAAATATATGTGCTAATTACTTCACACAAATGTTTGTGGACGCAGTCTCCTGGTGAAGATTTTACAGCCACTTTTGAAACACTGAATGACAGCAGTGATTGCCTTTGTGTGAAATTGTGCGTCTAACAAAGCCTTTGCAATAAATGTAGGTGTGTCCTGCCCAGGAAAGTGAATTGCACTAGACAAGTTGATAATCTCCTGGACTGAGATGAATTTTTTGTTATGACTAAGCACTCTCTCTTTTTAAATCTCTGGCTTATTACCCCAGGAACAACTTAGTTTTTGTTCATGTCAAATGGCAGATGACCATCAGAATTCTATGTATATAGTCTCTTTCCCTCTGGAAAAAAAGACCTTTTCCTATTGCAGTCACTACAGCCAGTAGAAAGAACCTTTAAGTGCAGATTTATGGAATATTAGCATTTAGTAGAAATGGCTCATTAACAAGTTTACTGCTTGATGTCATACGGGATCCTCTTTTTTTATCACCCTAAGAAGTCAGAGGACTCTTCAGAGCTGTTTATTTTGTCAGCAGCCAATCCAATTCTGTGTATGCACCCTCTTCTCCTTTGTATTTTCATCTGTGTTGTGTATTGGTGAGGGTGGATATTATATGAGGGGAGTACGTCAAAAGCTTTGTATATGTGTGTGTTTGTGCACGTGTATGTGTATATCTGCATATATGTCTGTAGTTACATAGCACAGACTAGAACTGTGTAAGTGCTAATTATTAGATGTTTCCTTCCAGGCATGATTTTTTTTTTTTCATGGAAGAAATGAATAATAGGCACTCCAACACATTGTATCCATAGGTGTCAAAGAAGTTTAAAAAAGAGAGTGAATATTTGATGTATTTTAATGTCAGGAAAAACTGCAGCATAGGGATTATCTGTTTCTTCTCCATTAGACTGTTTCACAACGAACCTTTTTCTAATGTGAGTGTACATCTTTTAGCCTGGTGTGTTTAAGAATGGAGGATATTCTGGTTTGTGCTTTCAGGTCAATGAAGTCTTATTTAAAGTCGAGAAATGTTTGGATCTGGGATACTGATACAGTCTTTTGGGGGCTAAGAGTGCCTTGTGAAGTATGAATACACTCCAGACTTTCTCACTGCTAACAGTGTTTTATTTAGGCCCATGTCAAAGATCTCAGATTTATAGGACTGTTCCTTTTATACATAGGAATTGTATTCAGTTCTACTCAGTTGATAGTTTGAACTCACGCACCTGTATATATTATTGACACTGGGACTTGAGCTTGATCCTTAACTCTGTTGGCTAAGCCAGCAAACCTCTTTGACCAAGCCCAAGTGTGGCAACTCTCAGTTAATTGGTTTCTTTCTCATTATGATGAACCAAGAAAAAAAATATCAGGGGAACAAGCAGCAAGGAGACAAAGGTATGTGCTGGTGCCTGTCAACTTGTTTGCTTTTCTCTGCGTGAAAGGTTGTTTGGAACTGCCCTTGTCTGAACTTCTGGTTCAAAAGTGAATACGAACGTTAGAGGAAGTGAAGTGCTCTCCTCTTCAGGCACAAATAGGCCTGGAGGTGGCCAGCAGTAATCAAAGTGACTGCCTGCATGGATGTTTCTTTGGTTTAAAAAAAAAAACAAAAAAAAAAAAACCTCACAAAAACAACTGTGCAACCAGTTGCTGGTTTCAGCTTGGTCACTGAGCTTGGGAGGGGCTGAAGCTTTGTGGAAGAGGCTGTTTTTGTCTTGAGTACGTAGGCCCACACACACGTCCCTTGAAGTCAGGCAAGCTATGAAAGAGGAACCTGGATACCTAAGCTATTTTGGACAAGTTCCCTACTGTAGATGGCCCGGCAAGGGGGGAAAGTGGGAGGCTAGATGATCTTTCGAAGTCTCTTCCACCCTAAATATGCCGAGATTCTGTGATTTGTCTATAGATGTTTTTGTGGAGCTGCCTTTCTGCACATAAATCATTTCCGGTACTAGTCGCTAGAGAGCACCAGAGAATCAAGGAAAATCTTAAACAGCCTGCGTTGCCAAGATCTAAACCTACTTAACGCAGGAGCAAAACTAAAAACCGTTGGAGTCTGTTGTTGGTTTTCACCTCTGATCAGCAGCCTAATGTGAATTCTTCAATCGGGAGAAGGTTATTTTAACTTCTATTGTATTTCAAATGTCTACACTGATGTATTCCCAAACAACAAAAAAACTCCATAGAAGTAATATGAACAGTTACCCTACTCCAGCTGCTTTTGATCTTTATTGAAAGCCACAAGCTTCAACAAAATGTACATTAAATCCAAAATGTTTCATACTGGCTATCACAAAATGAACACTTTGAAATACAGATACATACACCTCTAAATGTATATGCATTCCAAAAACATATCCTCAACAGAACTCATTCACAGAGAGGGTAAAAGTTGGCTGTGCCTGTCACTTTCTGGAAGTCTCTTCTATCCTTGCAAAAGTATTTTATATTTTTAGCGTTCCAAGATGAGTTTAACGAAGAAATCATTACTGGCCATCTCTCTGAGACAGCAAGAACTGACAATTTCAGCCTCTGCTGTGAAAAGCAAGAAGGGTACAACTTCCACTTGCTTACTGATGGCCTTTCGTAAACCCTGTATGAAGTTTTTTTCTAAGGGATTGGGAAAGGCAATAAGGTCTTAGGAGAACGCTGTGGGTTACTACCTGCTTGTGCTGAGTGTTTTCCCAGGTTTCACACTCTTCCTGTAAAACATGTTTTTAATGTACTTAATTGTACATAAGTACCTTTGATCCTCACATCCCCGAACGGTTTTTCTGGTAGTTCTTAGGAACATACACAGGTATGAATGGTGCTGTGGAAAGTGAGAAACTTGGTAAACATCTCTGAAAACTGCATTCCTGTCCTTGGTTTCAAAATAACTGTGTAGATAATCACAAATTCTTCTCTTACTATTAACAGGATTTATGCACCCAAATGCCATGTCCTACTTTGATTACATAGAATCATAGAGTCACAGAATGGCAGGTGTTGGAAGAGACTTTTAGAAATCATCTAGTCCAGCCCTTCTGCTAAAGCAGGTTCACCTCAATCACGTGACACAGGAACGGATCCAGGTGGGTTTTGAAAGCCTCCCGAGAAGGAGACTCTGCAACCACCCTGGACAGCACATCTCAAGGCTTTTTGGCAAGGATCTAAAATTTGAAGTTTGAAGGCCCTGAACTCCTAGAGTACTAGTCTTTTAAGTTCTTGTCTTGAGAGACAGATTCATAATTGGCTCAGGGCAATTGGTTCTTGTGGCTTGCTTCTGAAGTACATTAAACAGACTGATACCAAAATATGCAGCTGTACTTTGGCTCATTTGGTACAGCCGTGCTTCATCTTAGGGACTTCAGGGACTGCAGTCTCTGCTGTTGCTGACAGAAGCTCGTGGGGAGTCCCAGCAGACTGAGCTGATGGTGTGTGTGAACGCTTTCAGACAGGAGGATGTTTCTTGCAGAAATGACAGTCTGTTATCAAGAGATGCATGAGCTGTCTTTGAGGCTTGCTTGCACTTAGACTTCGGTCTAGAATATCATTATCTACTAGCTTTCTACAGAAATTCACCTTTTCCTGTCAGTATGTGAGAGATGTATGTTTAAACAAGAGATTCTACAGCACTGAAGGCTGATAGTCTATTTCTCCACAATTTAAATGAAGGTATTGCAGCCTTCCTGTTGCCTCCCACGCCAGTCCCTCAGCTGGAGCTTGGAGGGTTGAACTTTCTTGGCAATAAGAGTCACTTATGTGAACACAGGGCTGAGTGAGGTTTGTCAGTCTTGTTTCCAGCCTGCTCCAGGCATCCTTTACTAGTTGACAGCTATTTGCAGTTGGCAGGGCGGCGAACAGTTAACAACAGGTCTGGAAGGTGAACTAGTGTTACAGTGCAGCTAAGGCAAGATTAGCAGTTGGCATTGTACCACAGATCCTTCCAGCCCCTTTTTGGCCTTATTTATTTATTGCACAAATAAAACTGTACTAAGCATGCCCAGACTACTACTAGAGTCTCAAATGCAGCACATCTTACAGAGTTTGTTCTGTGATTTGTTTTGCTCCAAGTGCCAGTGGCAGGAAAGCTGTTTTTGTAAGTGCTTTGAAAACAAGTTCCAGCAAAACTGATCTTTATCAGATACTGTTGAAAAGGCCTCACATACTGAACAGTGAAACAGGCCAGTTAAATTTTAATCTGGGTTGCATAAAAGATTGTTTTTAAAGTGGCACATATTGATATTGTTCTCACACCCATTAACTTGCAGGTGGAAAGTGAGAAGGCCAAGGGATGAGTAAAACCTCTGTGTATCTGTGCAGTGTATGTATGAACAACTTTTAGGTAGGCAATAGTAGAACCAGAGAAAGCTTTCTGCAACATCTTGGCTGTTGTGGTGCTTTGTTTTTTACTTCATGGGATGAGGGGATGTTGCCTTGCAGACTAAGGGTTTTTGTAATTAAATAGCTCTTTCGGGAAGAGTTCTTGTTTTGGGGACCCACTGTCAACACTCTGAGAAACTTCTTTTTATGTAAGTTTAGAAGAGTAGTGCAGTACTGCCCAGAAGCCGACAAGTTGCCTGAATATTTATATATTTAATATATTTATTTTCTAAATAAAGGCAAAGGAATACAGCACATATACTTGGGCAAAAGACAGCATGCATTTAGCTTACTAAAGGTGGTAAAATTTAGTTGAGTTGCCCACGTACAATTGTAACCAGTTGCTATTCCTTGTAAAGGGCCTGTTACTGCAAGAAGAGAAGCAAGTAAAGACACACAGGCCTGGATAAACCCAACTACCACTCCTGAGAACTGTAGGATTATACCAGTTCAGCCGAGGAAAAATGAGAAGATATTCTGGTGAAACGTGAAGCAATAGTTTCTCACAGTAAGTAACTTCTGATCTTTAATGTTAATTCAAAAATACTTACAAAGTTTCTCTTCCAATTAATGTTAAATTAAAAAGACTTGGAAGTTTTGTAGGGAATTAAGAACAGGGTTTTTTCTGTTTTATAAAGTCACACTAGGATATTTTGAGATCTAAGAACAAGTAATTTGTGTGCCAAACTCAGAGGTCATTTACATACCTGTGATGCCTATTAATCTATGTCAGAGACCTTTCATAGTTACATCTGTGTACCTCAGATGATAAAATGGCCACGGGCATGTAGTTCTCCCTTTGGTTTCAAATGCTGTTCCATTAGCACTGGGTATGACTTCACTTGCATGTAGGACTGCTTCTTCAGTTGCCAGAGGGAAACTTTTCCTGGATTCACCTTTTGCCACAGGAATAAACTATTATTCAAAATTCCAGGAACTCTGCTGTAGCTAAAAGTTTAGTGAAGCAAGTTGCAGTGACCAGCTGCTGGGTAAAGTAACGCTAGGTGAGAATGATACAAGTGCAACTATCTGAAGCAACAGTACAAAACAACCTCAAGACCTGAAGGGCCAATCTTATCTTAATCTTTGAGAAGTCACACATCCTACTTGTTAATTGTATTTGGTCCCTGAAGGCTGCTAAGACTGTCTTTAAGGTAGTGTCTTGGATGCAGTGAAGTAGCAGAATGATGGGTAATGCATAATCTTCTGTGAGGAAGCATCAGTGTGGGGAAGAAGGGTCAGAAATAAGGAAAGGACTCTGCATTTTGTCACAAAAGCTATGCCATTTACTAAAGCTTGAGCTAGGCTCAAGCCCTGGCTCAGGAAAGCCAACCACAAAGTAAAGTTGAATGATTTGTTGACCAGAAACAATTTTTAAGCCCATACATCACACATTTTAGTAATGATGATTAAAGCTAACTTCCATTTCACTGTGAATGTCATCTTAAACTTGCTTGCTTCAAAACTGTCTGGGTACTTGTTTGCTTATGTACACTGTCCATCATTATTTAATTAGGAAAATATAGTTGGCAGGAGGGAGATGAAAGCTGGAAAAGACAGAATCTTTGTCAACAGCCCACGTGTCTCCCAAAAAAAGCAGGATGAAATGATATGAAAGGCAAATAGTAAAACACTGCATAAGTGGTGGTATGTGCGGTTGCTGACAATCCAGAAAGTGAGGAAGAGCAAAGGTACCTGACTGAAAATTCCAAGAGTCATGCACTATGTTATCCTGTCTCAGGAGACAGGAAGGCTTGGTATTGCCTTTCTAGTGCTGTATAATCACTGTTCTAGTGTTTACAGTACACCTGGGTAAAACGTGTCTGAAAAGTTGAGAAATTTCCTGCCTAGGTATTTCTGGTGAGAAGAGATAATCTGTGAAAACTGTGCTGTATCACTTAAGAATCAGTAAGGAAATCTACTAAGCAATCTCCTTCCTCTTTTCATTAAACAGGAAACTTTATCTTACACACATCTTGCAGACACATCAGAGATTCAGATTTGTGTGTTTTGATCCCTAAAGTCCAGTTAAGGTTACTCAAGGATACCTTCAAATTGAAACAAGAGCTGTCTTTTTAAAGACAGGAGTGACGTTTACATTCCTTCAGTCCTCAGACACCTC
>WBNH01007550.1:0-40450 GCA_013401255.1 Urocolius indicus
CGCAGCGAGGCGGCGGCCGCGGCCGTACAGAAATAAATCCTTTTATTGGCGTCAGGGTCGCGCTCCACGCGCGCACGGGACCGCAGCGGGGGCACGGCGGGGCCGGCGCCGCCAAGGGCAGGGGCCCGTTCCCCTCCGGGCGGGCGCCGCCGCCGTTGTGCGCTGCCGAGCAGGCGTTACAGTGCCCGCACAGCCGCCGCAGCGAGTTAATACTGCACAACCCTGTCAGCGCCTCTAAAAAAACACCGTGCTTTGGTTGGTTGTTTGTTTTTTCCCACAAATAACGTCACAAAACCCTGTTGCACTGGACAGTTCCTTCCAGGATTTTCTTCCGCTTGTCAGTGTGAAGCTTAGCGCTAAAACAAGTCAAAACATGACTGTGATAAGTGTACATATTACTCATTAGGCCTCTGACCGGGGCTGTATCTCCCGAGGAGAACCGTAGGCGTGCAGGAGTGAGGGCTCTGGGCACGGGGCAGCAAGGGGAGACTGCCCTAGCTGTTGGAGCCAAGCAGCTGCCTCGGCTCCATGCGCATTGATTGTTATTTCAGGTTGCTATCTCCAAAAATTCTTCTAAACAATTCTTGATGTGAGGTGGCTGAGACGCAGCATGAGTTAACAGACTTTGACCCATCTGTGCAAAAAGTGCTTTCGATAATCTCACTGTGGCTGCCCGGGTATTCCCTCCAGCTCCAGGCAAAGAGCCACTGTTGGTCATATTTCCCAGGAGGTGCCAAAGGACAACGAGAACTTTTTGCTCCACAGCATAAGGCTTCCGTGGGTATAACTCCAGAACAAGATCTGCAAGAAAGACAACATGTCATTAAGCAGTGCTTGAAGATTATTTTCAAAACACAGTTACAAAGTGATCCTCTGCTTTGAGAGGTGTTTAAAAGCACTGAACATCAAATCTTCTTCTCAAAGCTGATAACAAAGGAACACAAGAGCTTGTCTGTTGTTCCAACAACATCAGTGCTCCAATAAAAAAACGGCAGCTCTCCCTGCAAGCACCCCTTTGTCCTCTCTCAGGAGTTTACATGGTAGCACTGGTACTGTTGATAATTACAGTTTCCCATTACATTACAACAAGTAAAAGAAACCAAGGGGGTTGGGGGGGAGGTTTTTATAGTTAGGATTATCATAAGGACTGGGTTATTTCTCTTAGTGCACCATTTAACATCTGATATTTCCTGACTTCGTCTCTCAGAAATAAGCAGTAGGTATCTGAGTTTAAGGAACAAAGTAGCCTTATACTATAAATATATATAAACATGTTCCATACTTAGACAATTACGTCAAGAATGAAGTATTTCATTTGCAAATGTTTGCCTTCTTCCTATAATGGACTCTTCTGATAAATCATACAAACTACTCCAAAAAATCCCAGCAAGAGATGAACTGTTTAAAGGTTAGTGGCTAACACATTCAGAAAGCTTATAAATTTTGGAATACTTCAAGAACAGACTGTCCATTATGTTACTTAGTTCAATTTCATAGTTGCTACACACGGAACTACTCCGTAAGTAGGACAAATAACATCTGTCTGGTTGAAGCCTATTTCCCATAAAGACATCCTTTGTTCTCTTAAATCATCAAAGGAAAATTCAGCACTTATGACAGTAATCATCTTCAATATTAAAATACGTATATAAATTCTAGTTAAAATTTAGTTTTCATTTTTAAACAAATTTGTCTTTAAGCTTTGGACACCAGTTTAGGAAGAAGTCGACCATGAAGTAGTGACTGCAGCTCATCTCCTTCATGACCAAATGCAGATATGTACTGTTGAAGACCTCAAAATGAGAACAAAGCTAACTGTGCAAAGCAAAAAAGGGCAGCAGTAAAATTCAGGTGTTTGCAGGAGCCAGCCTTGGCGAATGGTGTGCTGAGAAACCTCAGATAAAGCAGTCACTCCCTCCTTCCTGGCAAGAGTACGAGCTGAGCAGCATGATAGGGACATGTCCTTTGAGCTCTCCCTGTTTGGCAGCATGGCTGTGAGCTCCCCTTGAGCTGGACACACCTCTCAAGGGTACTCCTCAAAGCAATGAAACCTTTTACTGATGACTGATGGTGGGATGAACCCGGTTTGAGTTCTCTCTGGACGGCAACTGAGCTGCACACCAGGCAACTCTCCCCATGAGTAGGGATGCCTCTCAACGTTAAGACATTAGACATTAAGACATCTCTCAAGACATTAGACATTTAGCTTTAATAAGTTTTAAAGAGAATTAATCACTTAGAGTTACAGTGCTGTGTGATGTAGTGTGCTCTTTGCTTAGCTTCACTTGCTTAGCATGATTTGCTGAAGCCTTAGGCCACATGCTGTAAACCTTCCCTGAGACTTACTGAACATGTATGTACTGCAGCAAAACACAGCCTTCAGAGCTAACCCAAACCAGGAGATAAAGAGGCTACAGCCATCAACAGCAGCTGCAGCTGGACAAGAAAATGGTCTATCTGGAGACAGAGAAAGGATACAAGGAGGAATAAGAAGATGCCAGACCCAAATATTACTGTTGAACCAAACCGTTCAGATGAGGGGTGGGTGAATAGTCTATAAGGGTACAATTACCCAGGGATTTCTTTGTGTTCACCTTCCCTCCCTGGAGGGACACAGCTTGAGCTGATCCTGCTGTTGTACCACTCCATTAAACTCTATTATTTTATACTTCAATTCCTGAAACTCTGCTTCAGAAAACCTTGGGTTCAAACATTGGAGTGAACCAACACCAGACAGCGAGGCAGAGAGGCTCTTGATACTCAGTAAGTGAATCAGATATAAGCATGCTGAAACTCTTGAAATCTAAGCTAAGAGGTATACAGGATCAAGTGTGCACATATAATACTTTAGCCATAAACTGTCAACCAAGTCTGGGAGTAAGTCTGGATCCGGCTGCACCTAAACTCTTCTCTCAGGAAGAGTTTAGAAGCAAGAGGGTGCATTCTGAACCTCATGACTCAACGTGAGGGTCTCCTTTACCTTTTTGCATCTCTCGTCTCTATGAACATCATTCTAAACTGATTCCAACTTTATTTTCCTTTGTTTTTCCTTCATAAAGTAATAGTGAGTCTTGCCATCGAACTCTGTTAAGTCACCTTTGCTAATACCTTTGATGGTGTTTCCTGAAGTGATCAAAGCAATCATCAAGATTGTTTAAAACTCACTACAAACCAAAACTCATTCACTCTGATTCCATATTAAAATTATTATAAGCTTAAGGTATTTATACATCTTCCAGATAACTTATAAATATTCCATCTGACTATATAATAATAACTTTTTGTCAGCAACAGCTTCAAATTGCATTAGAAGGAGGTGAAACTTGACAACTGCTGCATCGTTAATGCCCACAATCTATTGTGACAGAAGGGAAGATATATGACCTCCACCATCCTGCAATGGATCTGCCTCATTACACTGGCACAGAAACAAACAAGCATGCAAAGTAAAACTCCACTTTACCAGCAAGCTTTTCTGTCATGTCTTGCTTTGCTTTTCCATTCAGAAACTGAGCTTTTGTGCAGAATGGCTGGAGGAGCAAATAGTTGTCTAAATGCAAAGAACAAAACATGTTAAAATTCTTAAACAGAAAGTTAGACAGTCTGGAAATAAACACAATATGAAAAAACGTAAATATGAACCTTACTTATGACAGATTAACTTGAAAAAACAGTGATGTATTTAAGGACATAAAGGCATCAAAAGATGCCCTTAACAAGCCTCAACTCCTACAGTCTCATAGAACATAGCATACTACTTTACTAAAAATACTGAGATTATGCTCCAAAGCTAAAATAGTTGAGGAAGAAAAACAGTTCAGGCATACATGAATCAGCAAGAAGCTCACTCAAGAGATGCAACAGTGTGACAGACTTCTGGATAATGAAACATAGAATCAAAAGGGATGGCTGAGGTGGGAAAGGACCTCTGGAAATCCCCTGGTCCGACCTCCTGCTCAGGCAGGGCCACTGCAGCAAGCTGCCCAGGACCAGGTGGCTTCTAAGTCTCTCCAAGGATGGAGACTCCACAGCTGCCCTGGGCTACCTGTGCCAGTACTGGGTCAGCCCAACAGCAAAAGACTCCTGCTCTGGGAAAACAACAAAACCACCTACATGCTTCTGGCAAGTCCAGTGATCTGCACTTCTTTATTAGAAAGGAACAATATTAAGATGACCTGTATGGTTTAAAAAGTCTGAGAATAAACCCCATGATTCGTTACACAAGGTAATGACTGGATGGAAACTGTTGGGAAGAACAACCCTTTACATTTACAATTTAATTACTACGATTAAGAGTTTTTAAAATTAAAAGAGCAAATAACTTACCTAAGTGTTGACACAGAGCCTGGATAACGTTTGTGGCAGCTGCATAAATCCTAGGATTTTTGGAGTTCAGGTTGTTGTCCACCACAGCAGGAATTAACATGTTTATCACAGGTAACAAATTATCTTTCAGCAATGGAATCATCTTGTGCATTGACTCCAAAGCAGCCTGATTTACTTTACTGTTTGAGTCATGTAAACGAGATTTGAAAGCATCAAAGATCTGAAAAAGTATCCAGACAGCATTCATCAGAATTAATGTTGGAGGGGGATATTAAGTCTCCTTCTTTGTTGTTACACTTCAGTTGTCTAACTTAGCAAAAGACAGCTGTGTTATGTAAATACCTGAGATGTTTTATTAGCAAGCAAAGCACCATTTGATATATTTATGCTGTGTATTACTCAAGCGTATCTTACCTCATCTGAATTTCAGTCATTCCTACACAGTGTAGTGGAGGCAAACTAGCCATCTGGAACTTTCAGTATCACTAGTATCTTCTGCAAGCAACTATTTTTAGCAAGACATAGCTCTGTTTAGCAAAAAGAGCTCAAAGATTTCAAAACCATTCACAGTTAAGCCATTGTGAAGTTCCACCAAAGTACTTCGTAGTTCCAAAGCAAAGACACTCAGTATTAGAAAACAATCATGATTTTCCTTTCATTTTATCTTTAGTCTAGAACCATGGGACCTCATCATAGTATTTTTCTCCCAAAGACTCTCCTTTCCTAGGAGAAAGGGTACTTCCCTTAAGCTTTATCATAATAAAGACTTTTCATCACCTTCTCCCAGACAAGGCAGACAGAATTTGCAGCTGTGTTTCCGAGACAATTTGTCAGATCTTGATTAATCCGAACTGCTTCTTTTGTAACCTGTTCCAATATTTTGCTGTCGACTCATCAGTGGCATGAAAAACTGCTGGCAATATTCCAGAAACTGTTTACAGAGTGGCTTCTTCCTGCCATTACTTCCTTTACTACCTTTGTAGCTTACCTGTCTCCCCCTTGAGCATACCTCACACCTATTCCTCAATGTTTTCCTGTTAATAAGACATTTGAATTGAAAGAGGAAGCCACGATTTTTATCAGAAAACTTTGTGACGCAACTTGAAAGACCTTTGAAATTAAAGATTTTCATACACTTACCTTCACAATGTTTGCAACAACAAAGCCTTGATTGTTCTCTGTATCTGATAACAGCTGCTTAATGCCACTTATTCGATCACGGAAGTCTTTTGCATTCAATAAACCAATAAGATCTTTAACATATTCTTCATTTTCTAGTGAATTACGAGGAGCTGTTTTTCTTGTGACTTCCCGGACTTCTGCAGTTTCTCTACTAGAAAAGTGGAAGTTACTCAGTGAACATATAAACAAGCTGAAACAGGAGTCTTTCATCTAAGACATTCTCTTTCCATGTACGTGCAAATGTCAGAAGTAAACAGAAAATCTTCTGATAAGGGACTGTCACTGTCAACTAATAACAACTAATAACTAATAACAAATGTTGTTTTTAAAGCCTCAATATACACATATATACCTATCACATAAGAGAGAAACCTCTGCTGGTGTCCTGGTTTAGGCCCATCAGGGAACAAAAGACCACTATTAGCCTCAAGTACCAAAGACCTGAGGATTGCTAAAGGGGAGGGAGAGCTCGATTGCCGCTTAAGGTCCAGGACAAAACAGACCAGGCTACTCGGCTTGAGGAAGAAAATAGAAAACAATTTAATGCAACATCAACTAAAACATAACCATAAAACCCCAAAACATAAACAAAATAAAACAACACAGAGTGGTACAACGATGAAGAGTCTGACCAGACCTTTAAGACCACCTGCTCCCCACTGCTTCGCGGTGTTTTTACCTCTGCCCCCACTGAATGGCCCAGGGGGGCAGGGAGTGGGGGGTTTCAGTCAGGCTGTTCCTGATGGGTTCTGCCGTTTGTCTCTCCTCAGGGCAGGTGGGCTCTGCACCAATCCTCCCTGCACATTCGTGGGGTACCTCACACACACAGCAGCCCTGCACAGGCTGCTCCAAAGTGTGTTCATCCCAAAAGCTGCAGCTCCTTTCTGTCATTCGTGTGGGGCTGCTCTGCGGCGCACAGGCTCCAGCACGGCCTGTGCCATGGCTGCCTCCTCACACAGTCTCTCGCCTGTCTGGGTGCACTCACACAGAGCTGCTGCTGCTGGCTCTCAGTTCTGTTATTGCCCTCCATGAGTTGCAGGGGTACAGCCTGCATTCTCACCACAGCTTGCAGAGGGGTCTCTGGTCTAATGTTTCTCCTTCCCTCTTCTTTCTCTGACTGTGGGGTCTACATGGCCGCCTTCATCTTGTATCACTCTTACACCTCCTGCAAGCACTTCAAATTCCGGTCCTAAATAGTGATTTCAGATTGGCCCAGCTGGGCTGGGGTGTCGGTCTGAACCCAGGAGCCAGGGGAGGGTCCAAAAATTTTTTACCGGGTCTTCACTGCAACCCGCTCCCCGTTACCAAGCAAAAGCAGCGCCTTGCTAAACCATGACAGCTGGGCAAGAGCCCTCTGCTGTCTCAAGCTTCTGTAAAAGAGCCACTGGGTTTGTGACTGGTAACAGCTGGGAACTGCTCTCATCACTGTAGTTTAATTCTTTATTCTCAAAGTACTTTAAACACTGACCCCAGTCTAGGTGCATCTAAGCAAGATGCCAAGATGAGGTGGAAATTCTCTTCATAGAATATTTTGAAACAAATTTTCAGAACTATCTCATCTTATGAGACAGTCAGTGAAATCACTTCTCTGTCCAGACAAATGGTTGCTCACAGACCAGTCCAGGAGTCACTAGCTCATTCCTGATTTGAGAACAGAATTCTTTGATGGAGAATAGAATAAGCATCCTTCTTACACTTTCAAATCCAAACCTCTCTGCTCAGTGAGAACAAAAGATGGCATCTAAGTGCCACAGGCTACACAAGTTCTATAGAAGGAGGAGAGTCTTAGGCCTCAGGTTGTGAGCAACACCTCTATGTATGATTTTACTTAAAGCAAAATTTACCATCAAATGTGGAATTAGTTATTATTTTGAACAGTAGACAGTGAGTTACACAAATCTGCTCCTGAATAGAAAGCTTCTTCAGACTGGAGTCAGTCACAGCCCCTACAGATGTAGATTTTTGGCTTGGTTTGAATTTTGGGGGGTTTTGTTTTGCAGTTCAACTGAAGACCTATTATAATACAAAAGAGAAAACTAAAATTGGACAGAGTATCACCTAAAACCTTCAGCATCCCCGGTTAGTCTCTATTAAATACTTAAGTGTCCAGGTAAGAGCACAAATAGATCACTTGTACTGCAGCTACCACCAGGCATATTGTTTCTATAGAGTCCAAATGGCAGTATCTTGAATATAGTGACATGGATCTACTGTGCATTCCAAGTGTTTTGTGTGCTGTGTGTATCTTCATAGGCAGTCAACAGACAAGCTAACTTCAAAGTGCACAAAGCCACTTTAGTATTACCCTTTTGAAAGAGTTTATCTGGGACATGTCCAGCTTTTTCTTCAGGTATGTTTACTTTCCAGAACCCTTTCTGTGAACGTTTCTATAGTCTCTTCTTTTGGTCAGCCCCACCACCAATTCTCCGTCCTAGAGGTTGAGTTACTAACAAGGTTAGCCGCTGAAGATCCTTACCTGTCAGTGACGTTGAGAGCATCTCTGGAAGTAGATGATGACCTTGAATGTCCAACGCTACCAGTATGGGACCGCTTTCCTTTTGCTGAGGGTGTATCTAATGGCATCTCCCCCAAACCCTGCACAAGGGTGCAACTGGTAGTTAACATGGCTGGTACAGCTCTTCACTGCTGAAGAAATAAAGTCTGGCAGCCACGCAAGGCATAGCAGCAAAGTGCACTTCACCCAGTGTGTCTGCAAGGAGGAAAGGGGTGCCCAGGGCAGTACTGAGCACCTGGCCATGCAGCAGTGACTTGGCTACTTGTCATGCTTTGAACACATCTCCCCACCTCCCCTCCCTGTAGGTTCTCTATCTCCACCTAATCACTACTATTACACATTTAAACCAAGAACTTTTCCACGCACCTTTTCACGCAGATTGTTCACACATTTCATCATGTAATTCAAATCCTTGGTGGGCACATACTTTTCAAGTGTTTTATCAAAATCAGGATGAGTCATCATGATGAAGAGCATCTTTCGACCATAGTACCTGCAAGGCAACAGACCATGACACATACAACCATGAAGACAGATTTGTTTTGTAACTCTAATGGTAATTATAGGTGTGTAATTCCAAAATAGAGAAGCACAGGAAGACTGCTACCTGTGGGTGTAACCAGACGCTCTTTTCATCCTCCCACAAAGAAACTATGCTCAATAATCACTATTTAATCAACAACTGGGCAAATTAATGAGAACAATCTTCCATTTTATTCATCTTTAAAGAGGACGGTGCAGCCTTGTCAGTCAGACAGTGTGGATCTCAGTGCCTGTATGTGCCAGGGTGGTCACAGCTGCAGCAGGCAGCCAGGTCATTCCTGTCATATAACAGTCCAGGTTAATGATTGGACTCAATGACCTTAAGGGTCTTTTCCAATCTCAGTGACTCTGTGATTCTAGTCTCTGTCACTGCAGAAGAACACCAAGTTATGCAGGGCTTTCAACCACCTGTAATGTGCATATCTTAACAGTTAACCTTACTAACCTTGTTTGCTGTGAACTATCCTGGGTAAACCTGGCTAGTACAGGGAAAATCCGATCAGCAACAGCTTTGGTCCCACACAGAATCCGCTCCGGTCCCATCCGTTCCACAGTGTCTGACAGGTGCTGGGCTGTGCATCTTCTCACCGCTGAATGCAGATGGCTATGGAAGACACGGCTGCTTAGTGAAAACTCCCCATAGGAGCTAACCAGCAGTAGTTATGTGCTCTACCCAATACGGTACCCAAGTTCTCTTTCTCAGTCTTTAGCATAATCTACAACTAATGTATTGCTGATATGCAGATACTTATTCTGGCTGCATAGAGAAGATCTTGTGGAGCAAAGACAAATTACTTTATTTAAAAGGATAATCAATTTGATTAGATTTCATTTCATGCACATAAATCTCAAACTACAAGAAGACAAGTGAAAAAATAATTATATTCTTTTTGTTTAAAGTACATTTAAAGTTTAACTGCCCCTTTTGGATTAATACAACTAGCAATTGTCTTCTCTTTATAACTTATTTTCTATTTTTTTCTTAAAATAATCTTAAAATACTTTAGAAAGCTCATTACTACAGGTCTGATGGGGAGCAGCTGAGAGAGCTGGGGGTGTTCAGCCTGGAGAAGAGGAGGTTGAGGGGAAACATGAGCACTCTCTATAACTCCCTGAGAAGAGGTTGTGGTGAGGTGGGGGTTGGTCTCTTTTCCCCAGATTACAAGTGACAGGACAAGAAAAAAATGGTCTCAAGCTGTACCAGGGGAGATTTGGATTGGCGGTTGGGAAAAACTTCTTCTCTGAAAGGGCTGTTAAGCCCAGGCACAGGTTGCCCAGGGAAATGGTGGAATCGCCATCCCTGGAGGGATTTCAAAGCCATGTAGATGAGATGCTTAGGAAAATAGGTTAGTAGTAGCCATGGCAGTGCTTGGGGAACAGCTGGACTCCATGATCTTAAGAGTCTTTTCCAATCTGACTGATTCTGTGATTCTACATTGTTACCATCAACTTGATGAAAAGCAAGTCCCTTTTCTCAGAAACACATGTTGTGTATTTTATACTGATTGAAAATTAAATATAGGAGTTTTCAATTGAGTTCTAAAAATCTTGCAGAAGTCTATTTTATACAAAATGGGGCCCATTAAACAGTTATACTGATAAAAATAAGAGAAAAGCTTGAATCTGTTCTCAAACTTGTACAGCAAACTAACCTTTTCTATAAATTCTGCCATACCTGCTGATCCCACATGTTTTCACACAATTCTGCAAATTCAAACTTTTCCAACATTATCTTTGTATTAAAACTCCTACTTTGAGGGTAGCTTCACTGCACAGGAAACGAGACATTTGTATGACTCAGTGTTCACAGGGAAAAGCAGGCTCAAAGGAGAGAGTTAAGGAAAAGAACTGACTTGGTAAACTGCATCAGTGGCTCCCCAGCTTTGCAGTCTGACATGAACATCCTGCATTCTTCTTCAATAACTACATTGCTGTTTCACCAAGATTTGAGCTCTCTTGGTTCCAGAGATTATTATGCTCTCACTGAAAGTACAGCTACCACCAGATTATACTGAACAGTGTAGCTCCAGTCAACACAAAGACAACTAAAATGGGTCTCTTCAAATTGCACAAAGCTGAGCTCCCTGCAAAGGAAGGGGCCATCCTCCCAGCTGACACTCAGACACCCACTTCAAGAGCAGCTTTGGCTTGTGTTTGCAGCTCTGCCTGTACAGCAGCCACACATTTCAGTAAAAGGGGGACAGTAGGAGACTAAGTCCTGCCAGGTGTGCTGATGGGAAAACAAGAATTGGGAGATTTAAAGACCTCACTCCACAGAAGCACTATGCCCCTCCTCACAAATGCCTGTTGCTCGTCCAAAATAGTAATGGATACAAGCTGGAACACAAGGTGTTCAACTGGAAAAGGAGAATAAACTTCTTTGGTGTTGAGGTGAGGGAGCTCTGGCCCAGGCTGCCCACGGAGGGTGTGCAGGCTCCTCCTCAGGAGGTTATCAAACCCACCTGGGGGTGGGTTTGCTTTAGCAGGGAGCTGGGCTGGATGAGCTCTGGAGGATCCTTCCAACTCCTACCATTCTGTGATTCTTTTATGCATTAAGACCTTAGAACTAATCACACTTCATACAGATAAGAAACAAGGCTTTAGAATTTCTGAAATACAGTCACTTTGAGATCTAGTCCTAGAATCCTGCTCTTGGACCAAGCATTTACTCATAGAGGTGACAACAGTCAGTAGGTTTAGAGCAGCATCTCACAAAAGAAAACAAAAATGTTTTCCATTATTCTTGTTGGTAAAGTCAAAATCCACTCTGTAGCTAATGACGAATCAGTATATCTATTTACTCAGGGGAGCAAGCATTAATACGGGTGATTACAGTTGGCTAGAAACATGTTAGGTAGAACATAAATAAATTTTAAAAGGTCTTATGAATTGCAGCCAAAACCATAACTGCTAACCTGAATACATAAGTTGTCCCGAAAACTCATTGTGTAAGCCAAATTTAGAAAATGCATCCTTTGTGTGATTACCCAGTTGTGTCATACAGAACCTTTCCACTTTGTACAAAAGACTCCTGTGGTTTTTCTCCCATCTTTCTGTCCACTTGGAAAGACAATTTCAATATCCATTGTTACGGCCCCCAGAGAGGACACCTCTGTGCATGCTGCATAGGCTTTGGTGCTGCATGGCCAAAGTTTCCTGAAGCCAAGAACAGAAAAGCTGTAGCTCACAGACCTATAAGCCATCTACTGGTGTATTATGCAGTAAAACCACACTGTACTCCATGGTTTAGATAGCACTTTAACTCTTAGCTGTGAAGAAATTAATCCCTGCTGCAAATGCCGTATTCACACTCACAGCTCAGATAATTTGGATACCTTATATATCTGAAAAAGTATCCCAGTTCACAACCAAATCTTTATAGGCCTAGAAAACTCATGTCAGTGTATCTGAATCTGCTCCTGAAAATGGGGAGATCAGATGTGGCCATTTATGATCATGGGTATTGCCTGGCCAAGGATTTATGAAGAAAAGATGGGAACACCTGAACAGATCATTTTACGTGGCTTCCCAATGAAAGCCACATGCACTACTGTCTGCTGCTGTTAAACTCACAAAAACAACTACATGCAGACACAATTCATAAATAACTTAAATCCCGTGGCTGATATTTGCCTTTTGGTGTAAAGTTCAGGCAATTGCAGAATGGTTCTCACTGGCTTTCAGAAGATAGCATTAATACAGTCCACAACAAACAGCTACGTAAGACAGTAAACATTTTGAAGCAAGACTAGCTCTCATCACCTATAGCTGTGCAGAAATTCTAAGGATTTATAATGTACATGTGAAATATATAATGGAAGGGATGTTGCCTGTTAAATGTAATCTAAGTGATGACAGATAGGTAAGAGATTAATTACAAGTTGGTCCATGTATATAACATATTGGAATGACTAATAGTTCGATTAAGTATTGCTGTTTCAGTGAATGAGGCTATAAAAAAATAAGAGCAACGTACTTAGCAGGGAAAGCAAAAGAAGTGAATGTAACTTCCACCACAGACTGAGGTGAGCTAGAGGTCAGAATCAAACCATGTAACCACAAATGGAGGCCTGTTGTGTTTGAGATACTCCAGAAAATAATGGCCACTACTATTGTACAGGAAATTAAAATGAAGACCAAGAGGTTATCAGCCATCAGAGTCTGAAGAAGAGGAAATTAATCAAGAATAAAAGTAGTGATGAAAACTGAAAAAGACAAGCATCTGATTGCAAAGCAAATTAAAAATAAGCATGCTACATAAGGTTTACTAGGCAAAGCCAAGTTTCCTAAGAATACTATACTAACACCAAATAAAAATTACTGAAGCGTTGCAAAATGACCACAAAACATACCAAGCTCCAAAACCAACAGACTACTTCTTATATAATGTACAGAAAGAAACAGAGAAGTGACATTTTACTTTTATGCCAAGAAACATTCCCCTGGGTAGAGGTTGTGCAGAGCTGACTTACTTTGTTTTCAAGTTTCTACCTATTGTATTTTGATATCCTTTAAAAATACTATATTTGATACAGTTAATCTATTCACAAGTTATTTCTTTATAAAGTCTTTATAGGAATTACCTTTGCCCTCCATTTATAAGAGAACAAAGTGCATGTGCTGGAGTCACATTATTAACCATAGCCTTCAGTGCTTTGTCTACTTCTTCCCTTATAAATGTGTTGGATTCACCAGCTTTGTGCAAAAGGACTTTTACTGTATTATCTAGTTCTTGATCCATGCTCTTTTTCAGGTAGGTGAACAAATCCCCTAAACAGACCACAGCAGCTCGAGAAACACCTGAGCGTAAATTCTTGACCTGCACACAGGAAAAACCCAAACAAAGAATGAATGATGTTTACAAAATATACTCTAAAATCAGTAAAGCTTAATGTTTCCCTTTGTAATTTTTAAGTAACATTAAAAGCAACTGAGAAATACATTTTTAACTTGATTCACAATGTGTGAGAATTAAAATACATACATGACAGAAGTTATAAAGTTACAATCTGTATTTTTTCAGTCTTTTGGCAAATCTGATCAAGTGCTGGTATCTGAGGTATGAGCTGCTTTGCTGAAGGACAAACTCAACCTTTTGAGACTGTCCAACAGATGAAAACTAACCACAGATGAATATACCATTTCACTTCAGTGTATCTGAGAACTATAAAATACATATGCACATGGAGCCAGTGAAATATTCTGATAGTAAAATTTAACCTCTTGAGCCACGGCCAAACTCGTTTCGTGAAGCTTTGCAGTCAGAATAGTTGCATGGTAGGCAGACAAACACCTAACAAAGTTCAGGCCTTCAATTTTCTTCTCCCTATGTAAAAATAAATAAATAAATAGAAAAAATACAAAAGATTTGCAAAATTTCATTAAAAATATTAAACCACAGAATTCTAAGAAATCAAGCAGCAAACTAATATTGTAAAACAAAATAATGGCACGTAATTAGGAATGTAGGAGTATAGTAATAATGTACGAAACGCTTTCAAAGTGAGTCTTTCTTTTAATGTGGTAGTGGGACTATTTTAGCATATCAGTCTCTCAGTTCTTTCCTACAGTTCTGTTCACAGCTTGCACTAGTGGCAATTCAAAGATTACTTTCCTTTCCCAAGTTGAAAAGGCAGAAACACTGCAACCGCGTTTTGCCACTCAGAGCACAGTGAAGTTTTTATTCCACAGAAAGGGACAAGAAGGTATTGGTGAAGGCCTTGTCCAGAACAGTGCATCTCTACAAGTCTCTGAAAACTTAGCTGTTAAACCTCAATTTACAACAGTTAAAACTTAATCTAGGTTTGTACCAATAAAAGCTTTTCTCTTTGATCCTCATACATCACTTGCAATCCTTCTCACTATTTTGGATGTTATGTCAATTTTGCTACATTTAAGTAAGTTATCAAAAGAATCACCTTCTACATTTAGTTCAGGCTGTAGGTAGGTCTTTACACTCACCAGTCATCATCAGCTAGAAGTGTCAAGGCTTCTGTCAGTGCCATTTCTGGTTTTGAGAAAGGCCGTAGTTCCGATGGGTCCATTACTTCAGGGCTATGTGTGACTGATGGGGTCCGCTCTTTATAGCGTCCTCGTGCCCCGAGAGAAATTTCATCTTCAAAGTTGTGAAGCATAAGAAATAAATAGCATCACCTGAAGAAACTAATCCATTCAAAGCAAGGAAATAGAAAAGTCTGAGGTATAGCCTGCTGCTGCTAAGGGACCAGGTTTTCAAACAGACAGCTTTCCCAATTACATCCTCAGCCATTCAGTGTTTTGTTCATGGGAACTAATTGTTTTGCAAACAGCCATGTAAAAATGTTGCAAACGCAAACATAGTGGGGTGTTGAATGTAAAAACAGAGTGTGCAGTGTGCCAAAACACACTGTGGTAAGGCACAATACAAGAAAACTAAAAGAGCCACTTGAGAAATTCTGAAGACCTTTGACCATCATCAGTATGAGCTTCTACGCTGACAAGATTTTTACTGCATATTTTAAAGGCACCTCAGTGACAAAATGTACATAGAAATATTTTACTTGGAGATAGAAAGGGAGTCAATTTATGATTAATACATTCATCATTTAAGTTGCTGAACAAATGAAAAGCTCTCTTGTGTATCAAACTTCTACAACAAATTATATTGAAACATTTTTCAAGGGACCAATGATAAATTCAAATCCCTGTCACTACTCCCCCCAAACCACTAATCTTCCAGAGGAAGACTAATTAGGATTGTCCTTTGTACAAATAAAACATATTAAACCTGATTATATTTTAGAACTTTCTCACTCCACACATCCAAATATCTGAACAGACTTTATTGTGACAGCTTACCACAGTCTAGCAAGGTTGAACATTTTGTCTTCTTGAAACTGGATGTGCTTTTGAGTGAAGGAGTCAAGGCCATGTTTTCCAATGACAAAGATAACTTTCTTGATGAAGTTAATATATCCCCACAGAGATTTAATTCTAGAAAATAGAAGGAAATGTCCAAACAACAACAAATCAGAGAAAAGGAAAAAAAAAATATAGACTCCCAGTCCTTATTTCTCTTTTGAAGTTTTTCTTAGCTATAATCTTTCAAATGTTTCCTGTAAACACTTTACTCTCCACTATTTGTATTAGAAGACTGACAACAAATGACTAAAGTGTGGTGAAAACTTAACTCTAGTAATACCTCATGTAAGACTGAACAGTCGTGAGTTTTGGTAATTACAGAATCACAGAATCTTAAGGGTTGGAGGGAACTTTGAGAGGTCATCTAGTCCAACCCCCCTGCCAGAGCAGGCCACCTAGTGTAATTCACACAGGAACTCATCCAGTCCTACCTCTAAGTGTGTCTGGATAAAGTTTCCATTTTCAATGATAAAACCAAGTTTTTGAGGCAAACAATAAGCCTGCAATTAAGCCTTTAGAATAGTTGCATTTTAAAATTACAGAATTGGGGGCATCACTTGAACCCAGAATCTCCTGTTTACCAGGAGAATCACAGAATTGCAATTTCTAGGTCAGCAGCATTTAGCAGTGTATTATTCAGTTAAGACAAACATTAGTCCTCACTTTCTGTTGTCATTTTCTCTGGTTCATTCAGTTTAAGTCTTTCCCAAAGGTTTTCTTGCTTTCCTTCAAGGTCTTTGATTTCCTGGTGTTCTTTATGGTTTTGTTCTTTTTCTTCTCGTCTCTTCCGTCTCATCTTATCCTGGGCAGATTTTGACATAGTAATTTTTATCTATAAAAAAAAAAATTAATGCACCCATTAAAATATGCAATATAACATAATGCACAAGCTGCCCAATAACTAATTACCCAGTTCTCCATACCGTCTAAGGCCTGCTTCGAAAATTACTATTTTCACCATTATTCTACAGAGCAAAAGGAAATTATTCACACAAATATTAAATCCAATCATGAACAGAGATGAATGTGTGCTTTCTGTGTGGTAAGTAATCCTACTGGGAAAAAGAAGCAACATTCCAGGTTTAAACATCTAAGGGCAATAACCACTTCCTCTAGAATATCTGAGTAGTTACAGAACTAAGGTCCTCAAGAAAAGGTCTTCTATTCCTTGGCAGCATTATGTAGATTCCTAGAATTTTAACTAAGAAATACACAGGCTGGGCTAACTCACAGATGTTTTTTTCAACAGTGTGATCTGACTCTGCTCTCTTCTATATTTAAGGCACTAACAGTTTCTCATGAAAACTTAATAACATTTAATGCATTTCTCTATTTCCTCCTTTGAATTTCATCCCTCTAAGTACTCATACCTTCAGTGGAAATCAGAAGATTAAGACACTATTTATCATTAACCTTCAGTTTCAGTCATCTTAAAATGTTCACAGAATCACAGAATGGTAGGGATTGGAAGGGATCTTTAGAGATCATCTAGTCCAACCTCCTGCCAAAGCAGGGATTCACTTAGATGACATCACACAGGAATGTGTCCAGGCAGGTCTTGAAAACCTTGCAAGAAGGAGACTCCACACCCTCCCTGGGCAGCCTGAGCCAGGGCACCCTCACCTGAACTGTGAAATAGTTTTTCTTTATGTTTCAATGGAACAAAAGATACAAATGGAACAATGGATACAAAAGAAAAAAGAGATGTCCTAACCTCCTGACATCCACCATTTAGATATTTGTAAATATTAATGAGATCCCCCTGTAGTCTTCTCCAGAGTAAACAGCCCAAGTTCCCATAGCCTTTCCTCCTACGAAAGATGTTCCAGTCTCCTAATCATCTTACTAGCCCTGCGCTAGACCCTCTCCAGCAGTTCCCTGTCCCTCTTGAGCTGAGGAACCCAGAACTGCACACAGGACTCCAGATGAGGCCTCACCAGGGCAGAGTAAGAACCTCTGTCGACCTGCTGGCCACACTCTTCTTGATGCACTCCAGGATGCCATTGGCCTTCTTGCCCACAAGGGCACATTCCTGGCTTATATTTTAGTTTGCCATGAACCAAGACTCCCAGGTCTCTCTCTGCAGAGCGGCTCTCCAGCAGCTCAATCCCCAGCCTGTCCTGGTGCATGGGGTTGTTTCTTCCCAGATGCAGGGCTCTGCATTTTTCCTTGTTGAACCTCATGAGGTTCCTCTCTGCCCAACTCTCAAGTTATTTAAATGCTTTCACAAAGACTTGTGATTTGCATTTGAATTGTTTTTTCACATTTGTATCACACTTCATTCAGACAAATCTTGCTCCATGTTACAACAGATATAAACAGTATGTAACAAAGCAGCACCACTCCTCATGAATATATTTTATAGGATAGATACTCATTTTTTTTAAAAAAAAAACACTTATGAATGGTGCTGGATTAATACTTTCATTATAAAAAACAAGACAGGATCAAACTCAGTCAATTTCTCCTTCCACACTTCTGTGTGCTGTGGGAGTCAGAGAAGAGGACACTTTTAGCTCCATTCCCTTAAGCAGTTCTTCTCCCAGAGTCTTCAGAGTTAGGTGAGAAGGTTCCAACATGGAAATTTGCTGTTACACAATATCCAGGTGGAACCAAGAAGACAATGCAGAGATATGCAGCTTGATTGCTACAGGCTATTGTAATCTAACTCTTGCTTATAGTAACACACAGACTGCAAGACTGTATCGAGCTGTATTCATACATGATAAAACAGGAGGTGAGGAGACAGTACAGAAGTTCTGAAATTGTTACCTCTCTCTCATTTTCCATGTGGAACGGAGAAGAAAGAGAAGCATTGTTCTGTTGGATGCTTCTGTCACAGATCCCTGATGACGGCTCATTCTCCTCATGGCCAGCTTGGTCTCTATTCGCTACACATGCTATGGACTGGCTGTATGCTGGTGCAGAGGGAGGGCTTCCAAAAACACCTGAAAAGCACAGCATGTGCCCCCACCAAAGTAACCATTTCATTCAGGAGAACTTAGTAAAAACTGAAGAAAACCAAAAGTAATTAAAGGAGATAAAAACGTTGCTATGATACTCTCAGTGCCAGTTTCCAACCACTAGTACCCTTACTTCACTCTACCAGGAGGATGGATGCCCATCCACGTGTGCACACTGGGTCACAGACAAGAGCTGATCGACCCAATCTGCTGCCACTCTTTGTTGTTGGGACAGCATACCCAGTAACTGCAAAACCTCCACACATAATTCCTTTTATTCTCATTTAAACTGGAGATTGTTCACAGTCTGAAACACTGAAGAGAATCTTTTTCCCACTCTACAAAGGTACGTTTTCCCTTATTTGAATAACATGATGACACATAGGAGATAATTTTCTGTTTGTAATACCTTTATCAGTAATTGCAGCGGCATCTTCAGACAGGACGCTCGGTGAAAGGAAATCTAGGCTGTTCATCTGGGGAAAACTAGACATTGACTCTGCAACACCTGAAAAAAAAAAGTCACATAATGCAAATCATGTGGTTTACGCTTTGGTACATGTTTTGGTCTTCTAAAAAGTCACTGTACACCAACATCTGAATTTATCACTTTTATGAACCAGTTTATTTTCAAGTTACTGGAGATAACAAGATTTACTAAATACTGTTTGCATACAGCAAACAAAACTTCTGCCAAAAGATCATAAAGAAAACCAGTGTTTGGAAGAACACACAAAAACTCTGATGCAGGGACAGTAGCTGCTGGGATGCATTAAAATGACATAAACTGAAATGTAGTGCAATGGCTGAAGTTCCTTAATTTTACCAGTGAACACCAAAGTAATTTAAACCTAAACTTTTAAAGCTGTTCATTTATTCAGACTGATGTATAACAATTTGGTCCTCTTCTCATGCCACGTACTATCAATTACAATTTTAATTCAATAACCAGTCCAACTTCAGTTAGTGTCAGAAAAAAAATCCAACTTGGTAGCACAAGTGTAAAGATTAGAAAAGAGGAAATCATGCTAAACACCTTGAAATGTATTTTCTGTAAAACCTGTTTTACAAAGGCTATAATCAACCTTCGGTTTTGCCACAAATGAGAGCTTAGATGAAGAGTAACATAGCAAACTCACAAACCTTTTAAATGCTTAAAATTTCTCTGGTGTTCCACATTTTGACTTTCAACAACAGTACATGACCCTTCTTGCTTCTTATCCTCGTTATCTCCACAACCGTTGTCACAGTTCAAACATTGGCCAACTTTGCTAATGTTGGAATTATCTTTGTCATCCAATGCTAGTCATGAAACAAGAAAAAAAGTAATAGATTTGTTAAAAAACATAAATACTTTTTCCTGTGTACAACAAGATTGTCAAATAGTTCAATTTCCAGAGATCCTCAGACAGGCTTTATTCATACAGTATGAGCACTTTTGTCTACAGAAATATGAGCCTGATGGTCAGGCTCTGTTCATTTCTCACATGGAAAGGCTTTCATCTACAGATAAACTCAGGCTGAATATCTAACTCAAAGCTTGAAAAGTCATTTTTTAGTTTAAAGTCTTTTACATAAGAACATCCAAATACTATGCAATTCAGTATTAAAAACCAATTTAAGTCATAAGTCATTTAAGTGAAATAAATAGTTAAAACCCATTTAAAACACATTTCCATTCACATACCCTAGGACTCATAAACCACATTTTTTCTGTTACAATTATAGATGACAAAAACTGAGTATTTTCGTGCCTACATTTTAGTTTTTGCTAAAAAATCCCAACACTAATTACTTAAAGAATCTTGTAAAGTATCATTTCTGCTTTGCCAAATACCCCTAAAACTAAAATACCAAAAAAATCCCTGAAGTCTTTTCACAGATGTGCGACTATCACAGTCAACCCAACCAACGTCTACATGAGATGAAGAGCTATACTGAAATCTTTAGAAAAGTTTCTTCTGTTTTCTTCTTCAGCTGAGAACTTGGAGCAGAGCAGGCATTTAGTTCTGCTCAGGGATGAAAACTGAAGGGAATGTTTTGCTGTGGGATATCTGAGATGGCGAGGCTCTTCCAGTAGGGAACACCGTGGATGGTGCTCTGATCCAGGCTGACATAAGATGCTCTGGAAGATTACTGTATGGCCAGATCGCCTGAAGGTCCAAGACCTTCTTGACCATGAGCTTCTGCACTGTACCAGTGAAGTCTAGTTGTTAAGAGTGTTTCATAAATCAACATTAAGACCTCTCACATCAGGATCAATACATTAATTGCTGTATCTGCTACAACGGCACCTTCTGGCCTCTGAAACTGTCAAAATCCCAGGGAAAGATGAGCTACAGGTCTGACAGCAGGCAGACAGGTTTTCAAGGTGTCAACTATGAAAAGCTGCACAAACTTACACATTACAGAAAGAATTTGTGAAGTCAGGAATGTCTGAGAGCTGCCATTCTATTGAAGGAATGAAGGAAGGGGTACTGCTAAATGAGTGTATACTGTAAAACATAAATCAGTAGTTACAGGAAAACCAAGGAAGACATAAATCAATAGTTACAGGAAAACTAAAGACAAATTCTTGTATATTGTCATTACATGAAACATAAATCAATAGTTACAGCAAAACTAAAGATAAATAAGGGTATACTGTGGTTGTATGACACATAAATCAATAGTTATAGAAAAACTAAAAGTAACAATAGTTATTGTTTTAACCACCTGTTTTATAGTTTGTCAAATAGCACAAAAAAATCCCTTTAATCTGTCGAGACTAGCTTAATATCAAACTGATTTCCACAAGTTCTCCAAGTTCCAGTGTAAAAATTCAGAGCTTGTTGAGATTTAACTTGTGTGATGGGCTAAGCCCAGGCTGTAGTGGGTGCAAAAGACTTCACCAGTTAGCCGCGTGTGTGCTATATCCACCTCATAGGCTGTCAGCGCTTCACGGGAGGTCCAGGGCTGATTAACTGGCTCAATAAGTCAAATAAATGTGCTGCTCATTATTCTACACTGAAGGTCAACTTCTCACAGAAGGTCTTTTCATATAATGAATGCAAAATCATTAACCACGACATGCATTATTACGTATGTGCAGTACTGGTTTCCTGACTTCTGTTGTTACTTTAAAAAAAATTTTGCTAATTTGTCCTGAGAAAAGTGGCCTTAGATGAAACAAGGAGCAAAAGTTTCCATTTTTGAAAAAATATCATGAGTCTCAGTAGCAACTACTGTGTTTTGAATGTGGTGGCTTTGCAAATTCATGCCCATAACACACCTTCCAATCTTGACTACAGTTTGTAAACTTTTTGGAAAGTATACGTAGCTGCTGAAACTGCAATAGGATGTAAAGGAGCAATCTTTGAGAAGAGAGATCAAGAAAAACCTTTGTGGACACAGTTCCCTCAGTTCCTTTCCTCCATCCAATTGAATCAAGATTGATTAAACACCAATAATCAGTTTCTGTCCATGACAAGAAATCTGCAGTTCCCCTGTGCTTCACTGTAAGCGTAAAACAGAACAGCATCTCTTATCTCCCCTTTCCTACCAGGAAATTAACTGCTTGTGACATTTTGACTGTTCCTGCTCTCATGGAGCTGCTGTCCAATGCATTTTCACACAATACTGCAGGGAATTTTGAAGTGCACATACTCTCAGGAAAAACTTCTTTACTGTAAGGGTGAGGGAGCCTTGGCCCAGGCTGACCAGGAAGGGTGTGGAGTCTCCTTCTTGGGAGGTTTCCAAACCTGCCTGGATGCATTCCTGTGCCTCGTGATCTAGATGGACCTGCTTGACACAGGGGTTGGACTGGATGATCTTTAGAGGTCCCTTCCAACCCCTATCATTCTGTGATTCAGTGATTTGCATCACCACATTTTACCCTGACACAGAAAGGCAGAGCTCCTTCTCACCTCCAGCACCACAGTATAATTTCAATTTGACCCAACAGCATGTAGCAATTATCTTTTTCAAATTGTTGAAGGTACATGAGCTTATTAAAAAATAAGAACAGACACATCAAGCGACCATCTTGTTACATCAGTGAAGCAAAGTATATATTGAAAAGCACAGCAAATACCTGTGCTGGAGTCAAGTTCTCTCACACTTGGGTCTCTGTTTCTTGCTGAAGATATTCTTGCAGACTGTGACTTGCTGCCAAGTAGAGAAAAAGTGTCTGACCTGTTAAAATATAAAACCAATTTTTATAGGCACCATTCTACCCACTAGTCAGAGCTTGGACAATTAACACTTTCAAGCAAAGATAACAACAGATTTCACTTTCTCCCTGACAAAGTACTTGTTTGGCAAATATTTCCAGTATACTTCCACAAATGTTTACCCTGAGCAGAAAAAGCAAAAGAATTCAGGGGAAATTATGTGATGGTCAGGTCTGTTATGAAAAACACCATTAAGACAACCATTAAGAGTAAACTTTACAGTAGGATTAAATTTAGTATCCTTTCCTAAAGCTAAAGAACCATTTGGCCCAGGGACAAATGATGCTGGTTCCAGTCTGGCAAGGAATGGCAAATAAGAGTGACTAAATCCATTAACCTTTCACTCCCAGAAATGAGCTGTTCTCAGTTCAGTGAATGGCAGACAGACATTCACCAGGAAAATAGTGCTATCTATGCAAAAATCCTGATACTTTTTTTTTTAAAGTGATGCATTTGAATATTAAGGCTGATTGAACCCAGAGGCTTGTGCTGTTAAACACCCGTCCAGCTACTTAACAGCCCCAGGGAAACAGCCACTGACACACCTCCTGCTAGGATCAAAATACAACCAGAAGATCCTGAGGAAAGCCCATGCTTCAGAAACTCCACTGATACCAGTATAAAGCTCCCACTTCTCCTGGTAGCTTATCAGTAGGTAAGTGGTACACCAACTGTTCTAAATATAAATATGCAGAAAAAGCCCACATTGGTGTTGCCCAGTGACACAGATTTTGTGAACAGTCAGTGCCCATTTCCAATGT
Organism: Urocolius indicus; assembly: GCA_013401255.1. Classification (NCBI taxonomy): domain Eukaryota; kingdom Metazoa; phylum Chordata; class Aves; order Coliiformes; family Coliidae; genus Urocolius; species Urocolius indicus. The sequence continues at coordinate 23,402 of WBNH01007550.1, forward strand.
TTGCAAATCAGAATCTGAAGCACATTCCCTGATACTTCTACGAATGTTCCAAGGCTTTCAATGTCTCTGGGATACGTTTGTCAGCCCTACAAACTCAGTCTTACTGCTAGACGTCTCCACTCTCCCTTGCTAGCTCAGAATTCCTGTGAGTCCTGTAAAACATTAAGCTTGTGTGTCACTGAGTAATGGAAATGGCATGTTGTATGGAATGCATCCTTAGTCAAAACCTTGACTGGAAGAACATTATACACAAGAAGTTTACGGTCTTGACTTTTAATGTATTCTATCAGTTTAATGTGTTATTTTAAAGATTATTTTTAATAGAAACTGTGATTCAGAAGAACTGCATACAGGGAAGATACGTACATATACATTAGTTCTGAGACCATACAACTGTGATAACTCTGTTTCTGAATTCTAGTCTTCCTCTGTCTCAAAAGCCTTATTCCAGTATATACCCTCCCTTCCTATTCTGTTAATACAGTTGTATATAGTGTATGTCCCTTGTGTAAAGAGGCATTCAGTCACACAAAACCAAACATATCTTTGGATCAGAGCTACAAGCAGTTCATCTCATTACTCCAAGAGCAGAAAAAGAGGTTCTGTACTGCAAAATTCCTCAAAAAAAAATCATCTCATTAAAAAACAAAACAGTTTCTACTGCTGATAACCAAGTGGGTCATTGCACTTTACAATCAGAACAGCATGTGTCATCACACAGTTTCTTTTTAGAAGAGCTCTTTGAAAGCATTTTAAATTAATAATAGTCTGTCAGTACTTAAATGGGAACAGTTAATGATTTGCAATAAGAAGAAACATCTATGTTGTATTCCTCTTATTGCAAAACCCTAATTCATTTCTCCTTCAATTTCCAGGCTATAATAAGTAATCCTTCTCCTTTCTTGTAACTGATTCTCCTTCTTACTCATTTGTTCAGGCTATGGTTCACATACCTTGAATGGCAGACTAAAGTCTTAATAAAATATTTACTACCTCTGGCAGTACCTCACTGCACTGTGTCACTCTGGCTGCTCCAGGGAACGCACTCAAATTAAAAACCAGCACAAACTAGAATAATCTAATTAAGCAGCTATTGTATGGAGCAATGTCTTTTTAGATAGAAAGGTAATTTGCATCCAAAACCCAAGCTATTAAGCAATGCACTCCAATATAAAAAAATATATTGCAGATTTCACCCCTTTTAATATTTAACTAACAGCAGCAGCAGAAGAGAATTTTGAAGCAGTTAACAGAAGAGTTCCACTCACATGTTGCTCCTCGGAGGGGAGGCTATGGACACAGGAGATGTTGGGGCTTCTGGGCTGCAAACTCCGCTGTGGCTGCAGGAGCCAGTGCTTGGGGAGGAGGTGTGTGAAGAGGATTCCATCGATAGGTCAACTTTAAGAGCAGAATCAGGACTTTCAAGATCTGCAATGATGCTACTTAGCTTTGCTCTTTTCTTAGCTGCACTGTTTCGTAGGGATCTAAGGGAATTCTGCATCTAAACAGGATTGAAAATAGTGAAAAGTTTCATTCACTCTACAGGTAAAAAACAGCGAACTGATCTAGGTAGACTTGCTTCTGTAGGGGAGTTGGACTAGATTATCTCTAAAGGTCCCTTCCAATCCTTAACATTCTATGATTCTATGAAAAACCACTTTTAAGTAAAAGAGTGTTTCTGAGTCTGTTTCAATTCACAAAGAGCTTAGTGCACACATCTCTCTTGGGCAATGTGACTGGCTATTGACACAGGTAACAATCCCTTCCATTGCTTTACTTCACAGGAATAATTACCTGCAGGTAAATACAAATTCCCAGTGGACACTGTATCCTACCTTCATTTTGCAAAACACATGAATAGATTCCTGCAAAAATACGTCAACTGTTCTTATCTTTTTTAATAAACTACAGGAAGTGATTGATGGCTGCTAGTACATACAACGAAAACCTCAGGCTTTGCACAGCAGAACTGCATAAAGCTGCAAAACATGCAGAAATTAATCCTGAAAACTGTGCCTAGCCAGCAGAGCTCCTTCTCAAATAAGCAGGAAAATTCATAATGACTAGAGTCTCATGCTACTGCATATTCTCTCTTCTTTGTGATTAATACATTTAACGTAAAAACATTCTTCCCCTGTCTACCACAAATCACTTTCAGTAGTGACTACAGATTGGGAGATAAAGTAAAGTCATTAACTCCTACTGCAACTGCTCTTAGAACCAGAGGGACTAAAGACAATTTCTGTGAATTTTGCCAGAAATAAGGATGCATTGCATGGGATCGTGTGGAGAAGAATGAATGCTGCAATGGATCCCTTTTGTACTGACAGGGTACATAGACGCTGTTCTACCTCCCCACTACCCCTGGAAATAACAGGCCTCTGCAGTATTTTTCATGTCCTAAAGTGGTGCAGCTATTTGGTATTTCTCAAACATCAGAGAGACTTGAGCTACAGAGTGAGAGGCTCCTTGGGCAGCTGCTGGGCCCAGTGAGAGGGCTCAGCACACACACAGGCTCCCACACACCAAAGCGACTCACAGGGCAACCCATGTGACTGAGAAACAACCATGTGGGACCCACAGTTACACTGGCTGAAAACTAAAGGCAGATGATAGAATAAATCTGTCTGACAAGCCTCAGGGGTCACAGGATATATATATTTTTGTAGGTATTCAATATTTCAAATATTTTGTCACAGCTTGAGTGGCACACTCAAAACACTGGCCACTGAATACACATAACTGACCCAAATTATTACTAGAGGATTTCCACGTACAGGAGGGACATTGACCTGCCAGATTTAATGTCAAAGGTGTCTGTGTCACATCAAACAGCTGTAGATGACAATATACTCACCCAGCTTCAAATCAGTTCATATCATTTTCATTCCATGAAAAAATGTCTGAATTCTGAGGGAGCTGGGACATGCTGTGCAGGTATCAGGGACAGCCCACATCAGCAAAGCTGGAGACTGAGTCAAATTAACCTTCAGCCAGGAAGTTTTTGTTATTTTGGGCTCTTTGTTGTAACTAAAGAAAGGACTATTACTTAAATCTGATATGAGATTTAAAACGAAGTCAAGATAATGAGAACAGAAGGTCCACAGTTCTGCCTTGGTACTATGATAACTGAAAACGTTCTGAATTGAGCTCTAATTAAAAAAAGGAAATTAGGATGTCTGGAACAAACATAGGAAGTATGCTTCCACATCAGGTTTTATTGCCTTCCTTAGCTTCTCTCAGACACTCAAGGGTACCTCTCTGAAAATTGCTGTACCGATGACAGTGTCACAAAATGTAAGCCAGAAACACTTTCTGGCTCTTGTTTAGGAAAAAACAAAGCTCACAATCTATCAACTATTAAAAGCGTGTTATGTCATATTTAAACCAACCTCTTCTTGATCCACTTCCTCACCATCAACATTTAGGTCTGAAAGATCTGCTGCAAGCTTCCTCTCCACCTCATTCAGCCACGTGTCCTCACACTCTTTGTTTATCCATTTTGTCATGTTCAATTCAATCTTATCAGGCAGCAGGCTGGCGAAGCGGGGGATGGGGGGCACAGGTCTGGTTCCATTCAGTTCCCTGCGGGAGGCTGGGTGTCTCACCAGGGTAGGCTTCAGCTGCACAGGAGAACGTTTCTCCTGCAAATTCTCCCCTGAGGAAGACAGAAGCAAGTGCCAGTCCTTTGTAAGGGTGGCAGGAACACAACATTCAACAGAATAAACTTTATGTCTGATTTCTGTATCACACCAGAAAATTCCTTTTACACTGAGGTGAGTGGTAAAACACATCCATATGCATGCAGTCTTATTTACTATTATAATGCACCTCAAGGACGTTTTGTTTGACTCAGAATGACAAAGCTGAATAAAACCAGTAATAATACAAAGCCAGGTGTAATGAGACAGATGAAACATTGTCCCCTAACAAGGGAAGAAATCAACACTGAAGAGCATTCAAACAGGATTTAGGAAGTTCCTTGGACAGAGGTTTGGCCTGAGCTGACCCACCATCCTGGTACACACCTCCACTTCACCAATGAAGCTTTCTTCCAGTGTCTTCAGCAGGCTGCAGCAGTCAGCTCCACAACGAGCATTTAAAAAGTACTTCCTCTATTTAAGACCTGATGTCACCAACCTCCCTCCACAGCTCTTTCAGGTAGGCATGTATGCATGGATTCATGTGCATAAATATACACATGCATATACACACAAACACAGAGGAAAGCAAGTCTCTCACTTCTCTCTACAAGAATAGATAGTGATTCCCTGTCATACTTTATTCTTATACCATTTGTAAAACTTTAAGCATTCCTTCTCCAACATCAATTTTCCAAATGCACCAAACCTTCACTCCTGAATATTTCCTTGTACACATTTATCAGTATTTAATTTTACATCATCAGGAACATTAACAGACTTGCCTCTTTGCATGGTATTTCCTGCTACCTCCTGACTCTACCCTTCCCAATTCCCTGCATTTCAAGCTGAATGACAGTCTCTTCCACTTTTAGTGTCTCCTTTTTTTAAAAAGATATTAGTGTTTGATGCATGTGCATACCAGCATATACAAAGTACCTTTAAACAATAACTAACATGCTTAATTAACAAAAAAGGATTAGTAAAGTTACTCCAAAGAAAGAGAAAAACAATGAAATGCATATGGACAATATGCAGAAAACCAGCGAGCAGTGACCCACATCTAAGAAGACAGTCACATGCATTCCAGGGACAAGTGACTTCCAAAGCATTAATTTACAGTTTTTCTACATGTGCACAAAAACATGAGTTTCAATGAAGATGAAATTTAAACCAGATTTCTTTAAATCAGTGCAAAATTTTACATGGAAACTGTTACTTTGCTTATAGAAGTTATGACTCATCAGTGATCAGGAATCAATTTAAGGTAAAGAGTAAAGCTATTTTCAAGCTAAAATAAGATTGCCTTTACCTACTATCTGAAAGAAATCAGCTCCACTGTTTAAGTAACTGTAATTTTAAAAAAATACAACTATTTCAGGTTAATCAATGTGTACATGAGGTCTTCTAAGACAGGAAAGAGCAGAAAGAGCTGTCAGTGTAAACTGGGATGAGATCAGCAGAGATTCTACTCATTAGAGGCATAGCTGTTTGTATCCAGGTTTTAAAGAGCTATTTTGAGTGTGGGGAAATCAATAAGTGCATTTCCAATGGCAAATACAGAGGCAAAACCACAAAATGCAATGAATAATATTTTTTCTGGCACATCTATTAATTAGAATATTAAAAGTAACAAGTATTTCTGTATTGGCTTCTACTAAAAAGTGCTAGATTTTGGGCTTTCTTCTTTTTTGATTTAAACAAAAACTTTTTCCTGATCCATTACTGATAAGAAAAGACGAGTTTTTCTTTGCTTTATGACAAAATAAAAAGATTTCACTTTAAAAAGAAGCCTCCAATGATGTGACTAGTGAAGCTATAAGCCCCTCACATTTCTCATGTAATTCTCTAGTTGCTTGCCACTGTAGGATTTCTTACCACTGCTAGATCCCACTCAAAACAGAAACCTAAAATCCATTTTCATTATATTGATGACATTCCTACCTGTATTGTCTCCTGACTTTTGACTGAGAAGCTGCTTCTGCGAACTAGGCTTAGGCAGTCCTTCAAAGCTTTTAAGAGGCCAGGAATTTGAGAAGTTCATAGTATTATCCTGTGACTTCTTTGGAGAGCCAGCTGGAGAGGAGACGTGCTTAGGGCTGTTCCTGGGTGACGACAGAGGGTAAGACGGCAGAATGAAGTTACCCTGGCTTGCATTAGAACCTTGGAAGGGCACTGTATACTCTGCTTGATTGAAAAAACTTCTCTGGGTCTTGCTGGAAAAGTTTAGGCTGGTAAAAACTGAGCAAAGACAAAGAGAACAGTGTTTGTGGTAATTAGCCTTTTTGAATAATAATAATTTCCAATGAAATAATACACCATCTAGACAGTCAAAAACTGTCAGCATTTACCCCAGCAAACAGACATATCAGCTAACTTCATTTGCATATTGCATTGTCCCTCAAATGATCAATGTATTTTTCTGCATTTGACCAAATGAGTTTAAGCCTAAGCTATTTTGCAGTTGTGTTTTCATAGAACCACAGAATGGATTGAGTGGGAAGGGACTTTAAAGACCATCCAGTTCCAATGCCCCTGCCATGGGCAGGGACACCTTTTGGGTTGCTCAAAGCCCCATCCAACCTGCCCTTGACAAACTGTATTTTACAAAAATGAATTATGGAAATAGACAGAACAGTGCTCTGTTGTTTGCTGCTCCATATTCCAAGTCTGCAAAACACAAAATTCCAAATGTCACTCTCAAGACTCAGTGATACAAGAGCACAAATAAAGCACGAACATTAGAAATTCTACTTTCTTAAAACAAAACCAACCTAAAAAATGCTTTTGTCCTGAAACCAGCAGGTGAACAACAGAAAGATAAGTGTAGATTTGGAACTAGTAGGTTTTGTTTTCAAAGAAAAGCAGATGCATGTTCCTCACATGCACTCAAGCTTTTAACTTTAGTTAAGCCTTTAGTTATAGATTAAAAAGTCCCTTTACAAATCTAATGGCTTCAAGGTCTTTCTCTTCTGCTCGTGCTGCTTTCCAAGGCTACAGCATCTCTGTGCTCCCCAGGTACCCTGGGGCTGCAAAACCAAGACAACTAAGTCAGGCGCAGCAGCAAGGAACAGCCTGTGCCTCCTCCTGTCCATGCTCCTGCTGGGACACCTCCACTGCCCTCTGCACCTGGGATGGGACCACAAGAGGTACATCACCAGGTCTCAGGGGAACGAGGCTCAGACCTGGCCTTTGCTGTTAGGCAGACTGGTCTGAGCTGACTGAAGCCATTAATAGAACTCCAAAAATCAATTTAAAAAAACCCCAAAAAGTCAGATTCTCTTACAGTACCACTTTTTATACAGCACACTGATAGTCAGGTATCAAAGGTGTGAGTTACAAATTAATAACCACAAATGAAAAACACTATACAGGAGGGAGGAAGGCACAAACAGATCTGAACGGGAACTGAACAATATTTCAGTAATAGATTTTATTCCTTAACACAACACAGAAATAGAGACATTTCCAAAGTAACATGCAATGACTTACAATACAGTTAGAATCCATATACCTTTGTCTTGCTGACAGTTATTTAATCCTACAAATTGTAAATCAGAGTCCACACTACCACTCCTCCCACGTGTCTGTGTGGATCCAAGTGTTCCACACTTCCCTGAAATCTGTGGCTGATGAGAGCCCATAGCACCTTTCAAAAGACAAACACAAATAACCAGACAAATACTTAACATATAGCATTCAACAAAAAAAAAACATACAATAATATTTAATAGTGAATTAAGACTCTGTCTAACCTTCAGTGTAAAACAGAACTACTTCAAAAGTATTTAATTCAAGAGTTTCTAAGCAACCTCTTAACATTGTTTACAGGCACAAACTGGAGAAGTGGCTGGCTGTTCTGCCAGAGCACTTTTCCAATTGCAAATCGTAGGAGGTCAAAAGAAAAGCCCAGAACAATCCCCTCTTTGAATATATGACAACAAAAACAAGGAAACACCTTAAAACTCCCAAATGCACGGAGTTTCTTTAGAGCTATGTCACCCGTAGCGTAGCAGTGAGTAAACTTTGCATGCCACACATGTCAGTGCTCCTCAGACAAAGCCAAGAATATAACCCACTGCCAAGTGAAGAGAATAAATCAGGTCTGGTCTTGCCCAGGCTTTTCACATGCCTTTTAAAATACAAATCACAGAGCCTACATTGCCAGTGTAAATTGAGTGGAGCACTATATGTGCAGTCTTCTACAGACCTGGTTTTCAAAACCATGACATTTTTCGTTTTTAAAAACAATCTTTAGAGCTCACTCTTTAGACAGCTTTCCACCTTACCTGCTTTTACAGAGCAGAAAGAGAAAATATGCAAATCTAAAATAGATATACATGGAGCTGATCTCCTGAACAGCCTACTATCCATAATTATGACCTTCCCAACACGTTGTCCAGTTTATGGTATTTCACACCCTGCCACCACTATCAGCTCTTAACAGCATACCTTTTATGATAACAACTGCTTTTCTAGACAACCACACATTCCTGCTCAAAAGTCAGCAAAATTCTGTGTCTTAATTCTCTGCTTTATCTGGAATTCATATTTTACAGTGTGAAAGAACTGTGTTCTCCATTGCTGGTCTGCACGATACTTCTTTTTCCTAATTCTGCAGAAGCCTCAGAAAGCTCTGTATCTCAGGGATATCCCGAGTCGTTTTGTTCAATATGTCTGTTCACATAGACACGCTATTTCTTTGTTGCTGTCTGTAAAAAAGGCTGATCTATAAACCCTCATGGGTCTATCTAATCTAGTGAAAATCTACATGTGTACAACTGGGCTGGAAAATAGTGATCCATGCTCTGAGATGGTGTATGCTTCTCCAGCAGTGCAGCTGGAGGCACAGGCCTGGGCCCAGTATTGAATTCTTCACAGAAAATTAAAATAACTTACAAAACAAATTATCAACAAATGACAAATTATGCTTATGAAGCAACAAATTTATGCTCAGTTTCTTCTAAACTTGTTTTGTTAACAGCAGATCAAACACTTTTCTGTGTTAATACTTACCAGCACAAACAGAAGAATGCTCAGAGTTAAAATCTATAGTATTCTGAAATAAATTCCTTGAAGCTCTTTTTCTACTAAAAAATAACTCATCACTGACTGGTACTCCTTGAGCAGGCCTTAATTTTGGAGAATGAAGAAAATCACTGGATGTTGAGAACTGTAAGAAAAAGGAAAAAAAAGAAACATTCAAATGTGTGAAATTAATGCACAACCCTTTTCTGTAGAAACAGGAGAATTACAGAACTTTGTCACCTAGACTCCACCACAAGCCAGATCTATCTCTCTTCACAATAAAGCTACATGAACCACTGCTGATATATTAAGAAGATACTGTAGACAGAAAACATAAGCTTTTCTTCCCTACCACTTAAAACATGTTCAAGTGCCTTGGCAGCAGCCTGTCTTGTCTTGTCTCAATGCAGTGGCATTGCTGCTCCAGTCTCAGTGTGTTGGCTGCCTTAACCCACTCCAATACCTATGTATAAGAAAAACCCTAACTCTATTTTCCAACATTGAACAGCCTCACCTGATCCCTCACTGAAAGACTGGTTGTGTAAAGATAGGAAACCTTTTTCTGTGGAGAATCCAAGTGTTAAGTTCGTTGCAGCACGGCAAATAAATGCACACCTAAAGCTGCCAGATTTTTCATGGAAGTAGATGACAGATCCTGGCAAAAGGATTTCTCAAAAGGTTTCAAGTTTGTTTAAATTCCACTAGTAACACAAATGTCAGAAAATATTTGAATGTATCACCACAAAAAAATATCAAGTTGGTTACCAAGGCACAGCCCTTGTGAGTGACCAGTCACTGCCAAATGTCCCATTCTTACATTCCCTTCCCAGCCGAGCAGTGCCATCAGATGAGCCAAAATGTTACAGAATCACAGAATCTTAAGGGTTTGAAGGGATCTCGAAAGATCATCTAGTTCAACCCACCTGTCAGAGAATGCCAGCTAAAGTAAGTCACACAGGAACTCGTTCAAGTGGGTTTTGAGTGTCCCCAGAGAAGGAGACTCAACAACTTGAATGCCCAGCAGCCATCAACAACATGCCCTCAGGGAAGAGATCAACAGTAACACAAATACATAATGATATCTCCTCAAAATACTCTCCCATCCTCCAGAAATCCACAGCTTATATCCCAGAGACTGACACCTCAGCTCAGCTTCATCACACAGATAGGTCAACCTGTTATAGTTACAGCGAGTATTTGTTTCATAAAACTAATTTCACAGATCATTTGACCGCTCATTAAGGTCTTCATAAAGCCCAGCTATTGAGTTCTCTGGTTATCAGATCAGCATATAAATGGAGAATTCCACATGCACTACCAAACACTGCAGTTATGTGCAATTGGACATAGCTCACGTACACTTGGTAACGTGGATTAAAGCTTCAGTAAACCTCTCCAAGGGCACTGCTTCCAACAGCAGGTACAGGGACCCGCAGTTTCACAGGGAAAAACTGATACTAAAACTCTTCTGCAATAATTACTAGGCATATTATGCTTTACATTCAACACATTAAATTTTCATGGTAACCAATGTGATGCCTTAGCTTCCAAAAGATCAGCAAGAGACTCCCAGATGATCAGCTTTGTGACAACGCGTTTATTCTTTAAGGTCTATAGAAGAGGTCGCATTTAGTTTTTTTAGAAGTGCTTTTGTACCAGAAATGGCAGAGTGTTTTTGTTCTCATAGCTTCCTTGAACTGGAATTCTAGATGATGAGACTTAAAAAGAGAATGGACTGTTCTTAAACTCATTTGTGTGACCTGTCATGAACAGCACAAGCCAGGAAACCTCTGTTTGCCATCTGCTTAGTCACAGCAGGCTAATTTCAATTCCTTAATGTCAGCACCCAAGAGATCAGCAGATCATGTCAAGCCCTAAAGAACATAACATAATTGTTTCTATCAGAATAAGATCTGGCCTGGTTCAGATTTACACTTTCCAAAGCTAAATCCAAGGGGAGCAGACAGCACATCAGTGTCTCCAGAGAGAGAAACACGCACTTCAGAGACTTCAGATGACTTTACCAATTGCATTTACAGATAAATTGAACACTGTGAGCCTGGCTCTGCCAGCTGAGGATTCCAAACAAACAGGACCTTACTGATGTGCAAAGGAAAATATTTATGGGGTTATACACTTTATTACCACCCTGGATTGCCAAGTATTTCTTGTCTCTAGCAAGCAAAATGGTCCCATGACACTGATTTAAGTCTCTTGTAAGGATATGCTTCAGAGGCAAAACTGCAGGTACTTAAAAAGAAAGGAAAAAAAACCTCAATCAACAAAACCCAGTTACGATTTTATTAATTTAGCTAGAAACCAGAGAAGCTTCAGCCTTCCACCACAAGCTGAGTAGTGATAACATCTACCTCTGTCCCATGTTAGGAGGAAGAGGTTGGGCTACTCAAATTTGAGTTTTGAAGAGTCAACAGCAGAGTCTGTCCTGTAGCTTTGATGGATGCCGAGAATGAGAAAGTGTAGAAGCACAGATAATTAAGCTTTATTTCATAAACTCAGGCTTGGCTTTCAGAAGGAAAAATGGAAAGCTGAGATGCTATGAACAGCTATTAAACTATTAGCCTTCATTTTCAGTATATAAAGCACTGAAGTGTGAAATTGTGCACTGTAACCAAAGGATGCCAGTTGTCAGAAATAAGACCCACAGATTAAATAAAGACTAGTATAACTGCTGTATTTAATGACATTTTAAGGAGTGTGTGCTATATATCCCACAAGTACCACGTGTCGTAAGTGCTGTCCAAGGCAGAACACTGCTGAGCTGTGTATCACTGGTGCTGGCTCCCTTTCCAGTAAAACTGTGAGACTTGGTCCAAGCCAGCTGCAGCGCCAGGGCAGGGCAGCTTCTTGGGTGGCCAAACTGTGCTGCTGCACTCACTGCTCCTCTCCTCTCTGCTTTTGCTGGCACTCTGCCTCTGAAGAGACAGCTAGAGGGACGGATTTCCTCAGAAAGGCCCTGCACTGTTTACCTATCACATTTTCTTCTGTCACTACAAGGAGGGAGAAGGCTCCTTTCTGAGGGGAGAGCAAAGGCAATCCCTGGAAGTTGAGGTGGTGGCAGTTCAAGCATCTCTTGACTCTCCGGCTTCTCACTAAGGTGTTTGTAAGGTTGAACATAACAAATTAAGAGAAACCCTGCACTTGCATTTCTAGTACCAAGCTAATCACGAGCAGGTGGATGCTATGAGTAGGTGATGTCTCCACTGTTCAAAGGAGAAGCCACATATGTTGCACAGTCACAGCTGGAGTCTGCTGTACAGAAACACACTGTGCAGGACAGATACCTTGGTTATGTTGGTCGGTGCAGTCACATCACCCTCTGAATCCTGTGGCACAGCTGGCAACTGTAACTTTACAGATGGGTATGAAACGAAGTCAGATTCAAAGGACTTCAGAGGTTACAGATAGATATTTCATGAATAACCCTATTTAACATCACTGACAGAAGCTGCGTTTAAACACCAAACCCTTGAAGGCAATGTACTTTATCTACATTATATTTGTAGTACACATTAACTTACACATGTTTGATTTCACATCTTATCTGATCAGGAAAGTCTAGACGTGGCCTTGGACAATCACTGTGTAACATGACCCTACAAATACTAGCGGAAAAACAACTTTAAACATTAAGCTGACTTCATGCATCCTTTCAGCCACAGAATGACTCCAAAAGTTAATTTTTAAGCAAATTGATTTCAAAGGAATGTTTGAATTAATAGTTAATTTTATACATTTACAAGAATAAGTCTAGAACCCAAATTTTATGCATGATATATCTTTATGAAAAGAGTTAAGAAGAGATAGCTTTCTTTCTCCTCCTACAATTTGCTAAATGCCCCAAGGAAAAGAGCTTTATTTATACAGCTTATGACAATCTCCTTCAGTTAAGAAAGAGTGTCTTCAAGCACAGGAAACACTATCCAAGTTTACTTGTCCCAGTGTGCCCCAAGTGAAAGTACAGTTCACCTACTTGCATTGAAGATACATACACACACAAGATAAAACTAGTTTTGTGGCATGGATGTAACAAAACAAGCACCATCAAGAAGCCAGTAAATATCATACCAAAATCACAAAGCCAGATAAAAAGATGTCCCCTGCCTTGGAGAGCTTTACAATCTATTCAGACAGATGTAACTGCAGGATAAGACAAATGATCAGGAGGTGAGGACAGGGTAATAAACTTGTCAACCTACAGCAATAGGATAAATATTTCAATACCACTGTTGTTTAAATTTTTATTAAAGGAGGACCCAGCCAATAGGACTCAAAAGTCTAGAAAACTATTCATCTCATGCTAAATTAGGTCCTTGGTCACAAGGGCAGCTCTTGAGATGTTACTGACTGCACAGACTAGGTCTCCATTGACGATTGGGCTGCTGAAGCAATCGCCATGAGGCTAACTAAAATAAATTCCTCCTCTTTTTCTACATAACAATAAGCAGTATTTGCCTTCCCTTCTAATAGAAGTCCTCCCTGACAAGCTTCTTTTTTAAACAAGGTTATTTCTTTCCCTTTCAGAGGGCAAAGATGTGTTAGCTATGTTAAATCATGCTTGTGTCTTTCACAAGAGCACCGTTACAGCCAGACCTTATCCTTACAGACATTGAAGTAAAAAGGAATGGCTGAAATTTGAAAAACTGTGTGCCACTACTATTTCTGAGTGACAAACAAGTGTCACCAGCACCAGTTAATCAACTGCGCTTGGAGAGAGACAAGTGAGATTCAGGGAAGTAACTTGCCTTGATAAGCCACAAGCAGTTCCTGTTCACAGCAATGCTTTTACTAAACAAAAGCTGAAAACAATTCCATTCTAATTCTGCAAAACCAGCTGACAGAAATGTAAGTCCTACATCTGTACATTGTTCATAGGAACTAAGTGAAATACATGGCATAATACACAAGGATATAAGAATAAAGATGATCACAAAAAGATGTTAATTAAAAACTTGACATATTTGCATCATGTCATTTAACTGGAAAAGTCTGTCACAGAGGAAAAAAGAAAACCTGTTATTCCACAACTCAGTCATACAGACAAACATTGGGGTGAGGAAGAGACAAGTCAAGTGGCTGTCAGACATATGAAGTCAATCTGAAGGTCTTTCTCCCTGTTCAGCTTTACATCCAGGAGTAACCAGCTCTCTTACACGAGAGTTTGCCTGCAGTCTGCTTCCAGTCTGCCCAGCAGGGAGAGCGATGCTATAAACAAACTCATAACCCCATATAACACACACTGAGCACCTCAGGTCGGTTGCTTTTCACCCCAGTATTATGAGATTTACACCCACAAAGTTCATACTACACATATAAAAATATCTGCAGTCTACAAAACTTTCATCTTTTACCTTTTATCTTTTATCTATCTAAACTTTTATACTTTTACATGTAGTATTGAGGAAGTTCCCTAGTAAAGCAAGTACCTCCTTATCCATGGCTGCAGGTCAGCAATACTTGGCTACCTCAGTGTTCACAACATTTCTAAATGCACTTCACATGTGCAACAAAACAGAAACCATAAATTAATTGCTTTCTCTCCCTCTCTCTCAGGAGTTAGAAACTTTGGGCACTGCTCCCAGTTTATAGGGATAAATACAACTACATGTACAAAAAGGTTAGAAAACAATAAGAATGAACCATTTCCACCTCACTTAACTGTGAGCCCTCGAGAGAGGGCTCGCGGACAGAGGACACTCCACCATTTCAAGCTACCGCAAGGTTTGCTACATGTATTGGCTTGCTTTTTGTTCTCAGCCTACAGAAAAACACAAACCCAGACAGCAGCAAACAACGGCCATACAGAACTCTGCCCAATTTGCCCGAAGAATGCTGGCAATTAACTATTACTTTAAGTTGTACAAGTTAATAATGAAAAGCAGTTTCAAAAAGAAAAATCTTCCTGCTCTAAAGTATTCCCTACTTAATTAGTTTCCCAGACCCTATTTGCTTTGTAGATACACCAAGGGAACTTAGTTGCCTGATTGATCAGCTCAAAAAGACACAGATCTCTTTGAGAGTCTGAACAAAGTTAATGTACACATCAACAAAGGACACGAGCAAGTGTGCACACAAGCATATACATGAAATTCAAGGTTTTTATGCTACAATCATGATAACTCACATTTCTTTTTTTATTAGGAGACTTCAATAAAAGCGAGCCATCAGAAAGCTGCACTGTTCACCACCTCATCCAACACAGGAACAAGTTACTAAGCAACTAAGAATTAAATTCTAAATACATAAACATAGTGAGGAATGCCATTCTCTACAGCTTTTGATTTTCTAAAAAGATCTACTCACCCAAACTGACTCACTGGATAGCAAGTTATTGTAAATTAAACTTGTCCAGTTAAAAAAAAAAACAAAACAACAAAACAAAGCCACAAAACCAGAACACCCTCCCCCACACACCCCCAAGACTCCCAGGTCTTAAACACGTGGATGGTATCCAAAAGAGATGTCACACAACAGAACCACTGCCAACATAAGAGGGACCTGAACGATTTTTCAAATGTTCCTTCCCTCTGCAGATGCTGACACGATCAGCAAGTGATAAAATAAAAACTCGGGTCAATCAGAACTGCTACTTCAGCCTGACCTACATTCTTCCTAGCTGAATTATACAGAAGAACAACATTTGCCTTCCCCCCACCCCCCCTGCCCACCTCGGTTTTATCACAAGACAGTAGACTGTGAAAAAGCACCAGCTCAGCCATGCTCCAGAGCTCTGCCTACAGAGCCTGAGATGAAGCAATTTTCCAATATTTCTCCAAACAGGTTTTTTTTTTTTATTTAGGAAACTCTTTGCATTCGGTCAGGTACTCTCAAAAGCACAGAAAGAGGCTCTGAAATAACTTCTTGACTCTTGTACTCATTCCTGGGTTTTAGCTAGCCCTTGTCACAGACCGGTGGCTACAGTTAGATGTACAAAGTCTCTCATGGAGTCCTGCTAGCTTCAAAAATAATTGTATTTTTTTTGGTGAGTGATATTTTTTCTGGTTCCTACTAGTGTTAAAACTGACATGAGTTCTTAAATTTGCCTTCCCAGATCGATGTACATATATGATATCCTTGCATATAAAATATTAAGCAGTATTATCCACACCTCGTGAAAACCCATCATTTAATATGCATTTGACAAGTTTCCAATCTCCCTTTGGAGCACGTCTTAGAATAAATGAGCCCAGTGAGCTATGAGTACCTACCTGCTCTGCACCCCTTGTGAAAGGCATCTTGATTCCTGAACCACCTTCCCTGCCTCCTGCATGCTCACTCTCCCAAGGCAGCCTGTTTTTTCCTTTACCCGCACTCAACACTCTTCTTGGACTCATTCCTTTATCAGTGTACACACCGTGCACACTGGAGTCCTGCAAAGCGTCATCCCTTGCCTGGCACCCACAGTAACTGTGGGCACTTTGAGTTCTGCTGCCCATCAACAGCCAGTCTGTGTCTGCTCCAGGGGGTAAACAGGGTCCTCTGTTATGACCAGATGATGGCAAGGGCACAGCATACTCTACAAACCCCTGGTCCACCAGCTTCGGTAAGCTCTTCCTGGCCAGCCTGGCCTGCACCGCATGCATCACCCCGTCCCCGCTGTCCTCAAGCTCCACGGCATCCACCGCCTTGAAGAGAAGGGTGGTTCTGCCTGGGCCCATGGCCGAGGCCAGCACAGCAAACGCTTCCATGGCGGCGTGCCGGACCCTGCGCTTGCCATCCACCAGTGCTGGAGCCAGCCCGAACGCCAGCTTGGCCAAGTCTAACTCCTCACTCGGGTAAGTGAGGAGGGCCACGATGCAGATGTTGACCACCTCCTCACGGACTTTGGAGTTCTTGTGCTGCAGGTACTCCTGCTGCAACAGCAGGCTCAGCACCTGCTGCGGACCCACCACCTTCATCAGCCGCAGGAAGAGGCGGTTGTATTCCTGCCGGATGGCCAGCTTGTTGTCCCCGAGGACTTTAGCAGCGGTGGAGACTAAAGGTGCCAGGAAGGCCTGGACCTGGTCGCCCAGGCGTAAGGCCAGCAGATGTATCACCTCCAAAGCTCCGAGCACCACCTTGAAGTTGGAGTCGTCGAGGAGGGTGTAGAGGAAACCGATGAGCCCCAGCAGGCTGGGGGCTGGCGTAGAGGTCAGCGCAGCCCGGCTGGCGCCTCCAACCACCCTCTTCAGCTCCTCCACAGCTTGCGTGCGGTTCTTATAGTCCTCCCGGTCCAGCAGGCGAGCGTGCAGCTCCGGCGGCAACAGCCCGAACTTGAGGCCGGTGCTGCCGGGCCGGGCGGGGGGCGGCTCCGGCGCCGCGCCCTCAGCGACCCGCCTGCCCTCCGGCAACCGCGGCTCGGCGCCGGGCTCCTGCTCCCGCC
>WBNH01007550.1:40566-85267 GCA_013401255.1 Urocolius indicus
GGCCGCGGCGCCCACAGCGGCTCATCGCTCGCCGCCCGACCGCCGCGCTCCGGGCTGAAGCCAGGCGGGGGCCGGCCCCCGCCACGTCCCGCCGGCTCCTCCGTGGCGGGGCCGGGCGGCGGCAGCATCAGGGCCGCGGCCATGGGCGGCGCGGGACGGAGCCGCAGCCGGAGCCGCAGCCGGAGCCGCCCCCGCCCCGTTGCCAATGGCTCAACGCCGCCGTTGCCAAGGCGCGCGGGACGCGCCTGCGCGGCACCAACCCACGGCGCGGCCACCGGGGAACAGGCGCACGAGCGGAGCCGGGGAGCGCAGATGCGCTGCTGCAGAGACCGAGAGCCGCGGGACGGGGGCGGGGGCGTGCGCGGGAGCGGGAGCGTGCGCGGGAGCGTGCGCGGGAGCGGGGGCGCGCGCGGGAGCGTGCCGGCGCTGGGGCAGCAGAGCTCCTGCGCCCTGTGCCCCGCGCGGGGCAGCGAGTGGCAGCGCCCAGCCCCGCGAGGTTGTGGTTGCGCGGCGCTTTCCCGCCGCTGATTGGCAGAGCGCGCGGGGCGGCGGCGCTCGCGCTCGGAAATGACGCGCGCGGCTGCCGGGCGCTGCCGGACGAGCGGAGGCGACTGAGGCGGCGGCGGCGACCGCGGGCTGGGCCGGGCCTCNGCCCGTTTGCCGCGCGGCGGGGACCTGTCGTCTCGCGGCTCGCTCTGTGGGGCGCGGGCGGGACGGGGGCAGGGAGGGCAGTGTCTGCAGTGTCTGCAGTGTCTGCCGTGTCTGCCCGGCCCGCTGGAGGGCTCGTGCCGGCGGAAAGGTGTCGCGGAGGATCCCCGTCCTGGGGCTGCCCGCGCCGTGGCTTCCAGCCGCTGCCCCCGCGGGTTCCGCAGCGGCACAGCGCAGCCTCTCGCCAGCCAGGCGCTTCGTGCTTCACAGCTGTTCCTTGCCGTGTTTTCTTTCTGATGTTTTTCTGATGTTTGCGTTGTGTCGGCTGTTTGGAAGCGAAGTTGTCGGCTTTCGGACGCAGAGCTGTTGAGGCTTCGCGTAGAGCAGCGCTTTGGTGGAGTAGCAAAACCGGAGGAGGCACTTGGTGACCCCAGCTGTTTTGTAGTCCGAATGAGGAACTGGTGAGCACTTAAATACTACCTTGAAACAGAAGTGCCTCGAGCTCTTCCTGCTCTCTGCACAAGAAAATGCTGTGTTCTGCATCGCTGGATGCATTGTCACACATCGTGGTGTTTAGGGAAGTCAAACCCTTCGGTAACCTTGCTATGTATGTTTCTGCTTAATCTTTTTATGTCCAGTAAGTCTTTCCCAGCTGTTTAAGGTAATGCTATTCCAAACTGAGAAAAGGATCTGATAGCCCAGGGCCTCGGAGCAACTTGTTAGTGTTGGGAGCGCACGCTGTTGGATTTGCATGCATGTTCCAGCTTCTGGTTCCTTGCTTGACAGTAAAATAAACACATGCAAATATGTGTTGTGGGAGAGCTTGGCCAGGCAGTATGCAAGAGACAACAGTAGGCATCTCTACCAAGTTGGTACAAAAAAGTTTTATCTCTGTGGAATAACTTAACTATGGTTATTTATAACCGGTTTTACAAGTTTTGTGTCTGACCTGTAACTGTTCCTTTTCCGTT
Organism: Urocolius indicus; assembly: GCA_013401255.1. Taxonomy (NCBI): domain Eukaryota; kingdom Metazoa; phylum Chordata; class Aves; order Coliiformes; family Coliidae; genus Urocolius; species Urocolius indicus. Next base: position 42,186 of record WBNH01007550.1, read on the forward strand.
CTGTGTGGTGATACCTCTCTTATGGTTTCTGCATATATGGACAATGAAGTTATGAACTGAGCATGAACACATAAGGAAAATAAAGTGGTTTAGCTGCTAAACATCTTTGTCTCCCCCATAGGATTTGTGCTGCAAAACCTGTTACTATATGGAAAATGTTGTATGGAATTTTGCCTTTTGCAGATACGCTCAAAATAGTTTAAATATTTGGTTTTTTTCTTTTCCAGTGTAGGGCGTAGTAGGAAGGGAATGAGCTTAATTACCTTTAAATGTGTAATAGCTTTTCAATCCCTAACTGTAAGCCTTCACTTCTCTATCAGTGCTATTATGTTCTGTATTTAAGTGTTGGGAACTAATTTTATTCTTTCAGATTAAGCACTTCATAAGTAGGCTCACTGCAAATTAGATGTCAGTTAAGTAGCAGTGAATATGACGAACTTCTTAATAACAAGATAAAAGAAGTGAGTTCTTGAAGTTTTTGCAGTCATTTAAGAAATCAAAATTAAATTGGCTTTTCAGTTCAGAAATTGGATTGTGGCAGTGTTCTCTGTAGAACAATAGTTACAGTTCCTCGTGGTCCAGGATTCTGACACATTCCTACCCTCCACCCTCTCACTGGTATAATAATTCAGTCTGAATAAAGAACTGAGGAACTGCTTTTTCAACAGGTAGTGGTGGGCAGCACCATTTGAATTTTAATGGTACTGAAATTAGAGCAGGTATCAGAGTGCCTGCAAGTGTCACGATGCAAACGAAAACTTTTGGAAGAAGTGATTGAGGGTTTTGTGGGTAGGAATGAGGATCCTTCTCTCTGCCCTTATGAGTGATATTGGGAAGTGTGGGTAGCTGACAGTGCTGAGAGGACATGGAAATGGTGGCAGACACCAGGCTGTTCATCCTGGCCACCTGGGACCTGGTCCCATGCCTCTTGATAGTGAGCACAGGCCCAGCTCCCAGTCTTTTGTGGCCTCATCTCTCTGTAGAGTGAAGGCATGTCCAGGGCATGTGCACCCGCTTTCCTGTGGCCCAGGGCTGCTGTGAGGCTTTTTTGCCCCTCCGTGCAGAGGGAGGGACTCTGGGCAGTAGGAAAGGGGAGACAGGGCTAGCTGGTGTTCCCTGTGCCCACAGGGTGATAATGGCAAACTTGGAGAGTATAACAAAACAGAATTTTATTTGTACAGACTAATAATGTTATTAGAATTGGAAATGTATTTTGTATACAGTTTAAATCAGGATAAGAACATAGATTTTTCAGTTTCATTAGGCAATGAGTTAGAGGAACANTCTATTTCACTGTCCACTAGCTCAAGAATTTGCTTATCCTCCCAAGTTATCCTTTGAGTCAAGTCAGGCTGATCTATAATGGTCATTGCCACTAGAAAACAGCATGACTTTCNCATAGAGTGTGATGTTACCCATATCAAAACCAGCGAGTGATTCTCTTTCTCTCAGCTCTGGAGGGTAACTTTGAGGGGTGTCCCTGTTTAAGGGGGAGGATTTTCAGACACACTCCAAAGGANTTTGGAGGGGAAGCACATCAGCACTGAGTACATCATGAGGCGAGGAGCACAAAGTAGTTTAAGAACTTTTAAAACTTTGTCTCAAATAAGCCAGCTCTTTATTTGTCTCCATTTGATTTATAGTCCAGTCACCTCAAATATCTGATATGGAATCCTATCATGTATTCAGGGCTTCAGATAATATGCATTTTACTCCAGAACAAAAACATTTTGAAAGGATGATGGTTGGGTTTGTGGTGTTTTTTCAAGTCAAAGATGAATATAGCATCTGCTATTAATAAACATTTGCTTATTGTGGATTTAAATGGCATGAAAAAGCGTAACACGTAAGGATGGGAAAAGTAAATTGGAAAGTATGAAACCTAATTAAGGTTAGAGCAAAAATGGAAAAAATATTTTTGCATGTTGTGTGTCATGTGTAAGGAACATGAGTAATGAAGATGCTGAAGTGAAGCCCTGAGTAATGCATTAAAAACTCTGTTTGTCACAGATGGACCAGTCGTCTCCAACCTTCGTGCTTGCCAGCTTAACCCACTTGCATTCTGAACAGCTTCTGCAAGGCTTGAACCTCCTTCGCCAACATCACGAGCTCTGTGACATTATCCTCAGAGTCGGCGATGTCAAGATCCACGCCCACAAAGTGGTGCTTGCCAGCATCAGCCCCTACTTCAAAGCCATGTTCACTGGGAACCTTTCCGAGAAGGAGAACTCAGAGGTGGAGTTCCAGTGCATCGACGAGGCAGCCTTGCAGGCCATTGTGGACTATGCCTACACAGGAACTATCTTCATCTCCCAAGACACGGTCGAGTCGCTTCTTCCAGCCGCCAACCTTCTCCAGATCAAGCTGGTGGTGAAGGAGTGCTGCGAGTTTCTTGAAAGCCAGCTCGATCCTGGCAACTGCATCGGCATCTCTCGCTTTGCGGAGACCTATGGCTGCCACGACCTCTACTTGACTGCTAACAAGTACATTTGCCAGAACTTTGAAGACGTTTGTCAGACGGAAGAATTTTTTGAGCTTACGCACTCAGAACTGGATGAAATTGTTTCCAACGACTGCTTGAATGTTGTGACGGAAGAAACCGTTTTTTATGCGCTCGAATCCTGGATCAAATATGACGTGCAGGAGCGACAGAAGTACTTGGCACAGCTGCTACATTGCGTTCGGTTGCCGTTGCTGAGCGTGAAGTTTCTCACGAGGCTTTACGAAGCAAACCATCTCATTCGTGATGACCATACTTGCAAACATCTGCTAAATGAGGCGCTAAAATACCACTTTATGCCTGAACACAGACTTTCCCACCAGACCATGTTGATGACACGACCTCGCTGCGCTCCTAAGGTTCTTTGTGCTGTTGGAGGAAAAGCTGGACTGTTTGCATGTTTGGAAAGGTGAGTGATAGTCAAGGTGTTGCAGCACTTGTGTGTTGTGACATTCATGTGTACTTGCTGTGGCCCTGAGTCAGGAGTAACACAACCATTGAAGCGCTGTGGTTTGCAGGTCTGTTGTTACTGCTTTCCTTCGTAAGAAGGCTTATGTAAGACTTTGATTTTGAACATTTGAAAATGCTTTTGGTTTCAGGAGTAGTCTTCAGTGTTAATGAGGTTTTAATTGTGTAAACACAAATAGCTATTAAGTCATAACATTTTAATTCTGTTGGTTGAGAATTTGGTTGATAAAAACGTTTAATAGAAGTTTGTATGCTCCTTCTTTATCAGCTCCTTTCATTTCACATAATTTCTCCCTGCTCTATTACTATTCCAGAAATCACATAGTAAAATTTAACCTAAGGTATGACAAATAAGCTTCCTCATAACTCGGAAGTCCTTGAAATTAAAATAGACTTAATCAGAGAAGAGCAAAGAGGTGATTTTTAGAAATATCACGTTCTTGATCATAACATAATCTTGACTTTGATCTCTACTGCCAAGCAGGTTTCCAGATCTGTGCTGGCAGGAGTAGTTACGGGCACATCCTTCCTTACCTGTTTTTCATGAGAGTACATCACTGAGGCTAGTCCTGTGACCAAAAGGAATGTAATGGAGAGAAAGCCAGCTTTCTTCCCTATATTGCTGTGGTTGAATTTACTTCTGACATTGTACTAATACTCCAGAAGTGGTAGCTAGCTATGTGTGAGCTTGCACATGTACATATACTTACACATGCACGTGGTGTAATGTGAATATGCCCTATTGCTGGCGAATATGCCCTTATCACATTGGTAAAAGTGTAATTAAAAGAAAATGCTGATGAACAGTATTTTAAAACCAGGTATTTTAAATCACTTTGTTCTACTTTGACATTAATTTATATCACTCGGTGCATGTAAAATATGTATTTATAAATCTACGAGTAGTACTTTCTAAGTGTATGTTTGAATGTATATATAGACATGTGCTTCCTCCTCTCCAGTTCTCCTTTTCTCTCATCTCCGTGAGTATTCTGACTTTTTCCAGTTTACCCTTCTTATCCCTTTGGTTTGTATCTCTAGCTTACCCACTTCAAAAACTCTGGTGGCGTCAGTACAGTATTGTTTTCCATCGCATTATCCATGATGCTGTTCTGTCTACCTGGTTTGTACTTCCAAAACTCATTGTGTCAGGTTTTTTGGCTGCTTGCTGTGTTGCTGCATCACTCTATGCTGCAAGGCCCTGGGGTTTTAGCTCTTTAAAACAGTAAACAGCATTTGATTTTAGGTTACATTTGAATTATTGGAAGAAGCAATCCACCATGAAATGGGACATCTGAAATGCTCTTACATCTGTCTTCCATGATGCCCATTTGCACTGTACAGAGCTTTGGACAGGTTTACTCACATAATCTTTGGTTTTCTGTTTCAGTTTTGAAATGTATTTTCCTCAGAATGACTCCTGGATAGGCCTGGCACCTCTCAGCATTCCCCGCTATGAGTTTGGAATATGCGTCCTAGACCAGAAAATCTATGTTGTGGGAGGGATTGCAACTGACGACTGTCAGGGCATCAGCTACCGAAAGCACGAGAATTCAGTGGAGTGCTGGGACCCCGACACGAACACTTGGACGTCTCTTGAGAGGATGTTTGAGAGCCGTAGTACTCTGGGAGTGGTGGTTCTGGCAGGAGAGCTCTACGCCTTGGGTGGTTACAATGGGCAGTCTTATCTGCGAACTGTAGAGAAGTACATTCCTAAAGTGAAGGAATGGCAGCTGGTGGCCCCCATGAACAAAACCAGGAGTTGTTTTGCTGCAGCTGTCTTGGACGGAATGATATATGCCATTGGCGGTTATGGCCCTGCCCATATGAAAAGGTATGTGCTGTGGATGTGTGTAGCTCCATGTAACAAACTGGAAATCAACAAAGCTCACTGCTAAGCTTACATTCAGCTAATTAAAATTTATTCTAAGGTAGAGTGATAATCCACAGTGGGCCTCATTAACCCTTGTTCTACAGCATCACTCTGCCAGTTCAACTTGTCTTCAGGTGTTCTGGGTCAGAGCTGGGTTAAGACTCACTTAGCTCTGTGCCAGTGCTGTGTGAATCCTTATACCTCAGATCTGCAAAATACTAGTATGCGTGGTTAGCTTCAGTATGGAAACCACTGTAGGGTTTTTCACATGCTGAAAATTCACAACATAAATACTTCACGTGGAATCTTGCCATAGTTGTAATGATAATAATAAAGTTCAGGATCATGGTTACTGGTCTGGCTCTTGGGTAGAAGTTGGCTAGCATCAGACCTGATGTTCCATGGAGGTTTCCTACTACCAGCTTACTCTTTAATTGTTCTGTTCCCTAGGGCTCTGTATGGATGGACAGGGGTATGCAATGAAATTACTAAACTGCAAGCCTAAATAGCTGAATAAAGAATGAAAGTCTTGCTTTATAGGAAGGGATGCTCACCCTTTATACTTGATACGGTTTTATATGAAGCCATTAGTGGAGCAAAGAATCAGTTTCCAAATAGGAAAGCACAGCCTAAGTAGTTCTCATTTGGAAGATGCATTCAGTTTTTTAAATTACCGAAATCAAACCATCAGTAAACTGGTTGGTATGTTTGCAACAGGATTTTATGAAACAATGTAACATTGTTCTAACTTCTTAGTTTAAATTGTGATCTGCATTAGCAGTTGAAATACCAACTAGACAAGCAAACAATCTCTTAACGTTTTTTTATTGACTTTCGGGTTTTGTCACGTGGGAGTCTGACCCAGAACAGTACAGCTGTGCTGTTGTCCTGTGTGGTCTCTCTTAGCTCCATACTGCCTCTGCACCACACAGAGCTGTTAGCTTTAGCAGTGGCTTAGAGTGAAGTGGGGAGCAGAAGAGAACAGGCATTGCTGTGTGATCACTGGGGTGCTCCCTCCACTACAGCCCTGTTGCACGGACCATAAAAAAGGACAATAATGAAGCTCCTTGCTTTTGGCAGAAGTGGCTCCCAAAAGTTGAATGCTCAGTGTGCACGTAGGGTCTGAAAGGTAAACTTGGTAACCTCCTTTCAGGAATTATGAGACTTTTCCCTGGAGCCACAGGAAATGTCTTTATTGAGCTGGTACCTCTAAAGGGAAAGCTCTTAACAGCATTAAAACCCTGCAGCAGCTGTAGTCTCTGTACCACATCTTCTCCCTTTGTCAGTCAAAGGAATTGCCAGCAGCTCCTCTAGACTTACTGGAGTTGCTTTTTAAATTCACTTTTTATTGAATAATTTTGGTTTTATTAATTATGCAAGAGTGCAAGTAATATGCCATGCCATACCATCACTAGGCTTACACAAGCTCTAATGTTAAAAGAAAGCTGACTGTTGTGTAATTAAGCACTTTTTCTCCAATGTTGTAGTGATTTTTCTCTTCCCTTTTTTTTTCTGCCTCCTTTGTGCTACTGGACTACACTTTGTCCAGGGAATGGCTTTGTGCCGTGAGTGTGTTAATCACTGACCATCTGTGCAGCTCCAGTGATTGAAAGGAATAGTAACGGTGATGATAATTAATTTCTATTTTGTTCTGAAGGACTCTTCTATTCTTAGTGTTTTGATCAGCAACCTTTTTACTGCTTTTCCTGAGGAACATGCTCTCCACGTTTTTTTCCTCTCAGTCTGTAATTTTCTGTCTGCAAGCTTCCAGGAAGTTTTTAATTTTATATGTTACCCAAATAGCTACACTTCAGATCTGCATTGTGTTCAGTTTTTCATGAGTTGCATTTCTTATAAATAGCAGCAGTCATCCTTGAAAGAGCTTTCAGTTCTGAGGCCAGCTTTAAAAAATCTTGCTTTGTTTCAATATGCAAGCTACAGGCCCAGGGCATCAGAGAAGTAGCTGAACTACAGTCACTCTGTCAGGGTGAAATATGTTAAAACCGCTTTTTGGCAGCACGCTGTTGAGAACCTCCAGCAACTATGTGTTGTCAAGGGTCCCTAGGGTGTGACTGATGCTTCTGAGGTGACAGCACTGGCTTGAGTTTCTTGTGTGCTGCCCTTGGGTACTACAGAGCAACCACAGCGCAGAATTTTCTGTCGGCTCAAGCACTCTTTCTTTCTGTTGTGTTGTTCCTGCATGTGGTAATACTGGTTGCAGAACTAGCTGTACCTCTGACAGATGCAGATATCTTGTGGAGTGACATTCACACGCCACTACAATCCAAGCCTCACAAGCTGTTTGTTTGCATTCCCAGCATGGAGCGTTATGATCCAAGTAAGAACTCTTGGGAGACAGTCGCTTCAATGGCTGATAAACGAATCAACTTTGGTGTTGGTGTCATGCTGGGCTTCATCTTTGTAGTAGGTGGACACAATGGAGTGTCTCACTTGTCGAGCATCGAGAGGTACGATCCTCATCAAAACCAATGGACTGTCTGTCATCCCATGAAGGAGCCCAGAACAGGTAGGGGCATATGGAACCTGCAGTCCTTAACTGCAGTACCCTTTCAGAAAGAAACTGCTGTTTGACCTGATAGAAGCTGCAAGAAAGTTGCAGTGGCTTGTCGACAGAGCACTGTGCTTTGACTATAAATGAAGAACACTTAATCAGCTCTGTGAAGGAATATTTATTTTTAATTACAGTCCAGTTGATTCATGCTGAGCTGGAACAAAAAGAATATGAAGTAATCTTTCTACTCTGGCTTCTGTCTTTTCATTGTTTTTTTTTTTTTTGAAGAGTTTCAGCTATTTTGTGGTTACTGTTCTATTGTGTTTCATTTTACATTGAGAGTCGGTAGGGCATCCTCTCTCTGTCTCCCTGACAAAGGAGTAATGCAATGAAAGAGAATTGCTTTATCATAGGAAAAGGTGTGACAACAGTAAAAAGGGATTGTAAGACCTGAACAGAGGGAGACTCCTCATTTACACCCATTTTCTTTCAAAGCAGCCCCAAGAAGGGTGCTGTGAGGACTTGGCTGTCCAGCCTTCAGGGTGGGGTGGGTGGTTTCAATTAGGAAATGATTTCCGTGCTTGTGATCATGCAATCCATTGTTTTTCCTTTCCAATAGGAGTGGGAGCAGCTGTGATTGATAACTACCTTTATGTTGTTGGAGGTCATTCGGGGTCATCCTACCTGAACACGGTGCAGAAGTACGACCCCATCTCGGACACCTGGCTGGACTCAGCAGGGATGATGTACTGTCGATGCAATTTTGGCTTAACTGCACTTTGATGCAAAGCACTGCTTTATGGACCTGATGCAAAGATGGAGCTTAATCTGCTTGCAAATAAACCCTGCTGGTGGAGACCATAAGCTCTGGTGAAGGAAATTTGGAGGAATGTGGTGAGGTTGGAATTGACATAAGGAAGGATTTGTTTTCTTCCAGTAATTGCCCTCTGTTCCTTTAGTGACACAGACAGAAGGAACAGAAAGCTTATTCCCAGCTGGGTTTAGCTAGTACCCTGGTAATGGCAGTGAATTCTAGAGAGCACTGCACATGCCTGGGGCATGGTTAGAAAACTTCCTGTCTATCTAACCCTTTCACTTTCTAGAGCTTTTCTCTCTTCCTCCTGCCTACTACGAGACATGAAGTTTACTGTGCTTAGGGTGAGAGATGTGTGAGTGTGTTGTCTGACTGGACAGTGTGCTGATAGTTGTCAGGTTGTGTCTTCATAGCAAGAAAATGCCAGTGCTTCATCATTTTTGTAATGAACTAAAGGGCTGCCTTGTTTCTGTATTTCAAGGTTTGTAAATACTGAATGCCACAGTGTGTTGCCTGTGCACTCTCCTTTGTTACCCGCTTACTGGCAGCAGGGCTGGGATGGTAATTAGCAACCACTTAAAGAAATGTACCAGGCAGATTTATTGCCTCTTAGTGACATTTTTGGATCTGCTGAAGAGAAATCACATTTTTAACTTCCCTTGTCTTTTCTTTTTTGTGGAGACATGAGTGCTAGGTGAAAGGACTTAATCTTGCCAATCTGATTGTGTATTTTCACAAATTCCAACAGTAGTGTGTTGGAAGATGCCACGGCAGCATTCACAGCATGATACAAAATACATACTGCAACATGGATCCACCTCGTCCTTCTCCCAGCACACTCGTGTTCCTATTCCCTGCACCTTCCTTTTTGAAAAGAACGTATGATTGCTTTCTCAGAGTGTTCAGATACAAAAATGGTGCTAAATGTAAGACTTCACAATGAGGCTGTTACTGGTTTTAGTGCAGTATGCATAGAGCATGATTGTTTTGATTGTTCTAATGTTTCTGTTTCTTGCTTGATACATTCGTGCCTATGAAAAATGTCAAGAGTAACACAATGAATGAGCTCTGTGTTTGTTACCTTTTTCTTTTGTTTTGTCTTTTTCCCCCCTAGATGATCCAAGTTTATTGTCCCTCTTCTCACAAATGCATAAACAGAGAGTGAATTGAGAGCCAGTCTCAGGTTCCTCAGACAGTCTTGCCTTTAACACAAGGCACAGTGGCAGACCAGCACAGGGCATGGTTGCTCATCCATGTGTGGGTCTGTCACAGAGTGCTGAAGGTCTGTTCTTGTGATTTAGCCAGAATCTCAAGAGATAAAACTTCATGACAGTCCTAAACTTAAGGAAAATTTGGCAGATAAGTAGAAAGCAAAGGTAGTGGGTTATAGCCACTATTTAAAATAGATGACTGAATAAATAGGAACTTTAGCTAATTTAGAATGTTTTGAGCTGTCTTCTGATTTTGACTAGGAGTTGTGGTTATCTTGAATTTTTGTTTTGATGTCTATATGTGTATTACCAGGCCTGGTACTGAAGAATTTTTCTGCCTCCAGAGCTATTTCCCTCTTGTTACATAAATGTTGGTTTCCCTTTGTTTTTCAAGCCCATATAGTATTATTTTTTGAAGGTGCAATAACATTTGAAATAGTTGCTTTAAAAGCCATTTCTCTGTAAGTCCCCGAAGTGGAGAGGTTGGAGTGTACCTGATTTATTTGCAGTTCTTGCAGAGCTCATTGCAGCCAAGCCAGCAGTGGTGTTCCCAGTTCTTCTATATGCTACCTGTCAGATTGGAAATAGAGAGAAAAAGCTAATAAGTGTTTGCACAGATAGTAAAAACCTGCACTTGTGCTAGAAAGTTGATGGAATTAAACAGGACTTTAAAAGCAAATAAACAGTTTCAGCATTTTCAATGCAGGTTTTTTCCCCCACTAAGGATTCCAGTTATGCAGCAATAATAGCATTGTTTAACTATGTCACTGATTAATCTGTTGATAGCACACAAGCAGCTATGTGTGTTTATGTTGTGTGCTTGTGTGGGGAGGAGCAGGAAGGGCGAGCAGGTTTGGCAATGGAAGGGGAGGTGCTTCAGCCTGTTGTCTGGGTTCACACTCTGTTCAGGTCAGTGCCAGAGCTGAACACTTAACCTGTGCTGTTGAACTCCTCAGGCTGTTTCACAGTAATGCTGTTTATTATCGTACTTTCCAGTACACACTAGAGATAAGAGGCTTAACAAACTAATATTAAAATAAGAAAACTTCCTTACCTGAGAGACGTTTCTGCCTTTTATTGCTAGGAGGCTTTCCACACAGGTCAGTATGTGCCCTTCACTGCAGAGCTTACTGACAGGAGGGTTTGCGAATGCAGACGTTCCTGCACAAGTTCTGTTGGGAAGTGTCAGCAAACGCTGCTTTTCTTCAGCAGAAAGTGATGCAAGGTACAGAAATCTCTTTAACTTCAGCAGAACAAAAAGTCCACAGGTCAGGGTGGTGGTAGTGGGTATTCAGTGTTGATGTAAGCATCTGTCATTTACAGAAGTCAGAGCACATGAAACTGCAGAGATTGAGCCTGTAATGTGTAACGGGGTATTGCTAAGTGGAAGATGGCAGTTTTCTGGTGTGCAGGCTTGGTAGGAAGAATGGGGAAAAATGCTGCTGTTAGGTGAGCTGTTTGGCTAGAAATGGATGGAGCAGCGTATCAGCCTAGGGATCACAGAATCATTTCAGCTCAAAGAGACCTTTAAGATCTCAGAGTCCAGCCTTTGTCCCAGCCCTATCAACCACTAGACCATTTCCCTAAGTGCAATATCCACCTGTCTCTTAAACGTCTCCAGGGATGGTGACTCCAGCACCTCCCTGGGCAGCTCGTTCCAATGCCTGACAACCCTTTCAGTAAAGAAATTCCTGCTCATATCCAGCCTGAACCTCCCCTGGCACAACTTGAGGCTGTTTCCTCTTGTTCTATTGCTTGTTACTAGGGGGAACAGAGCGACCCCTGCCTCGCTACAACTTCCTTTCAGGTAGTTGTAGAGAGCAATAAGGTCTCCCCTGAGCCTTCTTTTCCCCAGTCTAAACAGCCCCAGATCCCTCAGCCACTCCTCACATGAGATGTGCTCCAAATCCTTTACTAGCTTGGTAGCCCACCTCTGGATCCTCTCCTGCACCTCAGTGTCCTTGTAGAGAGGGGCCCAAAAGTATTTGAATCATGCCATCTTCATTTTCTGTTCACTGAAGTGCTTGGAGGTGAGAAGATCAGACACAATGATCCGTTTAAGTCTGCATTCAAAGAACAGTGCTCTCAGTGTCATGTCTGTCTTGCAGGTTAAACATCAAGGACCTTCAAATAAGATGTCATACAACTGTAAATTATCATCCAGTTCTATTTCTAATCACTCAAAATGATCTGTAGAGCACTTTAAAATGGGTATGAGTCTTTATGTGTACATCCAATTCCTGAAATTCTGCTTCTTTTTTCTTTTTTTTCCTTAAGACACTCATCTGTAAGCCTCTTGCCAGCCTCTCCCTACCAGGAAGGCTTTTCTTTCAGACAGCCCAGCTGGAATCTCTGGAGGGGCGACTGTGTCCAGTCCACATTCCAGGCAGTTACTGTTTCTGGGAGATAGCGTCTTACTTTTGTGACTTTGCCATCTGTAAGTCCCCATTCACTACCTGAAACAATGCAAAATGTCCAAACTTGCCTTAAATTCTTGCTATTTAACCGAAACGCAAAGAACTGGATGATAATTCCTCTTTTTTTGCCTTATGCTGTGCTGTATTTTAAACCTGAGGAGAACTCTGATTTCTAGCAGGATTTAATAATTGTACAGAGAATACCAAATCGTACTCAGACTTGACTAGAGTGCTTTGGTTGGAACTAGAAGATGATAACGTGTAGTTTTGTGTACGCAGTGTGTTTCTATGTGTACATCTTTTGTAGCAGCAAAGTTCTAGTTTTGTTATTGTTTACAAAAGTGGCATTTTGAGTTCAACAGGAAAATAACTGCAACCTGCATTCTTGGTCTTTATTAGTGTTCTCAATGTGTTTGCTCTTGTGACAAGGCTCTGTAAGTATTGTAACTATTTCATTGAATGTGAAACAATTTAGTAAAGAAAACTGAAGAAAAACTTTTTACCCTTTTCTTGTACAGTGACTATAAATATGCTGCAGCTTTAGACTTCTAAAGCAGTAACATCTTTGAGTTGTTACCCTAAAGCAGTGGCTCCCACCCTGTCCAGATTGTGCAGTAAGAAGCCACTGGCCCTTCTGGAGAGGGCTGGGTGCCAGATGCCGACCAAATGCTTCTATCACTCCCCTTCCTAAACTGGACAGGAGAGAGAGAAACATAACAAGGGGCTCATGAGTTGAGGTAAGGACAGGGCCAATACAAAGCAATTACTGTCATGGGCAGAACAGACTCAGCTTGGGGAGAAATGATTTATTAATCAGAACAAAGCAGGGAACTGAGAAATAAAACCAAATCTTAGGCTACCTTCCCTCGCTGCCCCCTTCCCAGGACTGTCCTTCCTTCCCCCGCAGCAGGGTACGAGATGGGGGTTGTGGTCAGTTCATTACAGATTGACTTGGCCGCTGCTCCTTCTCAGGGGGAGGCCTCTTCACACTTCCCACTGCTACCCTGTGGGGTCCCTCCCCATGGGAGATAGTCCTCCAAAAACTTCTCCAATGTGGGTCCTTCCCCCAGACTAGTTTTTCCCAAATTTGCCTAACATGGGTCTTCAATGGGGGAAAAAGTCTTTCAGGAACAGACTACTCTAGCATGGGTCCCCCATGGGGTCACAAGTCCTGACAGCAAACCTGCTCTGGTGTGGGCTCCTCTCTCTATAGGTTGCCAGGTCCTGCCAGGAACGTGCTCCTGTGTGGGCTTCTCACAGGGTCACAGCTTCCCTCTGGCATCCACTGTGGCCTCCATGGCTGCATGGGCTGCACCATTGGTCACAGTGGACTCTTTTCTTCCAGTGCCCGGGCACCTCTTCCCCCTCCTCCACTGACCTTGGTGTCTGCAGAGATGTTGTCTCACATTCTCATTCTTGTCTCCTTCTGCAATTCAGCACCTGCTCAGCAGCTTCTTCCCCTTCTACAATCTGTCAATCCCAAAGGCATCACTAATGGGCTCAGCCTTGGGCAGCAAAAGGTCCATGCTAGACCTGACTGGTAGCGGCCCTGTCACACACAGGAGAAGCTTCCAGCAGGTCTTTGCTTAAAGAAGCCACTCCTGTAGCCTCCTGCTACCAGAATCTGGCCACACAAACCCACCGCAGGAGGGCTGAGCTGGCTGCAGGACCCTCACCCCACTCCCTCTCCCTCACAGGGACCCTCTCCCTGTGATCAGTAACTACAGAAGGAACACACAGAGTCCCCTTTTTCCTGCCTTCCTTGGCAGAAGAGCAGACACGGGAATGCTGCCCTACACATCCTTTCCTGGGGCACACCCAGCATCACTGGGTGACTGATCTGTTTCAGGTCCAAAGGGTTTTGCTTAATCTGAAGGTGGTGAGTGAGCCCTCTGTGTCTTTGGGGGTTTCCAAAAGGCCCTTGAGACTCAATGGGTGATCATGGTCTTTTGTTCCCAGATGGGCCTAAACCACAACAAGGACCCAGAGGAAATCTTAAAAAAAATAACCCTCAACAAATAAGTTATTGGTATTGGATATAAACTTTTAATGACACAGATAAATGTTAGCTGGTACACAAAGAGGTAGTGGTGAAATGCTTCAAACAATGAGGCTACACCTGAGATAATAAGGCTATTAAGGTAGGAACACTGTGAAACTTGAAGCACCAGTGATTTGGGTATCTCGACCTACAAGAAATTACTCAAATAAGAGTTCACCCAGAGGACAACCCCAAGAATAAGGGAAGGGGGTCTCTATGCCCATGAAGGGTCACTGAAAGAGATCCTCGCCAACCCAATGCACATGTGGAATGATTATGTAAATACGATAATAAGTTGCAGGAAATAGAATGAATACTTAGAACCATCCCAGGAAATTTAATACATATGTATGTAACAGGGTAATAGAAACTGAACTGATCCAACATGCAGCATGCATGTCAGGTGGAGAGATCCCCAACGTACACAGTGCTGCAATAACAAATGCTGCCTGCTAATGCTGACAAGAGTGTCAGAGGGTTCTTTAAGGTACCAACATTTACAGTTACACGGCTCACTGTCCTGAGAACATGGTCTGGGGCTACTGGATGGGTTTCAGGGCAGGTGCTGGGGACATCTGTACACGGGGTGGGCAGGGCTAGAGGAGTTCTGCTGAGTTGAGGAGGCATCCTGTGCCTTTACTGAGGGATGGGAAGGTGTCTAGGTACAGAGAGGGGTGGGAGCAGCCATCTCCTGCCCCTCTTCCTCTCCACCAGCTATCAGAAAATCCCTGGGAGCCACCATGATGAGCCCTGACTCCAGCTGACCATCATCAGCCTGTTGCTGTGATCACCCCTGTAGCTCATCATTGCTCTCAGCCAGGCATGGCTCAGCAGCACCATACCTTGGGGCTGCAGCTCTGGGACACAAAGGGGCCAGCAGCAGCCACTGCTTCTCACGTTTGGGCTCCTCCAGCCCACAGCTTCAGTCCTAGGCCTTTACAGCCACAATTTAACCTGCTGCCCTGCACTCCTTGACAGCCTCTGGCCAACTGCACTGTGGTACAAAAGCAGCCACAAGTGCAGGGGAAACATCAAATGTCCATTAAATGTGTCAAACGCCAGGAGCGAGGCTGCTCTGGGGCTTAGTGCCTGGACACTCTCCCTTTCCCTCCTCTGGACAGCTCAGCACTGCTTACTGGAGCAGCAGACACAGAGAGTGAAAATGCAGCAACAGGGAAGAGGACAAAGGGAAAAATGAGGGTTACAGACTAAGGAGGAGAGAAATAAAAGTACAGGGAAATTGACAGTGAAATGGACAAACACATAAAAAGCAAGTCAAGGAGCCCTGCAGGGACGGACATGGCAGGAAAAAAACCTCAGAGAAAGGGAGCAGGACAGAGGAAAAGAGAGAGAACCTTATGAATGGGAAGCAGAGCAGGCAGATAGAGAAATAAACTGAATGAGATGAATAAAGATGGCAGGATGGAGGGGAAAACACAACACATAGGAGAAGTCGAAGAGGAAAAAAAGAGCACTGGGCTGACTGATGAGAAGAACAGCCAGGGTACAGGACAGAGAGAAATCATACGCAAGCAAGCCGAGTGAGAGGGTGAGAAACGATGAGACAGGCTGTGGCACACAGATATACGAACAAAAAGCTCGGGGGAAGAGGAAGGACCGAGAGAATGAAAGAAAAGGGACGGGACGCAGGGCACTGACAGAGAAAGAAACATTAGAGACGGGAGAGGGGTGACAGTACCAAACCGAAAGGATGGAAAACAACAACAGGAACGACTGGGATGGGCAGCAGGCCAGAAAAAGATGTGAAAAGGGAACGACAAAACCCGAAAATCAGAGCTCGCAGGGCTCCCGCTGATACTTGCTGCGTGGTGGCTGAGCCGAGGGGCGGCCGGCGCTTTAAGCCGGGCAGCAGGGGCTCCCCAGGCGGAGCCCCGAGGCAGGGGAAGCCGCGCCTGTCCCTCCGGTGCGCGCCGTGCCGAAGCGCGCTGCGCTAACACCGCTCTGCCCCGGCGGGAGCGCGTCCCGTGCTCCTTCCCGCCCGCCACTCGGAGCGCTCCGCGCCTCGGGCACGGACCGCACCGGCCCCGCCGCTCCCCTGCCCGGGGCTTTCCCAGCACAAAGGCCCAGCCCCCGCGCTCCTTCTCCCGCGGGACCGGGGGGCACCGGCCCTGACGGGAGAGCCACGGCCGCACGCGCGGCCCCGAGCGGCAGTAGCGGCCGGTGACCACAGCGCGGCAGCAGCGAGCTGTGCCGCCGCCCGCCCGCGCCCGGGCTGCGCAAGCAGCGTCTGCGGGACCGTGTGGTTATCGAGCCCCGGCAGCCTCAGGCAGGGTCACTCTCTACATCCACCGGACAGGGGGTTGTAGCGAGGTGGGAGGCAGTCTCTTCTCCCCAGTGATGAATTATAAGAGGAAACGGCCTCAAGTTGCCCCAGGACAGGTTTAGATTGGAGCTGAGGAAGAGCTTTTTCCCCGAGAGGGTTGCCAGCCCCTGTGCCAGGCTGCCCAGGGAGCTGGGGGAGTCCCCATCCCTGCAGCTATTGCAGAGCCGTGGAGCTGAGGTGCTGAGGGCCATGGGTTAGTGGTGGGCTGGGCAGGGTGAGGGGAGGAGTTGGGCTCAATCTTAAAGGTCTTTTCCAACCAAAATGATTCTGTGATTATAACCCATTCCATTTACTCTGTGATGTTGGATCAAGTTTGCATGAAACAAAACTTGACCATCGTTTATATTATTCTCATGATGTATCTGCAAAGGTGCAACTTGATTTAACTCGCCCTCCTGTGAAACAGTGGTTGCTGTATTTCTCTTGGCAGTCAAGAGTGTTTGCATGGTGTTTTTCATGACCCTAAAGAAACCAGCTACTCTGTAAAACACAGTGCTGAGGTAATATGACACATTACAGTCATGACAGATGTTTAACTGGTTTCATGTGATTACTCGTTGCTTTCTGTTCACCACTAGATGGGCTGATTGGCTCCAAGGAGAAGGCAGGAGAAAGACAGCTGGATTGCCTAGTTGTGATGCAGGGTGGCTGCACTCACAGAGCAAGGGGCAACTGTCCCTCTCTGAGTGCCACCAGCCCCTTGGGAGGACGTGGAATGTGCAAAGAGGCAGACACTGCTGACTGAAGCCCAGCAACAGCATTCTTGCCATCACTCTTAATGAGGTAGCAGTGGATGAGCCACCAGCCACAGAGAAAGACTTGGGAGGCTAGAAGGATACTGTCCAGAAACACTGCAAGGCTGTTCTGGTTTAAGCCCATCCAAGAACAAAGGACCACGATCTGCCAGTCGTTCATTCCTTCCCCTCCTGACAGGATGGGTAAGAGAAATGTATGGAGGGTCTTTGGAACCCCCTAAGGACTGGGAGGGCTCACTCACCACTTACAGCCCCAGGTAAAACAGCCAGGACCTCTCATCTTGCACTGCAACCCCCTCCCCCTGTTACCAAGCACAAGGGACTCCACACAAACCCATCACAAGGGTGGCCTGAGCATCTCAAAAGATGCCATGGAATGCAGTGAATTCTATTGCTACAGATGCTGAGCTGCTGTCAGCAAAGAACAGATGAATGTTGTGGCTGGCTGCCTGCAGGGTTAGAAAATGAGGTGCAGTTTATTCAGTGATGAGTGGGAAAGATGATCTAATTACCACAGGAAATAAACCTTCTTTCAGGTGCTCCGTGTAATTTGGAACAGATCCAGCATACATCTGCACCCTTGAGAAGGGGTCCTCTCAGTGCCGTGAGGCAGTGCATTACTTTTTCTAGTGCTTCCCTGGAGGGATGAGTGTTTGTAGTTACCCATGCCTGCAGCTGTGAATACAATGCACAATTACCCTTTCTAATACGAGTAATCAAAGCATTGATTAAAACCCTCCAGTTAGTCAGTTTAAATCTTTCATAACATTTAAGAAGACTGTTGTTGTAAAGGTGGAAAAGAATTAAATTAGTGGAAGAATTCTCGCCTACCTTTAAATCAACTTCCTGCTACTAAATAACGTGATTTTGACAGATACATGCACACACACAAACATGCATAAGCACCATGACCTTATAGAATCACAACAAAGCTAAATGCCAGGTTTTGAAACCTGAGCTTTGCAAAAGAAATGCAGTAATGCAGAGTGCTTTCAAACTAATGTTTTCCAATAAGTTTCAAACAATTGGCATGGAAGCTTCATCAAAAGATCACTGATGTGGTCTGCCACTTTCCCTTATGCTGTTGGTATGACTTGTTACTGTCTGTTTCAAGATGTTTGATAAAAAGGTGTCTCAAAAAGAATTTTTATTTCAGCACTGTCAAGCAAAAATCTCTTCAGAGGAAATTTTAAATTGTAGATTTGTGAGGATCTTACTCATATCAACAAGTATGAAAATATTACCTTAATGTGAGGAAAAGCTATCAAATAATACCTGCCCACAATGCTCTTACAATTAGAAGGAAACAATATCCCTTCTACAAGGCTGATATTATCACTTATAGCATGATTCCCAGTGTCCCTGGAACCTCACAACTGTGGGGTTCTTAGTGTTGTATTTCCAGTGAAGAGGCAAAGTTTATTTGTGGAAAGCTTGACAGAAAAAATGGTTAGGAATTGAAAAGTTTGCTGATATAAGTTAGAGCTTTTGGCTGCTGAAATGCTGGGGAATAGAAATACACATATTCTAGTATTTTTAAACAATTTTTACTCAATAATGACTAACAAACCATGGACAAAGATCTGGGCTGAAACACGGCAGACAATAAAGCTTTGTCTTTAAGCCCTTTTGACCCTTTCAAGCTAAGAGGACGTGGTAAAGATTCCACATGTCCTTCAGATGTTGGCAATATAGTTGGTAACCTGCTACAACATTTTGCTGTGTTACTGAGACACCATGGAACATCCTAGGAGGATCTGTTTGGATCAGATCTCATCATATTATGGAAGATGTATCATGTCTGAAGAAATATCGGAAAATTGGAGACATTCAAAACCCACCTGGATGAGTTCCTACTCTAGGTGGTCCTGCTCTGACAGGAGTGTTGGACTAGATGATCCTTCAAGGTTCCTTCTAACCCTTAAGATTCTCTCTGTGTATGTGTGTGTGTGTGTGTGTGTGTGTATGTGTTTGTGTGTGTAAATCTGTGTTGACACTGGCCACTGGATTTGGGTCCTGGACAACTGAGTGCAAACCTCAGACTTCAGATACCAATAGGCAATTGGAAGCCTAAGTAAAATGCAGGTATTTTCCAGATTTAAATATATGCTTTGTCCTGTGTGAAGGTGGTCTTTGGGACAGTCTGTCTCAATAGACCACAGAGATCTCATTCAATCACGAGAATCACAAACTTCATGCTAGGAGGCTAGGATCAATTGTTTATTTATCCAAATCCCACTGAATTTCATCAGCCTCTTCCATGGATCAGGGTTAATCTCACCATATTTTTCAACTCCTGCCTCATATTTGCTACTGAGTTTCATGTGGAAAGGGCAGAAGACTGACTTGCTCAGTCAGACAAACAACACAACATGGCTGTAAAATTGTTGAAGAGACTAAGAGCAGAAAGAAGTGATCTATCTTATTTGAAAACAGTGTGTATCTTTGCAAGTATTTTTTGTGTATGTCACTGGTGATGTTACACAGGACTGTGGAATTATCTTATTAACGACCCTGTTTCGACCAAACTGGTTATTCAAGACCAATATGTATGTGGGAATAAAGCTATTCCTATCTTATACACATAAAGCCAGAAATGGGGTTTCGTATATACTTTCTTCACAACTGTCAGGGTTTATTCCTTGTGTTGCCATGAAACACAAGTTTTCCACACTGTTAATTTTCAAAACAACCACCATCCTCACCTCATTTCAAACCCAGAATAGCTTTGTCTCATGTTAAATTGTGGGGTGAAAAATGAGACACCGTTGGTATTCTTTTTACTGGAGAGGAACTGAATGTGTGACTGAGAGATGGCTGCCATATGTTAAGAAATAATGCAGAACATTAAAGAAATCTTGTCATTCCAGTACCCACACGATAAAGAAATCAACCTCTACACGGACTCAGCAGTAATATTTGCTTGTTTTTTGTAGCTGTTTTAGCTCTCATACATTCATGATCACCCAATTCAATGATGACTATCCAAATCCTGAAAAAGAGGTGAAATCTCAAAGCTTGAAATGTCTAATCAGTGGATACAGTGATATTGGTTCCCACACTTGCACAGTTCTAGAGGATCCTTCACATAAAATTTGAGCTAGGGAAATGACTTGACAAAAATTTCTGCAACAATTGGAGTTATCTTTTTACGTCTCAAGTCTCTCTGAACAACTGGATCCAATACTGAAGGCATCTCAGGTTGTTCCAGTGTGAGACCTAGATGCACATTAGACAAAACAGGAGAGAAGCATCTGACATGGGGAGGCATTACTTCCTTTTTGGAGTCTTCTGGATTTCTTTCTCCTTTTGCTTTTTCAGATAATCTGATTTGTATTCCATAGCATGTTAATTTTATTAAATGTAATCCTATCTGCAAATGTATTTAATTAGTTTGACAAGATACTAGAAAAATCCTGTTTGACTTCAAACTAATCAATCTTTCTCATTTGCATTTTGGCATGCAATCCACTCTGAGTCTGAATTAAACTTCTCTTAGCCTAATTATGCAGCAGGTCTGTAATTTCCTTTGTTGCTTGCTGTGCATTTATGAGTCTCCAGGTACTATCTCATCAGTGAATCTAGCAGATCTGTGGATAGTGTCTTGGTTTAGATCATTTATATACATTAAAAAGAGATAAGATTCCAACAGTGGACTCTGGGATTTGGAATCAACATTTGATAGCTATTTGCTATTCATTTATAAGTGTTCAACATGTCCTGAAATACTTCTGACTCTACTAAGTAAAAAATCTGGAACTGATTTCTATGCAAGTCCTGTATGAAGTCTTTCTAAACAGCTCTATGTGTCACTCGAAGACAATGATGTGTGACCATTTGCAGTGTTCAATTCAGTGAGAAAATTGGAATGAGTTCTATGAAAAACAAGATTTTTGGTCACATTTAACATTATATATTCTGAATTTTTCTACAGAAATACTTTATGACCTTGATCACCTGTCCCAAATCTGACTGAAACAATATGAGGTGCTTGTATATTGAAGCCATTGAAGAATCAGGTTCTAACACTGATGCTTGCATAGCAATAGTTACAAAAACTGTCTCCCTAAAACTAGAAGAAAATTCAACATGTAGGAACACCTGAAATTTTGTAGCAATTTTATGAGTTATGAGTTTTCAGAGGTTGCAAGGACCAGATTGATCACATTATTTTTTTTCCTGAGATAGGCTAAAAGTGGATAAAAAAAGGTAGTTGCTTTTGCAGCTCTGTTTTTGGGCAGAATTCTGGAGGAAATAACTAAAGCTGTATAGCTAGTGAGGGAGTAATTTGTTGCCAAGGAATGATCTGGCACAGAGGACAAGAACGGCCATCTGCAGAACAGCAGCAGCATTGTCTTGTAGCCATCCAGGAATAAGAGCCTCAGGGCCCACCTTTGGGCAGCAGAGCTGTTCTGGGGGATGGGCCCATGGCTGGGCTGAGAGTGCCTCAAGCTGATGCTCACAAAATTGGTGCTTGTGCAAACGTATGTAGGGAACTGACTGGTGATGCATCTGTACAGACTCCTTATAGAACCATTTAAAGCAGTAGAAAGAGACTGAGGGGTGACTTCATTAATGTTTACAAATATGTAAAGGGTAGGTGTCAGGAGGATCCAGCCAGGCTGTTCTCAGTGATATCCAATGATAGGACAAGGGGCAACAGGTACAAGCTGGAACATAAGAGGTTCCAAAGAGATACAAGGAAGAATTGCTTCCCTATGAGGATAAGGAAGCACTGGCACAGGCTGCCCAGATGGGTTGTGGAATCTCCTTCTCTGAGGACATTCAAAACTCACCCAAGTGAGTTCCTGTGTGACATGCTCTAGGTGGTCCTGCTCTGGCAGGGTAGTTGGACTAGATGATGTTCTGAGGTCCCTTCCAACCCTTAAGATTCTGTGATTCTGTAATGATTTGGAATGAATCTGGGAGAGAGATGGTTTTTTACATGACTTGATTTAGAGCTTACTGATTCCTGAGAGACTAGTGTTTATCCTTACTATAACAGCACTGTACTCTGGTGTAATTAAAATCAATATATGCAAGAAAAGAAACTGACCCATACACATAGAATATCCTTATGGTCTATAAGCAAGACTACCTCTAACAAAGAAAAATCTTCAGACATTGCCAATAAGGCTGAAAGTAAAAATAGCTCCATATGTTATTAAAAGGGAATAAATTTTCTGCGATAGTGAAGTCCAATAAGCTGTAAATGAAGTCTTGAAATCCTCAGGACAGTGTTTCAACACTTGCTGCACACATGTTCTTCTTTAATCTCCTCCCTGAGCCATTACCTCAATGTTCTGTTCTTACTGTAAAGCAGACAGGGTGGACCAGGTCAATGCCCTACAGACAGTCATTTTTTTTTTGTTTATTTTTAGGATAAAACTTGTTGTAAATATATGTGGAAAGAGAGATCTGCTCTTTTAATGGTGTCTGGTCCTTTTCACTGAAAAGAAATCCTAAACTCAACCTCAACACAGATAGTAATGAAAGAAGGAAGCTATGAACAAGAACATATAGGGACACAAACCTGACTGACATCTTGTAAGATGGCAGTGATGAGAGGCAAACCTGGTCAACAGCAAGCTGATGAGGGTATGTAGGATCACATTGCCTGCCTTTCTTCTTTCTTCACCCTAAAAGTACCCAGAGAAAGGGTCACTGATGCTACCATTCTATGATTCTATGATGTAAAGTACCTCTGTGGACATTGACTTCCTGTTTCTGTGATTCTGTTAATATGCCCACAACATCCACTGTCGCTGTCATGGTATTTCATCTGCCTTTGGAGAAACACAGTTTCCTCAGATTTGCATGTTTGGATGCTTTGGGTTTATGCATGTCTTCATTCATGAATATTTGCCTACATAATTTTTAACAAGTTTGGCATTTGGACAAAGTGGCAGAAACTGCCAAAGACAGAACCACAAGGATATTCAGGCAGGATCTGTTCTAGTGAGAGTAACATGGAGATTAGTTGCCTAAATGTAACACTGAAATACAGAAAATGGAGTATACTGCTGCCTAATCTCTTGGCAAACGGTGTTTTCCTTTTGTGGGCCTTAAGATATATTACACTACAGTAAATCAGAGAGTCAAGCTGATCATTATAGCTGGACTCAAAAGGAATCCACAGCAATTGACTTCATCCAGAAAGATGCACAGGGCAGTTCATTTTCCTTCCTGTCTGTGGTGTGGATATGGCCTTCATGTCAAAATGGCATGCCCGCTTTTCTCTGTTCCAGCCACCTTACCTCACTGACATGAAGGAACAATTTTAGAGCACTGTTTGGCATGTTTTGTATTCAATGGCACCTCATCCAGTCTACCAGGAAGAGAGGAAGCAAAGGATGTTTCAGGTCTTTGGTTGGCACTAACAGGTGGAGAATTGAAACACCTCCAGTTTAAGCTTCTCCTTTTTGCTTCACCAGATCACACAGGCCAATGCTTAACGTACAGCAGGGTGACTGCACTGCAACAGAGACTGTGGGTGTACTCTGTGTGTGGGTAAAGTCTGAGCTGCCTCTAAGATGAATGAAGAGATTAAGAGGAATGATAGACATGAACACTGTGAAAAACTAATGCATATCCCCCACTTACCTGCCAACAATTTGGATTTTGTAGCATTTTAAACCAACTGTAGCATTTAAATGATCAGTGGAATTCATCTATAGTTTGGACCCATCAAGGCTAAATATAGTGGTCCTAAAGTCAAATATTCATCCATTTAAATTAATAAGTATGTATAGCAGATAAGAAGCTAAGATATGGATTTTTAAAGTTCATTTAATAGCTATCATTCAATTTGCACTCATTGACCATGAGCCAAGTGTCTACAACCTTATATTCTGCTGCCAGAAAAGGCAATATAGCCTCCAGAATTGGGAGATAGGCCATCAGAGAAGCCCTCCAAGAACACTGACTCATTGTGTTTTGAATCTGTTTTTCTGTAGTTGTCCTAGATAAAAAGGAAGTGTGACAGTGGCAGGACTTCCAATGGATATCTGCTAATGAATCCCTCAGCTGACACATTAATGAAGCTGGTTTTAAGCAATAGCAATAGAGCTGTCACACTTTCAAAACAGCACATAGTTATTGACTCGTGTTCATTGCGAGTTTGCAGTTTCTCAGACCACGTAACAAAGGATAAATTGGGAAATTTAACTTTAAAAATTCTGTTATGTCATTACTGTAAAGACAGTGAGGCACTTCACTGTTTAAATGAGATTACCTTGAGTAAAATGAACACAAGTGTCGTGACTCAAAGTACATATTTGCAAAAGCACATATCAGACTCTAAACAGCGCAAACTGTGGTGAATTGCTGTGTAGTATTACAAGACCAAACAATTTTTTCTATAATAATCTATCTCCATTTGGTAGTTTTCATTTGCAAATATGGATCATTTGCTTGTTTTGTGCAATTCATTTGCTTGTGTTTTCTGCATTGCTTTAAGCTGATTTTCCTTTCGCTATATTTTTTTGTTTTTGCATGCCCATAAACCATTTCTCCTCAGACGTTTATTTTTAAGAGGGACATTTCTGTTTTTTAAAAAAAGATGGGAAGTCAGAATTTACATATGATTTAGTTACACTGGGTGAGGTAAAAGGATTGCTTTTTATTTTTCAGCATTAGTTAAATCTGAAGTCTAAACCTATATTGTAGAAACTGCATTTTCAAATTAATACTAAAATGCGGTTTAGGGAGCTTGTGTAAGATTTAACTGCTGTCAGCACATGAACATTTCCAAATGTATTAAAGAGAGAATGACAGATTGTCACCCTTAAAAAGCAAGAGGGTTCAAGCCCTCTTGGAATTGAATATGGAAAAGGATGTAAAGGAGAAGAAGGGCTTCTTCAAGTACATCCACAGCAAGAGGAAGATTAGGGAGCATGTGAGCCCATTACTGAACAAGGTGGGTGCCCTGGTGACAGCGTTTGCTGAGAAGGTAGATGTACCGAGTGCCTTCATTGCTTCAGTCTTTACTCCTAAGACCAGATCTCAGGAAGCCCAATGCCTGGAGAATAGAGAGAAAATTTGAAGAGATGAGACTCTTTCCTTGCTTGAAGAGGAGTGGGTTAGAAAGCTACTAGATAAATCCATGGGTCCTGATGGGATACAGAGAGTGATCTCCATCACTGTTAAATGGTTGTGGAGCACAGGTCAGGTGTCTGAGGACTGAAGGAAGACCAATGTCACTCGACCTTCAAAAAGGGCAAGAAGGGGGACCATCGAAACTACAAGCAGTTCAGTCTTACCTCCATCCTTGGAAAGGTGATGGCAGAGCTCATCCTGGATGTCACCTCAGTGAGACAATCACATAATCACATCAGTCTATTCAGCTCTGCTGGTAGATGGTGCTTCAGATATGAGGTGGTGGTATGTCCTGGCAACAGCACACTGCAGCTGTGTGCATGCCTGAAGGCATGGGAATGCCTAACAGAGCTTCCATACTGCTCTGTAGAGAAAGTGCTGGTCCCACCAATTTCGTCCATCTCAAAGAGTGCCAAGCAGGCAGAAAGGAATCTCATGAGGTTCAACAAGGACAAGTGCAGGGTTCTGCATTTTGGGAGGAACAACCGCCTGCACCAGTACAGGCTGAGGGTGACCTGCTGGAGAGCAGCTCTGCCGAAAGAGACCTGGGAGTGATGGTTGACAATAAACTGACCATGAGCCAGCAATGTGTCCTCGTGGGCAAGAAGGCCAATGGCATCCTGGGATGCATCAAGAAGAATGTGGGCAGCAGGTCAAGGGAGGTTCTGCTCCCCCTCTACTTTGCCCTGATGAGGCATCATCTGGAGTCCTGTGTCCAGTGCTGGGCTCCCCAGCTCAAGAGGTATAGAAAACTCCTGGAGAGAGGCCAGTGCAGGGCCACCAAGATGATCAGGAGACTGGAACATCTTCCTTATGAGGAAAGGCTGCAGGAACTGGGGCTGTTTAGTCTGGAGAAGAGGAGACTGAGGGAGGATCTTATTAATATTTATAAATATCTAAATGGTGAGTGTCAGGATGTTGGAGCATCCCTTTTTTCTGTAGTGTCCAGTGGCAGAATAAGGGGTAATAGGGTGAAGCTGGAACACAAAAAGTTCCATTTAAACATAAGGAAAAACTATTTCAGTGTTGAGATGAATGAGCCCTGGCACAGGCTGCCCAGGGACAGTGTGGAGTCTCCTTCTCAGGAGGTTTTCAAAACCCATCTGGATGCATTCTTATGTGACCTGATCGAGATGGACCTGCTTGAGCAGGGGGGTTGGACTAGATGATCGCTAAAGGCCCCTTCCCACCCCTACCATTCTGTGATTCTGTGATTCTGCAATCTCTGTCTTTCCTGTTACAGACCCCATGTCTTTGCTTTAACCATAATTACTACAAAAATATTTTGAGTCTCACGAGCTCATTACTGAGGTCATACATTTTTTCTTTTTTTCCTCTTTTCCTCTGCAAAATTTTGGTTTCTCACTTTGTCTTGGGAGAAATGTCTTTTGTTATATATTTTTTATTACCTCTATTTTCCAAAGCATTTCCAGTAAATGCAAAGAAAGGACATGAAGAAAGAAACATTTATTGGACTTGGAAAGAAAAAGTCAATGTTATTGCAGTTTAACTCTGGCATAGCTCCCATTCATGTTTGTTTAATCTAAGGTTTGAAAATATGTCTTAGCTCTTTAGAAATGTCAAGCTATTAAAATGTATTTTTCAACATTTGTTGATAAACAAGAGTGAACTAAAATGCATAAATTGGCACTTGAGAAAATCATTACCAGCAAAAGGTAATGAACAGTAAACTACCATATTGAATGCTTCTCTGAATCGATCTGTTTAGGAGCACTAATCTCAGAGGAAAAAAACATCACAAGTGGCCAAAAGAAATCTAGATATTTTAAAATTTTAAAGTATTGTGGCCATTATCAGAAAATATTATGATAGGAGGAAAAAATGTTGGAACAAAATATGTTTTGCACTCAAATTAAATCTCCAAATACAGAACTTTAAAACACTGTTTAGTTTCAGAGAAGTATATTAAAGAGCATGTGTCTTGTAAGCCATTGCTCATTAAAGATTTTCTTCTATAGCCTCAGACTTTTTATATGAAAGGCTAGAATTTTAGTTTTCTGCCTCACTTTAAAACATATTTGAAGCAATTATTAAAATACTTTGTGTATTTACAGTTTGTCTGCATATAATTTTTACTCATCTTCTATGATCATGTCTTTTTCTCTTAAGAAACATTTAAGGATTATTTTTCCTGA
Source organism: Urocolius indicus (assembly GCA_013401255.1). NCBI lineage: Eukaryota > Metazoa > Chordata > Aves > Coliiformes > Coliidae > Urocolius > Urocolius indicus. Next base: position 69,374 of record WBNH01007550.1, read on the forward strand.
AATTCAAGTGCATATTTGTTTTAGCACATTTGACTTCCTCATCTGAAGGTATTCTACAATATGCCAGTCCTATAGCATCCATGAGAGATACTGTGTTGTGCTGTGAGCAGATTATGCACTTACTCCGCACCTTCAGCGGCACTTTCTTCCACTGAAGAAGAGATTCTCAGTAAGAGTCTGTGAGCCAATTATCTCCAAAAGAAAGGCTCTGACTGCAAGTTCTTGTTATTTAAATGTACTTTTACCCTTTTTCATACAGCAGAGGTTAAAAAAGCAACAGTAGTATTGCTTAGTTCCCACCTATTCCAATAATGTCTCTTTGGTTCCTGGTAGATGTTAAAATAAGTAAGGTTATTACAATAAGTGTTAGCATTAAAGCCACTGGGCCTCAGCACTGCTGTGGACTGCATGGCAAGGGCAGTGTACGTGGGGACAAGAAGCACTCACATGCTGCGGGCTGCATCGGCACCCCTGAGGTGATCTGCCCTTTGGTCACTGCTGGGATGTCCCACAGGCACTAGAGAGATCACATCAGTGTCTTTTCCCAGAGAAAACCTTGGATAGCAGTGGGTGCTCTGTGGATGCGCAATGTGTGCAGCTATTCTTCCTCCTGTCTCCTGCTCTAACAGCCTTCTGCTGTTTCAGGCTGGAGATCCATAGCTCTGCCGGCTAATCCCCCTCCCTGCACATACAGAAGTCCCTGAGCACCTTCTCCATGTGAATACCTGTGACAAGGGGAGTGCTACATCTTGACCTGTGACCATGTCATGTCTGCCCCAGGGTTTCTCGGATGCCTTTGGTGGCAGCTGAGCACAGCTGGTTGTTTGGGCAGCAACAGGGCATAGACAGCTGCTTCTAACATTCCAGGACCATTCCCAGTGCCAGATCATTAGACTTTGCATTTTTCAAATGTGAAGTACTTTACTCAAACTGTCCCAAACGTCTCATGTAGGGTTTAGGTTTACCCTTGGCATCCAAGGCCAAGCTGCTCAGAACTCTGGATCTCAGCTATATCTTTCAGATAAGGGAGATCATTTTTCATATTCACTTATCACATTTTTCACAGCTTTTTCTCATTGCCAAGTAATTCCAACACAAGGACTTGCTGGTTACTGTGAGCAAGACTATTGAGTGGGCTGCAGATACCTTTTCTGTCTGAGAGCAGCATTTCTGTCTGATCGTCTCATGAAACTCCTCACTCTTGGTATCCTGCAGTAAAGCTAACCCATAATCACTTCAATCAAGTGCTTCGAGGTGTTTAATGATCTTACATCAAATCCCAAACTTTTGGATTAAGGCAGGTTTGCTGTTAAAGCATCCTCAGAGGTGAATGTATAAAACATTTATAAATAGCTGTAATTCAGCAAAAAAATATTTCAAACACTGAACAACTGCAGACTAGGCTGGAAATCAAGATGTAGCTTGCACTGTTGATCAGCACACAACTACTGGTGCAATAGAAAATTGAGAGACTATTTTTTATCAGAGACTCCACTTCTGGCTTATTATTTGATTACTTCTGCTTCAAGTTGAGGAAAAATAGCTCCTTGAGATCCCAAAGTATAGATGCTGCTGTTTAGCATTGCACGGTTTTGGCCAAGATGAATGTCATCACAAAATTATCATCGTTATTATTATCAAGGAACGGTAAGTTTTAGAGCACTAGATAACTGTTCTCTTTGCTTTTCAGATAGAAATTCACTATTGGGCTGCAGTGTCCAGGGTCATTTTTAAATGTTTAGACATTTAAAATTTTCATGCACATGCAAATGTGCACACATACACATGTGCCAAGGGATTATGAAGTTCAAGTGGAGTTTACATTAAAGCTCTTCCAAGCTATTTCAGGTTTTGCTTCATCAGGTAGAGCTGTCTTTACTTCTGGCACATTAGGTCAGCCTAGACTAGGCAGGTGAAGGAAACCACTAATTCTAAGCATATGCATTTTTCAGTAGGATGGGATTACAAGGAGAACTCTTCTCTGCTTGCAGCCTCAAGGAGTATTTCTTCCTTACTTATTTGTTCTTGGCTGTAAGTAAAAAGTCAAGCAAAGAGCACTTCAGAATTACTTGCACCTCTTTCCTGCATTTATTACACTCTCCTGCAGCTGCTGGCCAAAATATGTGTCAAAGGACAGAATATTGAAAATCTTTCACCCTTTCTATAACATTAAAACTAAGACAATGAAATTTAGGTTATTTTTTTGTGCTCAAGGTAAAAAAAAAATCAGAACACCCCTCAACATTTTCCTTTTATTTAGTCCCTTGGATATATGCTGTGGTGACATGTGGTGCTTACAGGGAGCTCTTTCCAAGCAGGAGAACTGACAGAACAAACCCCATGAGATCGTTGCTTGAAATAGACATCAGTTGAATGAATGGACAATGAATGGGCATCAGTTGCTGACCTGTGATAAGAACTGCTAAGAGGAAGGGCAAGTGGGGAGAAGAAACTGGCCTTGGGGCAGAGTGTGAGGACCTTGCACTGATGCAGTGGGGAAGAGGAGCAGTAACAATGGTCTAAGGAGCAAATGGCCTTGGGCTGTAGGGAGCTGTGCTCCATCCTGTGCAAGAGCAATCCTTCTACTGGTGTCCTTCTCCCAGTCTGCTCAGTCCCAGCAGTGTTTCCAGGTGTGGTCACAGCTACAGGTCAGAGCACTATGAGGCCAAGACAATCCCATGTAAAATAATTGGCCTCACCAAATCCCGTTCTCACCAATTCTCTCCTGGCAGGAGAGTGTGCTGCTAGTGCTAATTTTACTCCTACAAATGGAGAAACTTGTGTGATTTCAGAGTAACAAGCGAAGTATAAATATTTCTCTGAAAAGCTGTAAGATAACAACTCCACACTGATTAATTAAAGACCTTGTTACTTGTTCTATTGGTTTGCTTTCAGATGTATTTCAATTGTTCTATAGAGCCATGCAATTATTTTTCATTGTGCCTTTGACAGGGGGAATGTGACTGTTTATTCTGTGTGCATGCTTGTTCATCATCCTTTGTTCAATTTTTACAATCTGAAAGGCTGCTGGAAGTTATTCTGCTTCTCTTTTGTCCTAGCTAATGAGCTCATAATTGTTATGGGGACTCTTGGAGACTGTCTTGTGTGCTACTACGGGAAAGTGAGACAGTGACAAATGGAGGTGTGTCCCTTAACAATACTTTTATAATTTTCTTTCTTATCCTCAGTGTTGTTGAATCTTTAGAAATGCTCAGAAGACCATCAATGCTAAGTTTTAAGGAATTTTCATAGTGTGTGAGGCATGAATCTACAGAATTAAATCAAAGACAGATCTGGGTGTATTTCAAGAGTGCATTTTTCTGGCTTCTGTCTCAAAAAACATTAATCCTCCTTTTATTTGCATATATGTAGTAACCGTTTTGTAATTGTGTCTGGATAGCCTTTCCATTATCTAAGCCTGTGGAAAACTTTAACAACAATTCTTATTCTTCCTACTCTTTCTTGAATTGTTTCCATATATTTGGGGAAGAGAATGTCTAAAGAAGAGTCATTCCCATTCTGTAAAATGTTTTATAATATAAACGGAAATCCTTTATATAATAAAGGATATATAATACTGAAGCAAAGCCACAGCAGCTGTCTGGCTCCCACTACTCCTTTGCACCACTCAAACAGTCTTCAGGGAGCAAAAAGACCCTGGGTGGACTGAATCCAGTTGCACCAGTCCATCTGATTGGATTTCTGGGCAACCTTTTGTTGGTGAAGCAAATAATTTGATGCTCTCACCTCTTACTTAAGAAACAGCTCCTCAGTTTGAAATCACCAAATTTCAGGAAGACGAATGATTTTTTTCCTCCCTAAATGCAGAAGTACTTCAGCTTTGGACTGTTTGTTTTGCCAGATTACAAATTCATCAACTTGTATCAGGCTGCCCTGATTTATTTCTGGTTTGGCTTCACTTTCTCACGTGAATCCGTTTTTCCTACTCTCAAATACATAAAATAAAAAGGGTGGATTTGCTGTGACATGTGCACTTTGTTATATATGTGTATCATAACTAGGTGCTAAACTTCAAGAACACTCTAGACATTCCAGAAGTTACACTGTCTAAAACTTCTACTTCAAAAGAAGTGGGATTGCTACTGTGCCGTTTTCTCTACATAGTAAACAGGAATCATCATCCAATAAAAAAAAAAAAAAACAAAAAGCACTCTGTCTAGCCACATGTTGAAAGTCTCCAGCACATCCCTGGGAGGGGCTGTACTAGTAAACGATTGTTCACACTGTAAAAACTTCTCATGTGTGTATATATATATATATATATATATATATATACTTTTTTCCACACTAGACAGACTCTGTGGCTCTACAAAGAGTAAAAAATTAACAAGGTGAATACATTATTGCTCATGAGATAAGTTTGCATTAAACTTATCTAGAGTGGACAGAATTGCAAAAAAAAAATGCACAACATATATATTTTTTAAAGTTCCAGTAACTTTATCTTCCATTATTCATAATTTACCCATTTCAAAAGTCAGCATTGAATCAATTATCTCTCTACTTTAATCCTTTAGTAAATGACAATAAAAAATCACTGCAAAGATCTACCTTGTAATCAATATTACATGAAATAACAAGTGTGTTGTCAGATTAAACCCAATGGATATGATGGCATTTCAAGGCTAATATCACATTTATAAAGGCCTTAAAAATTAAGGATGAAACTCCGTCATTAACATTCATAGTTTAACGTGTTCATTATTCAGCATTATATCTTAATGGCATTATATGAATATTCACAGGCAAACACCTGGATTGTTACCAATGACAATGACAGGCAATTCTAAATTATTGAACTAGGTATATTACTTATATTTATGATAATTAGCACTGACTGCAAAAGGAATTATTTTTCATAATTCATGTCTTCATAAGTATGGTGCTGTTTGTCTCTATTCATGTTAACTTCTTTACCCTTCATATAAAACAGATAAAGGAGAGATAGCATTCATTAGCATGAAAGAATTAAAAAACTGTAACATTCACCAGCCAGCCAGCCCTCTAGATGCCTCAGCCCCTTCAGTGCAACTTAGAATTAAGAACCAATATTGTCAGATGGAAATAGCCATTCAGGTTTCCCTCCATGTCTCATGTGCATTGAGCAGCCCCACCATCACTTCAGTAAATCCACTGGAATTCCTGTGTGTGCTGGGCAGAACACTGCAGCAGGCTCCAGGAGCAGCACGTGCTGTGGAGTTGTCATGAGGTGCTGCTTTCCTCCCTGCTCAGCTGGTGAGTAGGGTGATGGAGGAAGCAGGGTGCTCAAGGCATGCAGGTTGCTTCCACACAAGTTTGCACAAGTCATCTGACAGTGACAGAAAGGGCATTTGGTCTGCAGAAAACCTGACACTTCTCTTGGCTGCCTATAATATGGCTCAGGGAATATATTCAGAAAAACATGAATGTTTAAGTCCTTAGCATTGTTATGCTTCCTAAACTTAAAGTCCTGTGCTAAAAGCAAGACAAATACCTTACAACTTCTGTGGTAATGTGTGATCTGGTTTTCAGAGCAGCTGTGCAGCCGGTCTTTCCCCAAAGGAGGTGTGTGTCTGCCAGCCGCTGGGTATATGATGGAGTGAAAAGCAGCAGAAGTGCATGACAGAGGATGGGATTTAAACTGACATTTCATGAAGGATAGGTTGAAAAGTATGCATAGTACTGTAAAAGGATGGGTTACCAAAACATTCAATGCTGCTGGAACAAGTACAGATTAAATATTTTCAGGTCCAGGTGTAATATTAGATATTGATATATGCAGATAATACAATTAAACCAAATACAACTGAAATTACGCTTTCCTGTGCTTGTCTTATGGGTTGCAGCTCCTGGCCATCACTGCCCCAGCACCGAAGTAGGCAACACCACTATACATTAGATGAGAAATGTCCTCTGGTTCATGCACTGTGCATTTGCCTTTGATACACATCAATATCTGGTACAGGTTTATGAGAGAAATTACCTATTATCATATGATCTTCTAGGATTTCTACTTTGTATTTTACCCATGAAACAATGAAAAATCATTAAGGCTTCAGAAACCTAGCTTTTCAGTTAAATGTAGCAACAAAAACCAGAGCAGCAGACAAGTATCTAAAATAAGGCTTTCTTTCCTGATGTTGGAATAATGACTTGCAGCCATTAAGGGTGGTTGAAACACATGAACCTGACATTGCACTTCAGAGCAAGATGCTGTGACTCAACCTCAGCTCTAAGCAGAATATCGTATCCAGGAAGTTTTCCAGCACTTGTAAGTTTTTAAGGTTAGTTGTGGTACATTGTGTGTAGTTTGGTGAGTTGCAGAGTACAAGTTTAAACCATCCTGCCCCACTCTCTTGAAGCTCTGATTTTGCTACAAGTACAAAGCCTTTCCTTGTGATTATTTTTCTTGATTTTACCAGGTGCTGTAGGCCATCTTCCTGTGTGTTAAGAATGAGAAGAGATTTGGGTGCACACCTGGCCAGAGAGCTTCCCTTATGTCAGCAGCAGCTGTTAAACCATTTCCTTCATTGGCTTCACCGAAGAGTAGTTAGGACTTGAGCATCTCAAGCCCATGCTGGAGGCCAGACTTGACGTGGTGCAGCTGTGACCTCAGCTTGTGCTGCTGGGAAAAAAAAGCTGGGTGGTAGAGGCTTCCCTTTGTGCACCATCATGCTCAGATTTTCACCCTTGCTCTGGGTCTGGGCTGTCTTGTAGCCTTCACCCTGCCTGGCTATGACAATCATTGACCTTGGCCTCAGTTTGCTTGGCCTTGGGCTGCCTCAGTTCTAGGGATTCATCTGGCAACTGGGGCTGTGACTGGGCCTGGCTCCTCTCGCCAGCCTGCTCTACCAACCATGTGCAGGTCCCTGGGGCTGCTGGGCACTGTCCTGACATTGCTCTCCATCCTGTCTGGAGCAGTCTGCTCTTGCAGGGCCCTACCATATCCAGGGAAAATCTGTCATTCTGTCATCCCATTTCTGTGGGAGTTCTGAGGGTGCAGAATAATGCATGTGCCAGTCTTTGCTTTGTGGTGAGGTAGATCAGCTGATAAATATTTTCTGTTCTCTATGATTTATAAGGCTGTGCAACTCTGAGATCCAAGATATGAGGAAAACAGTGCAAGGCTGTGACACAACATAGCCAGGCGCCACTTGTAACCTGTCTCCAGACTGGACCAGGTTCCCTAGTAAGCAGAGCACTGGCAGGGTTTTGCGGAGACATGCTTGTGTGCTGCAAGGTTAAGCAGACTCGGGCTATGCAGATTTAATGCTCAGCTCTTTCAAAAAAACAGGCTTTGGAAAAAGAAGAGAAGAATTTTTGTAGTTGTCAGGGGTAGTTTGCCATCGCTCTGACATGATCTGACAGAAAAATTAATGGGTCTGGCAACTTACTGTAGTTTGACGCTTTGGGCTTTCCAGTTTATGGAGCTCTGCCTGCCCCATTTGCTTAATCTTTGTCCTAACAACTGCTTAAAGAACTGTGCAGAGCTTTCTTGTTCTGCACTTAGCCTACTTCAGTTACCTCTCTTGAGGAATGTTTCCTGTTTTATGGTATGCCCTAGGTATTCACTCAGCAGATGAACAACGTGATGAATGGCTGCTGCTCGCCCATGCTGTCAGTTGGCAGCTCCCAGTAGCCCTCTCCACAGGCTCCTCAGACAGCAGCCTGCCAGCTCTGACAGCAGTCACACAGGGATCTACCATGGGGAACTGTTCACAACTGGCTATTTCACAGGAAAAAAAAATAAAGGGCTGAAGTAGGGGTTGAGGACAATCTGGGGGAAGTAATATATCATGGCAAAAATGACCAGCCTGTGGGACAAATACAAGATGTTAGAATCATAGAATCATAGAATGGTAGGGGTTAGAAGGGATCTCTAGAGATCATCCAGCTCAACCTCCTGCTAAAGCAGGTCCACCTAAGATGTTAGACAGCTACAGTGTCTTCTGGCCATAACACTTTCTACCTGTAATTGACATGTGTGCAATATAGATCAATCATATGCCCAGCACCTTAGTATTGGCAAATCTAGAACAAAACAGAGAAGTTCCTGTGCTGAGAGGTGCAAATTGCTGCCAGTCCCTGCTACTGTTTCTCCCAGATTTAAATGGGTATGGTTTTCCTCTGTGTTTGTAAGCCTTATGTTGACTTGTCTTTTCTTTCCGTGGAATGCTGACTTCTCTGTCAAGGCAGCACACCATATCCATGTTCATTTTCCACCACTTCTCAAGTGAAGCTACTGCTCCATTACTTTTTTGGTCTCTGTTCCAGCCCTTCTTGCTCTTCTGTTTGTTTCTTCATGGAGTGGTTTCTACTGTCTTCTCTTTGCATAATTCAGAAATTCCGGCCCTATTTCTCTCATGTCTCTACACATTGCAGGTGCCAATAAAAAGTAAATGTAAAAGAAACTTAGAAAGCCACTAATGTCATACTCTTCTTGTTGTCCACTTCATTGGAAAGGAGATAGAAGCCATGGTGAAGTTTCACGTTGCCCAGCAACAGGTTTCCCACCAGTGTGTGTCTGTGGTGCTAGGCTTACTAATGCAAGTGTGTTTAATGGAAAGGACCAAGTAGGAAAAATAGACCATCCAGGCTTCCTCTAGCAGCTTCCTGCAAGATTGTGAGAGTGTCAACAAGGAGTTTACTTCTCCTTCACTGAAAATCTCCACTTAGAGCTGGAGGCTGCAGCACCCATTGGGAGCTCAGCCTCTGTGTAGACATGGGAAGCATATTGTCTTATTGGAGATGCTCAGTGTTTATAAGGCCCCAAAGACATCTGTACACTTTGAAGAGAGGAAGCATAATCCCTCAAGGTGGAATAGGAGATGTTTACACAGTTTGAAAGAATGTATTTTGAATGGAGAAGAGTTTTTGAGGAGACCTGCTCTCAGGGAAATGGGTCACTATTCTGCTTGAGATGGAATCTGCTGCGCTTCAATTTGAGCCTATTGCCTCTTGTCCTATCACTGGGCACCATCTCTAAAAGTCTATCTTCATCTTACTCTACCCTCAGCTCAAGTATTTCTACAAATTGTTAAGTTCCACCTAAAGTCTTCCCCCCTGCAGGATGAACAGTCTGCTTTTGTCCACAAGGGCTCCAAGGTCCCTTCTCTGCATGGTTGCTTTTCAGCTGGTATACTGGTGCATAGGATTACTCCTGCCCAAACACAGGGCTTTGCATTCCTCCTTGAACTTCACGAGCTTCCCCCTTTCCCATTTCTCTGACCTATGCAGGTCCCTCTGAACAGCAGTACAACTTTCTGGTGTATCAGTTACTCCTGGAAGAGAGAACTTCTCTCCTGTTTCCAATGATTTAAAACATACCATCCTCCACAGTGAATAATAACATTCTGCAAAGAGTCTCATTTCCCTATGCTGAGATTCTGCCAAACCAAGAGTACTTATCATATAATGCAGTACCAAAGCTGAGAAGAGTGGTTCCACTTTGCAGACACTTTACAGAACTAGTTTAAAATGAATCCTTTGAGCTGGCTAGCACCAGGGCTGTGCCAAGAATCAGAAGCAGAGCTCCCAGTAGAGCTTGGCCAGATTTGTAATGAGCTGCTAGGTAAAGACTGTTGCTCCCAGAGCTCCTGGGCTGCCATGGAAACATGCAGTACTGAACTCTGACAGTCAGGCATCACAGACAGCATCTTCCTTTGATGATCATGGATGGAAAAGGCTTCCCAGCAATATCAGGACATTATAACTTCACTCTTTATGTTCAGGTTAAGAGTAGAGAGGCGTTACAGAGAGGTCTGCATAGACTGGAGAGGTGGGCAGTTGATAGCAACACCAAATTTAACAAGAGCAAGTGCTGGATTTTCAACCTGGAGTGAGGTAACCCTGGGGTGAAGTGATTGTTCCACTCTACACTACAGTGGTGTGGGCTCACCTTGAGCACTGTGTGCAGTTTTAGGTGCCTCAAGTATAAGAAGGATGTCAAACTATTTGCATCTGTCCAGACAAGGGTAACCAAGATGGTGGAGGGCAAGACTTAAAATGAGCACCTGGGGTCACTTCAATTGTTTGATTTGAAGAACAGAAGGCTGAGGGCTAATTTTGTCTCAGTTTACAACTTGCTAAAGGTGGGCAGCAGAGACAGAGGTGCCGATCTCTCCGTGGTCACCAGTGATGAGACATGAGGAAATAGTATAAAACTGCATCAGGAAAAGCTCAGATTGGTCATTAGGAAAATATTCTTCACTGTAAAGGGGGGTCGGTCACTGGAACAGGCTCCCCAGAACCAGGGCAGCAAGACTGTCAGGGTTCAAGGGGAGTCTAGGTGGTGGTCTTAGTCATATGATTCAGTTTTAAGTAGTTCTGTGAGGAGCTGGGAGATGGGCTGGATGGTCCTTAGTGGTCCCTTCCAACTTGAGATATTCTATGATTCTATGAACTGTCATAGCAAAGAAGAAAGGACTATGGAAGGCCTGCTAAATATGATTATTGAAATTGCATTATAATTTTCTGAGTGACCTGAAATCCTTAGTTTCTTCTAGGCCTGAGCAACTGTTGAGTGAAATTCATTTTCTTGATCAGGAAACACTACGTACTTGAAACGAATCACGTTGACAAGGACTTGTTCTGTCCAGTGGAAAATTAGTATTGTGGTAATTTTATATTGGATTTTTGAGATTTCTGAAGATTCTTGAAAGTTTCTGTTTCGGTAAAAATACCAGTTACTGATTGACATAGTAACACTTCTCAGCTATACCATTATCCAGCTTAACAAATTTTGTTGTGAATTTTATACAGTTGTTGGAACTTTACTGATCATTATTCTCTTACCCTCTCTTCTGCTATGCTTCATGAAAGAGCTTTTTGATTCCAAACAGGGAACAAATATTTTCCCTAATAGCCAGCTTAAGTCTTTCATGTGCCAAACATTAAAGTCCAGGGGAAAAATGAAAAGTGTTCAGGATAGTCAGCTTAACTAAAAATGCCAAAAAGCAGAAAGAGTCACCGTCCCTCAGCATGTGACTATATGGAAAATACTAAGCTGCTCTGATGAAACAGGAGAATTGGAATTTGTTGTTTGTCTTTCAAGCAATTACCAGTATGTTGCGTTTTCCTGCCCCAGAAAGGCTAGAAAGTGTTTTACATATACCCTCTGACTGCAAACTTCTTTATATCTTTAGGTGTGCTGTGCTACCAGATATATTTTTTTAACGGATTGGCAGACATGGTGATCTTTCAAGATCATGATCCTTGTGGCTTGCTGGGCTACTGGGCCCATCTGAGAATATCCTATATACTTGTATCACAGTAAAGTCAGGAGATAGACCAAAGTCACTGTGAGACTGCTAAATTTTCCCATTCTTCCTACTAACACTGTCATCCTCCATTCCTGCTGCAGCCAAACTCCCTCTCCCTCTGTTAATCACCAAGCCCTGGGCATCATGCATGTTGTAAGGCCTTTGGTGTGTCAGTCTCCTGTGCACACTGTGGGAAATAATTTGACAGCTCTGTGTACCTGGTCGGCTGGATTCCCTCCCACGCAGTGCCATGTCTGAGCTCCAGAAGCATCAGTCATGTTTCTCCGTGCCACTGTTGAGAGGAATGCTCTAGTACATATCCACTACAGCTCCTCCCCACTGCAGTCCACCTCCAGATCCCTTCAGAAAAGTCATCCACATCCACAGTGTTTGTATGCTGTAGCACCATTCCCCCAGTGCACCAGATAAGTCAGGCTTTTACAGTACCCAGACAAACCTGATAAGAAGGCAGCTTTGTAGTCTCTTTCTTCTCCTTGGGTCCTGGCCAAGGCTCCCTCTCTGGAGAGCAAGCGGCAGTTCCCCAGTACCTTTCAGGAACAATATGTGCTGCTTGGATTTGTGTTAGCTGTTTAGCTTCAGAAAGGATTTGTAAACCTACGGTCCCTCTTATCGCTTCATAGGTATGGCTCGGTGGCTGCTTGCTTGTCTCCTAAACTCTTCTCTTTGACTGGAGAGGCTGTTGCTCAGTACAAGTTCAGGACAACATATCTCAAGAATAAAAAAAAAAAATCCTAGGAACAGATGTTTGGAGAGACGAGCAATAAAAATGATGTACAGGGTTCTTCGGTTGCCTGGAGTCCCAGTCTCTCACATTTGGCAGCTGAAGGGTTTCCTAAAGTGAAAATGATGCCTGGATTACCACTCACAGCCCTAGGGGTTTATCCTCTATGTGTCTACCTTATGTAACTCATATTAAATAAATTTTAACTTCTGCCTTCTATCTTACCCTCTGGAAACATATTTCACATTTTAATCATATCTATATGAAAATGTACCTCCTTTCACATGTTTTGAAGCTGCTTCCTTCAGGTCATTCGTGATTTTCCAGGTTCCTCTGCCTTAACTGTGTTTTTTCCTAATGCATCTCCAGGAAGGTTTGCTTTGCATACTTACCTGAATTTTCAGTTGAAACAAGGCTATGAAGTAGTAGTCATTGAAGCCTTAAAGTATGAAAAGCCTACTTTCAAAGCTAGGTATGCTAATAGTGTCATATAAATCTGTGGCTGTAAGCTATATATTCCTACACGTGGCCAAAATGCACCTGAGCATTTCCACAGATGACAAGTAACTGTTGTTGACCACAGGATTTGGGTGTCATATGTGCACCTGAAATCTGTGTTGCATAGCTGTGCTTTACCACCAAGTACTGTCGTCATGTTGACCAGAACATCTATCACTGGAAATCTAAACTGATCTTTGATAATTCTCTGTGCAGCTGCAAATTCTGCTCTCAATGTGGATGTCGTTCTACTGTCTTTATGGGGCATTAATGGCAATTTTGATGGCAAAATGGACAGAAACACATAGTTCCTCCCTTTATTGGCAGGTGTGATAGAGCTACAGAATCATAAGGAGACTTGTTTCAGAAACTCTAGGAAATAAAGGACCACAATCACAGCTCAAGTACAGCTGCTGTGATACCACACTGTCATCCAAACAACTTCCTTATACATAACTCATTTCCCCCTGCCAAAAGCAGGCTGTGAGGAAAGGCACTGCTGGCTGGCTGGCAGTGCAAGAAGCAGTGGTGTGTGTCATGTTCCATTACAGCAGGGTTACTGTGTAACGCTACCAGCAAAAGGGAAATTTGTGATAATGTACTGCTCAGTACTACAAATCATTTCACACATAGGAGTTTGCAAGTGGTCTTGATCGTTTCTACAAAAGTTCTTGTGTACTGACAGCTTCAGGACAGCTGAGATTATTTTACGTCATGTTATCAGAAATATCAGTGAGAAAGAGCTGAGCAGAATGAGAGCAGCAAAAGGCTGTAATCTTCCTATCAAGGTTTGGGGAGGTATTAACCCTTCAGCTGTTGTACAGCCACTGATCTCAGTTGGGGCTATTCTGATGGTGTGCAAACCCAAATAAAGCTAAGGAAGACTGTCCTTCTCTAGTATAATTTCTTGTTTCCATGCTAGAGTCTCATTTACAGTGTAGTTGTTTGAGGATGGTCTTGGATAGTTATGGAAATATTTGTGTCTGTAAGGTTGGGGCCAGCTGATAAGGTAGAACTAGTCATGTAAATAAATCAAAGTGGTTACCTTATAGAAATATTAGCAGAAGGAGTACTCCACCAAATCCATCATTTGATGTGTTTTGAGGATGCTAGCACACAGAATTTCCCCATTGAAATGTAAAGTCAGTTGAGCAGTTTGTGAACAGTATGGAAAATAACTATATGTTACAAGCATTATCAAAATTCTCTCACTCTAGGTGAGACCCATGTTTTTGTGTGTGAGCCTTGTCAGACAAGGCAACAACATGATGCAGTGTGGTGTGACATGTGTACGTCCCAAGACGGAGTCATGGTGTTTACTGTTTGTATTGCAATGTCGCCCTAAAGGGGCCACAAAGACTGGCATCACTTTGTGAGGGACTGTGGCTGGTATGGTGTCATGGCTTGCCATCACAGCTGTTTCTGATAAGGAGGATGGGGCTGTAAAGATGGCTCCTGTCAGAAGTTGCTTGACCCACCTCTGGGGCTGAGCCAATTAGATGCATCCACGATCACTTTTTAAAGAGAAGATAGAAGAGGAAGATTCTTCCTCCTTCTTCTTCCTGTTTCTTCTTTCTTTTATCCCCTCTTCTTTTCTGGCTGCTGGTGGTGCAAGGGGTGGGAAGTGAGAGAGAAGCAAATATGAGGACTCCAAAGTCAGTGATGGAAGAGAGGAGGAGCTGTGCTGGAGCAGAGACTCCCCTGCATTCTGTGGAGAGGATCGGTGAAGCTGAGATTTGTTTGCATTTTGTTAAAGACACTGCATCAAATGCAGAGACTCATTTTGCTAAAGACTCCATGCCAGGGGCAGTGACTATGGCCAGAGCAGGCCGTATCCTGTGGGAGGGACCTAATATTCACAGAAACTGTAATTATGGGGAGGAACCCATGCCAGAGATATTCATTAAGGACTGTGTCCCTTGGGATGGACCCTGTATTGGCAGAAGCCGCAGCTGCTGGGAAAAACCCACACCAGAGAAGTTTGTTAAGGACTGTGTCATGGGGAAGGCATCCCGTATCGGAGCAGAGGAAGAATGCAAGGAGTCGTTCTCCTCTGAGAAGAGAGAAGCAGCAGAGCCCATCTGTGAGAGACTGACCACATCCCCCATTCCTTGCCCCAGTGAGCCATTTAGGGGGGAGGAGGTAGACATATTTGGAGCAGTGGGCTGGGCCCAGGAAGAAAGGAGGGATGGGAGAGGGAGATCTTAAAGTGCTGGTTGTATTTCTCTCATCATCCTACTCCCTTTTCTCTTTTGTTCTGTTCTGTTTCTTGTAAGTAGTAGAATAAACTTTCCTACTTTCTAAGTCATGTACTGGAGTCTGTTTTGCCCTCTCAGTCTCTTCTTCTCCAGGCTGAACAGCCCCAGTTCCCGCAGCCTTTCCTCATAAGGTAGAGGCTCCAGTCCCCTGATCATTTTGGTGGCCCTGCTCTGGCCTCTCTCCAGCAATTCCCTGTCCCTCTTGAGCTGGGAAGCCCAGAACTGGACACAGGATTCTAGATGAGGCCTCACCAGGGCAGAGTAGAAGGGGAATAGAACCTCCCTCGACCTGCTGCCCACACTCTTAATGCATCCCAGGATGCCATTGGCCTTCTTGCCCATGAGGGCACATTGCGGGCTCATGGTTAGTTTATTGTCAACCAGCACTCTCAGGCATCTCTCTGCAGAGCTGCTCTCTAGCAGGTCAATCCCCAGCCTGTACTGGTGCATGGGGTTGTTTCATCCCCTAGAGCAGGACTCTGCACTTGTCCTTATTGAACCTCATGAGGTTCCTCTCTGCCCAACTCTCAAGCCGGTCAAGATCCTGCTGAATGGCAGCACAGCCTCTGGGGAATCAGCCAGTCCTCCCAGTTTGGTGTCATCAGGGAACTTGCTGAGAGTACACTCTGTCCCCTCATCCAGTTTGTTGATGAAGATGTTAAACAAGCCTGGCCCCAGAACTGATCCCTGTGGAACTCCACAGGCCACAGGCCTCCAACTCGATTCTGTTCCATTGATCACCACTCTCTGGGCTCTGTCATTCAGCCAGCTCTTGATCCACCTCACTGTCAACTCATCCAGTCCACACTACCTGAACTTTCTGATGAGGATGTTATGGGAGATAGTGTCAAAAGCCTTGCTGAAGTTAGGGTAGATGACATCTGCTGCTCTCCCTGCATCTAGCTAGCTGATTATGCCCTCGTAGAAGGCTATCAGGTTAGTCAAACAGGATTTTCCTTTGGTAAATCCATGATGACACCCCTTGATAAACATCTTTTCCATTTGTCCTGGTTTAGGCCCATCAGGGAACAAAAGACCACGATTAGCCTCAAGTACTGAAGACTTAAGGATTGATAAAGGGCAGGGAGAGCTTAATTGCCACTTAAGGTGCAGGACAAAACAGACCAGGCTACTC
>WBNH01007550.1:85730-291761 GCA_013401255.1 Urocolius indicus
CTTACACCTCCTGCCTGGCACCTCAAATTCCCGTCCCTAAATAGTGATGGCAGAGGCGCCAGATTGGCCCAGCCGGGCCGGGGGGTGGGTCTGAACCCAGGAGTCGGGGGAGAGTCTAAAAAACTTTTACCGGGTCTTCACTGCAACCCGCTCCCCCTGTTACCAAACAAAAGCAACTCCTTGCTAAACCATGACACCATTATATGTTTAGTGATGACATTAAGGATGAATTGTTCCATCACCTTTCCAGGGATGGAGGTGAGGCTGACCAGCCTGTAGTTTCCTGCCCTTTTTGAAAGCTGGAGTGACATTGGCCTTTCTCATGTGTATGTTCTGACAACATACATATGAACTGGGCAAGGTACTGGAGTGGGTAGGAAAACAGCTAATAGTAATTCCTGCGTTAAATTGGCTGAAAAATATGTGACTCTGTAGAGCAACAGTTTTTTTTTTCATGGAGGTGCAGTTTAGATACATGCAATTTTTTTTGAACAGGCTCTCTCTTGTCAGTGGCAGTGCTCTCATTTCCTGCATTTCTGAAGTGTATACGTGGGGACCAGGAGCCTGCCAGCTTCCAGGGCAGCTGGATGCCAGGCTGCCCTGCAGATGGCAATCGTGCACTGTGGCAGCCCAGCAGAGCAGTGCTCCAGAGCTCTGGCTTTATGGCAAAAGTGATATTTGGCTTTTACCTTAAGTTTGCTGTGAAGCACACAGCATTTTATGGCCTCAGTAAAACATGCTCCAGAGAAGGAGATTCATAGCTGTTATTTACTTTTGTAAAACAAATGCACAGATTTACTGTGCTGCAGGGTGATTCGTTTCAAAGGTGTATTGAGTATATCACAAAGTATGCATCGCTGCAGTGACCCAGGTCACATTTCAGCCCTTGCTGACTAAACACTTTGTCTGGTGACCATCGTACCCATGCTTTCACTTTTGTCTATATAGTAAGGAGCAAACAAATCAGTGTTGAAAAAAAATACATACAACTTTCCCTCCAAAATATTTGTTAAAACATTTTCCAACATCTTTCCCTCAAAAAATATCTTATCAGGGAGAGAGACTGGACTGAGAAGAAGATGGGTGGGAAGGAAGAAAGGAAACTTCACACCAGTCTGTGTGTGATACTATAACCATGTGGCCCTGTAACACAGTATTACCATTATGAGTACCAGGCCATGAGCTTTGTACTGAGTTTGCCAGGCCTCAGCACCAAGGCTTGTTCATGCCTGCCCTGTCCAAATGTGGTGTGACGTGCCTGCAGATCGCTCTTACTCAGTTGAGCTATGACATCAATTTTTCTAATTCACCAGGTGTTTGTACCTAATCTGATTTACTTTTGCCAATCTTTGTGTGCTACAACCATAGCTTTACGTAGACCTGGAAAATTTGGTGAACAGCAAGTTGAAAAACATCCATGTCCTGGGCTCATTTACCAAGAGTGCAGTGAGCAGGTCCAGGGCAGTAATCATGCCCTTCTGTTCAGTATTGCATCTGGTGTGCTGTCTACAGTTTCATGATCCCAGTGTAAGAAAGCTATCAAGAAACTGAGGAGAGTGTAATAAAGGTGTTCTAAGATGGGGCTGAGCATATGAATATGAATAGAGTTTAGGAGAGCTGGGCTTGATTAGTCTGGTGACAAGACTGCTAATGGACAACCCCAAAACTGCCTACAGATACTTGCAAGGGAGTTAAGATTCTGTGATCTAGAAGGCTGGTCAGCATAATATAGAAAATATATAAACCGCGCCTTTTCTTGCCCCATTGTTTCCTTGCTTTTCACTGTCTGTCTATACACTCCGTTTGTCTTATTCTCATATTCAATGTCTACTATGACGATTTTAAGCAGAGTCCTTTCTGGTCTCTACTTCTGCAGCAAGTAGCAGAACAGGGCTGCAGTTCCTGGATATCACACTATTAGAACTGGCAGTGATAATAAGAGACTGTTCTGCATGCACTATAGTTAACTGCATATAAATAACCACAAGGATGTAAAAAGAATGTAAAGGATGGGAATTTTCCTGTTACCTAGAGACAAGGCGTGAGCTGCTGTTTCAGGTATTCAGCTCATTAACTGCAGCTGTCTGAGAGGGAAAAATGTGCACAAAGAAGCTGTGATGTGTAAGCCACGTCCTGGTTGATGCTAGGTCTAGGATCTTCTGCAGTGAATTCTTCCTCCATGCCAATTAACAGGACAATTTCTTTCTTTCATACAAGTTTACTGACACATCTTCTGGAACTGATGTACACATTCAGCCTTGGTAAGCAGTTTTCAGATTAAGCATGCAAAAATGAATGAATCCTAGTTGATTCTTTCATTCACCTCCACAATACACCTTGTCCTGAGAAGAGTGACACTGTTCAGCCCATAAATACAATCTGCCTAGAAGGCGGATTCTTGCATTTTCACAATCAAGTCATATAAGTAGGACATAAAAGATTCCAAAGAAACATAAGGAAAAATTTTTTCACCATGATGGTAACAGAGCACTGGAAGGAGCTACCCAGATGGGTTGTTCAGTCTCCTTCTCTGGAGACATTCAAAACCCATCCAGACAAGTTCCTGTGTGACCTACTCTAGGCGGCCTGCTCTGGCAGGTGGGTTGGACTAGATGGTCTTTTGAGGTCCCTTCCAACCCTTAAATTTCTGTGATCAGCAGGTTAGGGGAAGAATTACTTCTAGAATATCAGGATAGGGCTAAGCCCTGTAATGGATGTCTCTGACAAAAGAGCTTAAACAATTTGCAAAATGAGCCCTCTGCTTGCATTTATTAGAAGGAGAAAATGGTGAAGTAATGTTGTGTTTCTCTTCCATATAAGTACTAAAGAATAAGCATCCATGAAAAGCATGGGCCCTGACTCCAAATACGGACAAATAAGTAAGGTTTCTATTAGAATTCAACAAAATTAAGAAGATGCTATTTTCAAAATAATTAAAGCAAAAATTTAGCACTCTTTCCTGACCAATATGTTAAGACCTGGAAAGAATCTTCAAACAGAGAAAAAATTAAAAAGCCATCTATCCAATGTCTTGTGAGTCTGTGGAGATCCCTGCTGACTGGAAGCTAGTCAATATTATGTCAATTTACAAGAAAAGCATGAAGGAAACTACTTAGAAAACTACAGACCTGTTAGTCTAATCATAGAATCATAGAATTGTTGTGGTTAGAAAAGACCTTGAAGATCATTGAGTCCAACCGCTCATCTCATACTGCCAAGCCCATCACTAAACTAAATGTCAGTTCCTGGAAGAATTATGGAGAAGGTTATTCTGGGTATTATTGAAAGGCATGTAAAGAATGCAAAATACACATTAAGAAAACCCTACAGCCACAAGTCCCTTGGAATGCTTTGGACCCAAGGATAAATATGTGTCTTTAGGATTTTTATCCAGACAGGAGAACTGATGGTAAGAGAAGGTTTTCTCTGACCAGTATCTCTTCTTCCATAAAACCTGTACTCTCTGTAGAAGTGGTATTCTGATAGCATTTTGGGCAATTCACTTGGAATTAACAGGGAAAGTTGAGATGATTAAAGTTCAGGATAACTGAAACCGCTGAACAATGTTTTCGATCATAGCACACAGACATGTGTGCTACATATATCCTCTAACATGTTCAACTGCCTCTCTTGAAATTTCAGAGCTGTATCTCATGAAAGAGAAAGAAAGGGAGAACATTTTGTCTGTATACAGAGGGAGAAAACAGAGTAAAAGTAAGGACAAATGTAGAAACCCATGCCAGTGGCATCTGCCTCCATCAGAAATCTGTTGGTGGCATATGGCCTATGACAATGCTGATCATGGGCACTATGTCTGCAAGAGGGAAAAAAATATGAGAAAAAAATATCAGGCCTATGTAAAATGAAGAGTCATCTGGAGGAGATAATTAGGAAATATGTATTCTCCTCATCTCCTAACAGAAAGATAAAGGACAGTTAATTAACAAAGGCAAGAGTTTAAAATGAATAAAAGGAACTGTGTTAGGCAACATATGATTAGACTGAGGAAATTATTGCCTCAGGAAGTTCTTGAGGTCAAGAAACTAACAGCTTTCAAAATATGATTGGCCACTATAAAGAACATTTAGACATATGACCAAACATCAATAAGAATGCTGGAAAACACATTCATTTTTCTATGTCAAACCATAACCTTTATGAGAGACAAAGACAAGTTAAAGAAGCTAATATAGTTAATATATGAAAGGCAGATGATTATTTATTTTGTCCTCATATATCACAGCACGTGAAATTCTGAAGTAAGTTCCATGCATTAGCATCCCAGAAACTTTTATGGGGCTAAAGTATTTCAGATTCTGAGACACTGCAGTGTAAACCACTGAAATCAGTAAAGGCTTCAGTTCTAGCAACATCTGCAGCCTCTGAAAATGCCAGGGAGTTAATTAAGTGAAGAAGGCTTGAGAGTTCCCAGCTGCTGAACCTGATAAATAAGCAAGTGATAATCCCAAAGCTGCCAGTCAAATTGACTTGGGTTAGGACTGGGGTTTTATAGGTCTCCCCCTCTAAATGCACAGCAATAAAGAAGAAAGAGGGATCTTCACACCACTCAGGCCAATTACTCATATCATTTGCACTTCGCCACCTGTTGCAGCCAAATGCTGAAAATCCCTGTGCTGTAGAAGAAAATAGATCCTTCTTCTCTTCCTATCTTAATGTTCTTGTTTAATTGTACATTGAAGGAAAATAGTAATCCGAGCATTATAGTCGTCCAGATGAAGTGAAAGATATGGTACAGAGCTGCCGTCACTGACTTGCTGTAAAGCTGAATATGCTATGCTTATGGCAAGGTAGGTATTTATGTGCTCTGCAAGATCCAGAAGTTGGTGCAAAAGGGGCTCTGATGCAGAGTCCAAGACCACAGGGTATCACTGTGATTGTCTAATGAGAGAGGGCACAAGGACTGATGCTTGCACTGCCTGAAGCACTCAGGTCTAGCCTTGATCAGAGAAGGTGCATTTGAGAACCAGACCTTGAGTCTGTTCTTACGAGAGTTTGGTTTTTATGGTTGTCAGATGTAGCAGAATAGGTGATCTTTTCCATTTCTGTGACAAGCTCTCCTGAAACAGGGCCCATAATTTAACTTTCTTGGTATGTTGAGGTACACTGGGAATTTAAGTCAAGTGACTAAACAGAAAACCTTACTGCCTCCCTCTGGGCAGTGTTCTACTACATGATTATAGAGTCATTTTGGTTGGAAAAGACTTTTAAGATCATCAAGACCAACCACTAACCTGAGGCTGACAAGCCCACCACTAGGTAATGTTCTATAGTCACTAAGTTTAACTTTTATAGAGAAATAATGGGCCTGAAAGATAATCTATAGCCTCCATGAAAACTGGCTGGAAAGTTTTCCATGTGTGGTGAAAAAAAGTCATTGAACTTCATACTAATCTGGTAGCTGCTTCTTGCTCAAATGTGACGTTCAGATACCTGCACTGTTCTGTTGTTGATGGATACTGATTTGTTTACATATGGTATAATTAAAAGATAATTCGATAATGTATTGGTATCGACAGAAATTCCACTTTAATGAACCAACAAGTGGCTTTCTTGTGCTAATTCTTCCATTCTGAAGAAGTTAGAAAGAAACATCTTGTGAATACAGAAGGATGAGTACATAGGCTACAGTCCTTGCTTCCTGATTTTGCTTGTGCAAATTATCTCAGCAGAGAGGGAAGCTTAGCAGAAGGGCAGATTGGGTTTCAGCATGATTCAAGTGCCTAAAGAGAGGGAAGCTCATGGTTATTCACAATGGCAGTGAATCAGAGTGGCACAATTCAGTTCTTACCTCCCATTTGAATCTGATACAAGGATGTCTCCATGAACTGGGTGCAATACCCAGCTAGCCTGGGTGACTTTGATGTGAGCAAGCAGTAGATGGTCACAGAAGGGGAGTGTGACCATACAGCCTCATGGGTATATTCACCTAGATGTGCAGATGCATGCAGCTACCTGCCATACAGTGGATAGCAATTTCTGAGTCAAAAGAAGTGTTTTCATGACTATATTTAATCTGTCTAATGGGCTTCTCTTCTTTGGATTTGTCTAATCTAAGATGTTTATACAGTTGACAACGCAGGTACTAGAGGTCTGCTGTTTAACTATGGTCTCTGTGATACCTGTCAGGGCCACAATGGCCCTAACCTGCCTGACTTGGAGCCTCTCCTCACACCCAGGGATGCAGGTGCTCTATTTCTTCTAAATTCTTGGCCTTAGTCTCTGTTCGAACCATGCTGGAGCAGTCTCCAGATCAACCACCACTACATCCGTCTCTGAGCTTTTCTGCTCTGGACTTTAACCTGTAAACTGACTTTCTGGCTTGATTTCATCCCTGCCTTGTCATTATGGACCTGCCCTATCATCACTAGACCTAATCTTAACCCTGACGTGCAGGTTTACTTCATGGCTTGACCCTGTCACCATGCTGTTGCTTTATGCTCTTGACTCTTATGTGTGCTTGTCCTGCTCCTTTGCTCATGTTCTGTGGGATTGTCCCTGATTGACGAGAGCCCTGTGGGATCCCTCAGGTCTCCAGGCTACCCTTCCTTCAGGAAGCCATCCCAGTCTTGCTGCACCTTGCCTGGAGTACATATCTAGCTCATATTTTCTCTGATCTCTTCTTAATGATTTTAGGTAATTTTGAAGGCTTTTGCTGTCTACTAATATTAAGGACTGTTTTTTTTCATGTGCTTTGCTCTAGATGAACTTTCATTTTCATTGTCATTTAGTGTCATGAGATTCTTCCATAACTTTCTTAAGTATTTTTTTTCCTCTTTACTACTCTGAACGGTTTTGAGTAACCAGGAAATGATGTTAAACTTGCTCTTTTTTCCATCCCATTTATTTATATTTGAATACCACAATTTAAGATTCCTGTGGCCCTCTCTGATTATTCCTTTTAATTTAAAGCTGGTAGCTTATTCTGAATTTGAATAAGCAAAAAATAAAATTGCCTTTTTTTTTAATCAACTTGAGGGTTGTTGATGAGAGCCTGATTATATCTTGCCATTCCATTTCTGTTGTTGATTACCATTTCTACAGGTTTACCTGGTACAGCTATCAGACTTATGGGCCTGTACTGCTTTGCATGCCTCAGTTTTGCATCACTTTCCTTTGATAATGAGGAAAGTTCACATTGAGGTTCTATTAGTTTCTGGGTGGATATCAGCTGGTTCTTGTGATTTGCTGCTATCCAACCTGTCTCTTTGTTTCAACACATTCTGCTGATGTTTCTTTCTGAAGAAGTTCCTCCTCTTCCTCTGTAGAGAAATGCTCGGGCTTATTAGCTGCTGCACAAGGAACACTGATGCAGAGAATTAATTAAATGTATGTCTGTTCCAGGAATGTGGTATTCATCTGTCTGCGTTGAAACTTTCTGGTAAGTTTTTACTCAAAGTGCTTGAGAGAGCGCTTACTTCATAAATCTATAACAAATATTACTGAGAAATAACTTTTTGACATTGCTATTTGTAGCAAGGCACTCTGCCTAGTGGAAAGATATAAGATGAACACATTTTGTTCATGTTGACACTATGTTTTCCCAGTAACTCAACAGAGCTTATGTTCTTTTCTGTTATCCTTATCTGGATAGACCCTCCACCTCCTAAAATGTTTTCTTCACTCCATAGTCTCCTTTACTTCACTGTTAGATGACTTCACCTTTTTCATTGTTGTAGTTTTACAGTAAGTAGGTTTTAAAAATCTATTTTTTCTTGTCTGCTTATATGGTATTTTTAAGCTATCTACATTTTTCCTCCCAGAACTTTATTCTTTTGTTTACCCTTTTTAACAGACAGATTCATCTCTGTTCTCTGCTTTGAAGAACATATAACTGTTGTGGATCTATGGAGAGTTTTGAAGCTGAATATATTGTAGTTGTTCTGGAAAGTGTCACTTTGAGAATAACATTTTGAATTGGAATATAATGGTTTAAATCTCCTAGCTTTGTCAGAGACACCTGAAGATCTGCAGTAAGAGATTTACAGTTTTATCAGGTTTAAACATATTTGTGTCTCTCCTGCAGCATTTACAGTAGCAGACTTGGAAAAATTCTCAGGAAGAGGACTTATCCAATGCTTTTGTGTGTAATTTGCATTAGTATAACATAAGAACTGCTACCTTTAAATCACAGTAAACAAACCCCTGAAATAATATGCTGTAAACAAAACAAGGTTTCAAAAACATAAAGGGAGAGTTAAGCAACACTACTGTGTTTAACTTTTGTACATCCCCTCTTTGTTTTTTGTCAGATTTAACTGATACTGCATTGGAGTAATGGTAGCTAATATATTTTTAAAGCTAATACAAACCAATCAACCTTCTGTGATCATTTAATGTGCTAACCCAACCTATGTGGGATGAGAAACATGTTACAAAGGGGAATTTGAATTTCTAGTGGTAAGTATTTCCCTCTCTTTTTTTTGATCCTCATGGTTGAAAGATACTGGATCTGTGAGGCTTTGCAGGGTTGTGGTGGTTTCAGTGAGTTACAGTGCTTGAGTTGAACAGTGTGTACACTGCTTGAGTCTAATGCTGCTCCTTTTCACTATATCTGCCGCACAGATTTGCAGAGATCTGCCCCTCTAATGTGTGTTCTTTTCTGTCAATTTTCACAGAAAACAAAAAGCTATTTCCAAAATTTACTAATAAAGTCTGAGCCAAAATAAAACAAAAAACTCAAAGGACAGAAGTTTTGTCCTAGAATGAGACAATTTTCAGCTGTGTGTATAACCTTTAGGCAGGAACTCAAAGCTGGGAATGGAGAACAGTGTAGTGCTTCTCTTTGCTGGTGACAAAGACAGTGGGATTGAGCTCACCCTTGGCAGCTCGTCAAGCACATCAAGTTGTGTGTTGTGGTCGACATGCTGGAGGGAAGGGATACCAGCCTCATGAAATTCAGAAAGGCCAAGTGCAAGGGGCAGCACATGGGTCAAGGAAATCTCAAGAATGAATACATGCTGGTGGTGAATGGAATGAGAAGAGCCCAGTGGAGAAGGACTTGGGCATGTTGGTGGATGATGAATTCAATATGACCTGGCATTTGTGAAAAACACTTGAGCATTTTTTTAAAAGTTTTTATCCCTGATACTTTTTTTTTCTGAGAAACACAACAACCTAATTGTATACTCTGAGCTGCAGAAGCAGCAGCACAATGATTATTCGCACAAATGAATTACGGAATCACTGCCATTTGTTTTATGCTTTCCCTATGCTATTCCCTAATATAATATCCAGCTTCTTATGGAGAAATAAAATTTACAATATAGGATTCTCTGAATGGGCACTACAAATTTCCTATAGTCTATGACTTGACAGACTCAGGATAATTGCATTCATGATGATTAATATAGTTTGCAATATAATCATCATCAAACCTTCATGAACACTGATCTTGTTAGCTGCATTTCAGATAATGGATTTTTATAATAGCTTAAAAAATGTAAAGCCTTGAGTTTTCTTTAAAAAAATCAATTAATTCACTGCTATTGTGGAAATTTACTGCTCATTTTGTGATAACCAGAATCTTTATAATTATCAAATTCATAGCTTCATTAAAGAAAATTCAAATACATAAAGTAGGGATATTACAAGTTCTTGGTGACAGTCATTTAGTCATAAAAGTATTCTGAATTTATCTTAAAATTAATTAGAAAACTCAAATTATGTACAACGAGTTGCAAAACAAAACCTAGAAAACATGTCACCAGAAAGATGAGGCTGTGCACTTTGCTTCATTGTTGCATTATGAGATCACATGTAATTAAGCCCATACTGCATTTACAGGCTCAGCCTTTCAACATTCATGCCATTAAACAAATTATTTATTTTGTGCTATGTTTTTCTTGGTAAGATATTTATTGGATCCCTTCAAGAACTGAAAATACTGTCATCTTATTGATAGGCTGCAAGTGTGCCAAACTGAAACCATTACTTATTACTGAAGTTCTACAGCTTCACTATATGATTTTCTAGAGTAGCAATTTTTTTATGTGGTGTTTCATGGGCTACTTCAACATGTTCTTCACAAGTAGCTATGGCAAGTGTGTCTTTTGCCCTCAGGTTAAATAGCAATACAGAAGTTCACTTCTTTGGTGGAAAATGCACTGTCTTGTCCATAAATCTAAGATGACAACCCAAATGAAGCTCTTGTCCTCTCTGTTCCTCAGTCCTCTATGCGTCATTCATTCTTGCTTTTAAAGAGAACATTCAAACTACACTCTGTTGTTTGCTCCATTGACACTTTCAGTAAGTGATGTTTCCACTCTAGGATTCTGACAAAGTGCCCCTGAAGGTGCTTAAACATCACAGGCCTTTCTAAGATCGCCTTAAAGGATGACTGATGATTTATGATTCAAGCTGTGAGTCTAGGATTTAAAGTGGTGTGTTGCAATTGTCTGGAAAGGCTAAAGTTCAAAGCATGCAAAAGGTTCAGTTTGTCCATCAGCTCAACACCTGTAAATTTGCTTGCAAACAATATGGATTTTTTGCGAGTAGACAAAATTCCCCTTACAAAAAGGTCAATGCATATGTAGGTATCCATCTGATATGTTCATACTGCATGCTTTTCTTTGCAAATGTATCTTAAAATTTTCTCAGACCATTACAAACATAAATTTTATGAAGTTTTCTAATCACTACTAAACTTTGAACAGGAGAATAGGGAGGTGAGACTGTCTTGTTTGATTTAAAATGGTTTAAAGATATTAAACAAACATAGCAGAGAAAGACTGTAAAAGTCAGGGAACTACCTTTTAACACTTTGATCTGGTAGTAATGCATTAAAAAAAATATATACTGAGAGTTAACATGGTCTGCTTCTCTGACACTTGCAAAATAATAGAATTAGAGTTTTAAATGTATTTCTTGATGGCTCTGCTAATCTCAAGAAGTAGGAACGTGGATAAACTTTTTCACATGAATGCAACTTCCTGCTGGTGCCAGACAATACTTATGGTGCTTAGATTACAACAGTAATTAAAAGAGATACCTATGTCAGCCACATGGGTAAATATGCCAATAGCTCACGGTGAGTGATTTTGATTTCTCCATGTTGAATATGAATATTTGACAAGGATTTGTCCTGATTAGTTACAGTGTAGTCCCAGGCATGAGGAAAAAAAGAAAAATGTTTGCACGATACACTAGAGTTCCCTAATTAATCGTTTATTCACCATAGATTTTTCTCCCTTTTTGTTCTGACAAAACAGTTGTTAAGTCACATAAACTTAGCCAGTGTAATAATTTTTAATGATTTTTAAATGTCCTCAGTATTTTTTCTTTGTTATGAGCACGTTGAGCATACTCAAACTTCTGAACTTACGCTACCTGGAACAGCACTGTCAGAAAAGTGCTATTGTTTTTTTTATGTCTTAAGGACATTCACAACATACATGTATTTCATTCATATTTATTGAAATACATGTATTTCAAAGTATATGAATGACAGAGGTATAGGCCTAAAATTCCAACCCAAAGGCTTAGGTTTAGATTGAAGATGAGGAAGAACTTTTTCACTGAAAGAGTTGTCAGCCCCTGTCCCAGGCTGCCCAGGGAGGTGGGGGAGTTCTCATCCCTGGAGATGTTGAAAAGATGCACAGATGAGTTGCTGAGGGATGTGGTTTACTTTAGTGATGGGTTTGGCAGCGTGAGGTCAGTGGCTGGTCTCAATGACCCTAGAGGTCTTTTTCAACTTTAATGGTTATGTGATTCTTGGCTGACCTGCTGCTGCACTGACCACACAGAGCTCAGTTTCACCACAGCAGACAGGCTTACACATGTCCTTACCCCACATTGCCTTGGTCCTGTGTTAGGGCCTTCAATCCTCTCCTAAAGTCTTGCACCTCACCTGTGGCATAAAGCAATGTTTCCAGAAAAAAACCCTCCATCAGTGCTGTGCTTTTCAAAGCTGTTTTATGCCGGTTGAGTTTGCTGGGGAAAAGGGAGCATGCTTTTCTTAATGAAGTCCTTTACATGCTGCTGCATTCACACAAAGCTGAGTGGCTGCAGCTCCTACTACAAAAACTTGTTGTAATTTGCAGAGCCTTAATCCTTTCCTAGAGAGAGACTTAATTACTAGGTAGAATATTTGATATGTGTCTGTTAGAGCTGACCACATGCTTTCTGCATGCTTAGAGAGATTTATGCACACTGCTAAAAGTTCAGTCTTGGATATTAAGACACAAGTTGGCAAGACTGAAAAAATCCTCAATGTTTTAATAACACATTGTTTTCTTTTCTCGGAAGTGTCAATCTGAGAGGAGTTTTTTGATACATCTAACATGCTAACGTGGATATGAAATGCAAAGGTGGACACTAGTTTTAGAAAAAAGGGACAAAAAAAGAGTAATTTTATCTGAAGCACTTCCACATCTCAACCATCAGCATGTAGAAGCTTCTCATTATTATAGCTAGATCAGAAATTTCTTGTGTTTTCACAGAGCAGAAAGGAGAGCAAGACTCATTGTCCTAGAAAGGAAGCATCAAGAGACCGTGTCTCATTTGACATTCAGGATGTTAGCTGTGGCAGGGGAGTCCTGTATGACTCCTGAAGTTGTTAAGCAATTTGCTTTTTATTATTGAACTGTTTCTATAAAATATTTCTCCTTGGAAATTGACATTTCTGAATAGCTTAGGAAAAAACATCAACAAAACAAAGAAAAAGTCATTAAGTCAGGATTGTAAGTGGTTGGTTGCATTCTTGTTAAAGCAAAGTATGTGTTGCAAAAATGTGTATTAAACTAAAGCTGATGGATTAACCAAATAGGCAGAGCACTACTGTCAAAATTGCTGGTATAGCTGCAAAAAGGTAACTTTTTTACTCTAAGTGAGGGCAAAGAATTTACTTGGTCATTTAGTATAATCATCTATTCATTGTAGAAAATCTAAAAACAAAATCTGAAACTTTCAGGGTAAACAGAGTTACCAGTAACATACCCTAGAATCACAGAATATCTTGAGTTGGAAGGGACCCACAATGATCATTGAGTCCAACTCCCTGCTCCTTGCAGAACTACTTATGAGTAAACCATGTGATTAAGACCATCATACAAGCTCCCTGAACTCTGACAGGCTTACTGCTCTGACCACATCCTGGGGAGCCTGTCCCAGTGACGGACCACCCTCTCAGTGAAGAACCTTTTCCTAATGTCTATTCTGAGCTTATCCTGACTCAGTTTCATTCCATTTCCTTGTATCCTGTCACTGGTCACCAGAGAGGAAGAGATCAGCACCTTCTGAACACACCCCTGCCCACTCTGACAAGGAGATAAGGCAATGAAGGATCTCTCAAGCAGATGATTTCTTGTGGGGTCAAAATGGCTCTATAGAGGGCAAGCAGAGATGCAAGGGGTGGGAGGCAACTGAGTACAAGGACAGGTTTTATGATCCTAGACACTTCATTTCTGAGATAGCGAACTTATTCTCTCAGCTTCTTCACTGCATTATGAGATGCACAAAGTTCCAAGGATCTTTAAAAATTAAGATGATTGTGTGAAAACTGTAGAGGGAACAGTTTCATTCTCAATCATTGTAATGTATGCCTGTCAGACTCATCATAATTGCAAGATGCTTTGTACTTTAGACATTTATACATAGCCTCATACATGCCAAAACTTTCAGTTGAATGTGAAGACATATTTTACCTTTATCTAGAGTTTAAGTTTCAATTACCATTTTATTAAAACTCCTTTTTATCACACCTAAATTATCTTTGAGAACTTCTAGAGTTTTTAAGGTGTCTTTGACAAATGGTGTGATTTTGGCACTCATAGATGTTTAAACAGTAGCTGCATTATTCAGGATTAGCTTTGATGAGCCAGAGGTACAGTCTGGAGGAACAGACTAGGTCTCTAGAGGGTGATCGATTATGGCAAGTGAGAGTGTTGCACGGATACTCTGTCAAAACCAATGCATGGGCTAGTTGTCTGAGTCTATTAACCAAAAACCAGTTTTAATGACCCACAACAAGGGGGAAAGGCAGACACTGAATGAGCAGTTGGTTCTTCAGTCTTACTGAATGACAAAATGCCACTAGAATGCCTTGGCAGCAGCATCAAGCCATGTCATGTGCTGAGAGGAGGTATTTTTTGTGGCATGGTATTGCAGTTTAAACTCAGCACCACACAACTGCTCGCTCTTTTTGGAGAATGGGATGGGGAGGAGAATTGGGGGGAAAAAAGTCAAACTCATGGGTTGGGATAAGAATGGTTTACTAAATAAAATTAAAGAAAAGATAGCAACAATAATAATGGCATGAAAAGAAAGAAAGCGAAAAAAAAAAGAAAATGAAAGAAAGAAATGAAAAAAAAAAAAAAAAGAGAGAGAGAGAAGTAAAATCCAAGGAGAAAAAACGTTCAAAATAAGTGATGCCCAATGCAATTGCTCCCCACCTGCTGACTGATGACTGCACAGAGATATGAAGTCCCTATCCAGTTCCCCCCAGTTTCTATGTTGGGCATGACATTCTGTGGTATGGAATAGCCCTTTGGATAGTTGATGTCAGCTGTGCTGACCATGGTTCCTCTCAGCTTCTTGTGCCCCCCAATCCACTTGCTGGCAGGGCAGGGGGAGATGCAGAAAGGCCTTGGTGCCATTTGAGAACTGCTGGACAAGAACCAAAACATCCTGGTATAATCAACATTCTTTTCAGTGCAAACCCAAAACAGAGCCCTATAGCAGTTACTAGGAAGAAAATTAATTCCATCCCAGACAAAAGCAGAACACATGGAGACTAAACAGTTGTATGCTTGTACAGCTCTCAATGGGCACCATACCTGTATTATGAGGTCCTATTACAAGCCATATTTTTCACCTGTTCTCCCCTAACAACTATCTCTTCCAATTTTTTAAGATGCCAACTTTATGAATGAAGTTTTCAACTGTGTCACAAGAATGGCTCAACTCATCTTTGTACCTTCAGAGTGACAGAGAGATAAAAGACAAAACAGCTATAAAGACAGGTTATTTGTAAAGAAGAAGCTGATTAGCCAGGATTAAGTGATTGGAAGTACCTTGGTCAGCATTTCCTCCAGCTCCCTCAGTACCCTTGGATGGATCCCATCCATCCTCAACAGACTTATATGTGTCTAGGCAGTGTAGCAGGTCACTATTTTCCCTTGGATTATGGTTTTTACTGACTTACTTTGCTTAGTGGATAATAACCATGGGATAACTTTTCTTCAGAGCATCCATGCAAAAGGGCAGTACCACAAAGACAGGCTACTGAGACAGCACCAATGTTTGGCAGAAAACATGTGTCAAATCACCTCAAGCACTCTTGCTATACTTGCAGTGGTGTAAAATTAATGAGACACTGAAAGATCTTCTGGTAAAACAGCGACTTAAGAAAAGATGGCTGAGACTATGGTAACAAGTGGCTTTGCTTTTAAGCCTCAAGGGCTTACTAGTGCTTCAGTTTGTACATGGTGAAGCTCTGAAGGATGATTTGCAGTTTAATTTTTTTTTTTCTGGGGTTCTGTTCTATTTCTTCGTATTTTCTATCAGTACATCTTGGTGTTAATCTTCAACTGACAATTTATAATCATTGAAAGCAGTGCTGTTATGTGATAAACTCTGGAAAGCAATCCTGTTAAAACCGATAAAAAGCAATTCTAAGATTCCAGACTCTAGCTACAACCAGGATTTTTTTTTAATGAGATTTTTCATAACATAGTTATCTACATAAAACTCATACATAATTACAAGGTGCCCATGCTTGAGTGGAAAGTTTGGACAAGATGGAATGTTTATCCAACATTCATTATTTTTCTGTTCACTGACCTCTTAGACTATGACAAATTCATATCTAATAATGCTCAGATTCTTTGTCTTCTAGGGAAGTTTCCTATGTTTTTGAATATCGCTCTCTAAGAAATGAGATTAATAAGAAGTGAACCCACATTTAGCTGTTCTTTTATTTGCAATAATAAAAATGTGAATATCAAATTTTCATTGCATTATACAGTACCATGAGACTTTTGAATAAAATTTAAGCTTGTAAAGCTGCAAAAGTCGATTTGCAGCTGTATCTGGAACATTGCATTCCATAACATAAGATTGGCATCACAGTTAAGAGTTTGGCTTCCACGGTGTTGGGGATACTCCTACCTTACCCCTTGCATATACGTTGATAAGCATTTGGCATGGTTCTGGGATGTTGTCACTTAAGGACTGCCTAGGAATGGATCAGAGGTCCAGAGAGGTTGTGTGAAAAATGCCCTCAGAGGTTTTCAAGAGCCAACACAGTAAAAATATGAACAACCTAATCAGAGCCAGTGCTGACTTCAGCAGAAGGTTGAAACAGAGACACTCCTAGCCCCTAAGATCCTACCTCACTGGAGGATTCTGCAGTTCCCTGGTAATGCTCTAGTATTCTCCTGCTTTTGCTATGGACACAGCTACCATTCTCACAAAGAACAGTTGTTTTCTCTTGGAAGTTTCAGGAAGCTGCAGTTCCTTTATGTCTTTCTACAAAATACTCTTTCTTTATCTAAGCTGCATTTTGTGAGTGTTTATCTGAAGTTGACTCTTCTGGATTTGGTAAAATAACTCTCTGTAAAGATTCTGAGCCCTCAGAAACTGATGCCTGGGGCACCATAGGCAGTGCAGAAGGTTGGGTATTCAACTACAGCTGAGTATCTGGTGAGTCTGCATTGCCATTGTGCTGTTTGATTTGTGCCTTCTCTAAGTCTACATACCCAGCCTGTCAAAACACTGCATAACTCAAGTATTCACTCTATGTACATACGTAAGTGTAATCTTTGACTTTCTTTCATGTCTCCATAGCAACTGTATGCATCGTATTAATAACATACAACACTGACAAATATCTTTTTCTAGATCACCATCTCATTTACACCTTACTCATTTACTAGTCTCAGAGGCTCATGCCATAACAATTTCATAATATGAACGTGTTAAATGATAGTCAACTAAAGTGCTTTCCTCAGTGCATTTCCCTCATCTTGCATATCCTCTTAGTGCCAGTGCTACAAAACATTCTGGAACAACAGGAATTCCCCAACACAGCGAACGGCTGAACAAATTTAGCTCAGATTTTTATCCTGCTCTTACATTGCCTTTTTGATTACAGCTTACATTCATGACCTTTTGATTATGGAGCTTTGATAAATGTTTTCTAGCACTCAAACTTTACATAGGACTTAAATTGGGTGAGACCAAAAATGTAAATTATGGGAGAATGGAGACCTTTGGTGAGTGGGAAAGTGAAAAGCTACCTGGAGCAGGGTAATTAATTTTATTTGTGGATATCCATTGTTTAATATTTCATAACATTTTTCTCAGTTGAAATCTTGATTCTGATTTAAAGTCAAAATTAGATGGCCCCTCCAGACATGTTTGCAATGGAAAATTGCAATACTGAAAGAAGACCAAAATTGGTCCAAACAAGGAAAGGGAGTAAATCCAAATAGCACATTCCCAAGCAATATCCTCACAGCAATAAAAGCTGAGGAATGACAACAGAGGTACCTTCAGAGTTATGTCATTTTTCTTTCCAAGGTACCACTACATACTATGGACCCCTGCTGTCCTGGAGACTGTAAACACCCACCTGAGATGAGAAGCAGTGAATGAGCTCTGATTTTGCTTTGTTTGTGTGCTCAGTTTTTGCTTTACCTGTTAAACTCTCTTTATCAAAACCCAGGAGTTTTCACCCTTTTGCCTTTCAGTTCTCTCCCTCATCTCACCAGGGGAATAAGTAAGTGGCTACATGAAGCTTAGCTGCCAGCTAAGGTTAAACCATGACAGTTTGAAACACTCCTGTTGTTGTAAAATTATTTAGCATGACATTCAAGGAACATAATAGCATTACAAAGGAATTTGCTGCTTTTAAATAGAAAACATTGGACACTGAGAGTTCAACCTTCCCAACCCTGCCTGTGCAGAGCAACATGTAACAAAATATGGCCCCTGAGGATCTCAGGATCCGATTTTGTTCTGCTATCAAAAACAGGACTTGGATGCCTAGACAGGACATATCCTGTTTGGAACAATGTATCCCTATGAATAAGTTCAGTATTCTTGCTGTCAGTTGGGAAGAGGAGAAAAAAAATTGCTCTAGCTGAGTAAGGGAAAAGGGAACGTATAATACCGAGAGAAACTTTACTGCTTAGTAATATATTTTATGAGGTGATTTGAGCTATGGACAATCAATTTAGCACACCTTAGTTGTTATAAAATAATCTTGAATTCTATTAAATTGGTATAGTGTATGTTCTGAGATTCCAGGGCTTTTTTTTTTTCCTCCAATAAATTTTGCTTGTACAGATGAATAACCAAGAAACTGTTGTACAAGCAAATACATTGAAGTACATCATTAGTGATACAGGTGGACATAATACCTATGGAAAAGTAGAAACGTACCTTGTGGGGAAACCCCCTATATTTTGTGCACAAATTTCTTGTTTGTTCAGAGTGGACATTTTGTTGTGCACTGTAACAGGGCCAGCCTTTGTGCTTAATGGGATAAAAGAATGTTTAAAAGTCTGGACCAGGAACCCTTTTCCTATAGCATTTGTCCTTCAGGACCCTTAGCCATCTTCTAGTCCTCTACAAAGATCAGCATCCATTCAGAAATAATGACAGTTTTGTGACTGTGACCACTTGACTGCTGAGAACCTGCCTACAGAAGTGAATAAAGATTTTAATTCTTTTTACAATCTTTTGCAATTACACAGAGAGGTGTAATTATCTATTGACACATATATTCCTTCAAAGTAAACCTCTCTCATGATATTGCTGTTCTCAGTAAATTATACTTTTCCGTAAGAAGTGTGCATGTATATAACAACTCCTTTCCATTTTTTTCCCCTTCCATGCAGATGCTGCTTAGGGTTTTTAATTTTGGCAAAGATTTAAATTTGAAAGCTACAGTAGGTGTGGAGACCAAGATGATAAGGAATATTTCCTGTACACAAGACAAATTTTCTTCTTCTTATATAATTTCTGTCATAGCAATGATGAGGCAACTATTGGGTTTTCTTTTTTCTCCCAACAGCTGACATAGGATTTTTCAAAGGCAATTAAGTGGATGCTTTTGTACAACTTTCCTAAGAAGTACTTGAGAAAAAAGTGAGCAAACTCTTTATGCTCACAGTATAGTAAAGGGGAGGGCTGGGTTTTATCTACAAAGAAAGAGTCCTGACAGGAGGTTTTTCAGTTCCTCTAAAATGTCCTCAGAGACAGTTCACAGAAACTATCAGTCAGGGAAACAAGTACGGGCTGATTTACTGCTGTGGGCAAAATATTCAGCAGCTTTTAAGCTGTCAAACATTTAATCCAGCTACAATGGTACTAAGAAAAGGAGGAAAAATAGAGGGCTGAAAAGATTGTTCTGTAGGGACCCCAGAGTATTTTGGAAAATAGAATCATAGAAACATTTCAGCTGGAAGAGACCTTTAATATCATCGAGTCCAGCCTTCGTCCCAGCCCTATCAACCACTAGACCATTTCCCTAAGTGCAACATTCAACCATCTCTTAAACACCTCCAGGGACATGGGGTGCAGCCCGCAGAAAGGGTGTGTGCCCACCACAATCTGAGCTGTGCAGCTGGAGGTGGAGGTGCAGTGCACAGCTCTATGTAAGCTGAAGATGTAGCTTTGAGATGGAGGCTCTGCTGATTTTGCCCAGATGGAAATCCTCTGTTGGTGGTACCTTGAGAATCAGCTTGCTCTTGAGAAGGAGCCAGTTGAGCCTCTATATGAGACAGGGACATTCACACTGATAAAGGCATTGTGTGTTTTTCACAGCTATTATATTCTTAATTAGCAATTAGCTTTTGACACTGCTATCTAATTAGATAAGAAGTTATTAGATTTCAGGAGACTAATTCAGAATATTTCATGTTGTGCCTGACTGCTTGTTTAAGTGTGTTTGGCTTGAATCTGCAGCTATAGATTTCTGTACTGGATTGTAAACCCTTTAGCTGCTGTGTCACCTGCCAAGTGATATTGTTGTACTAACTGGCTTTCATGCACATCTTTTATTTATTTGTGTTTTAAGATTCACTAAGAGAAATGACCTTATTAAATTGCCTGGTTCAAGGCACTTTCTATAGATCTTAAATATTTATTTGTGACCTTTTTCCTTTTTCTTATATCATTTAATAAGTATAGCGCTCAGATCTGAACCAAGTAATTCAATGTCAGTATCTCGAGGTCCTGAGGTTCGTCATCTGCCAGTCTGGGCCTGTTAGCTTTTTGTTGTGGAAAGAACACATCAGATAAGAAGAAAACTAACTGTTATAGTAGCTCAAGCTATGGTGGAGAAGCC
Organism: Urocolius indicus; assembly: GCA_013401255.1. NCBI lineage: Eukaryota > Metazoa > Chordata > Aves > Coliiformes > Coliidae > Urocolius > Urocolius indicus. The sequence goes on from WBNH01007550.1 coordinate 106,042, forward strand.
AAGCTGCCTATTGGAGCAGATCTCTAGGTCAAGTCAGAGAAGCCACAGAGTGACTGAAGTCTATTGTGCCACCTCTACACCCATCTGGGCTTTCACATGGTTGCAAGAGCCTGACTTAGCACTGGCAGTTTAGTAAGAGCCTGGCTTGGCACTGGTAGTTTAGGAGTAAGGAAACCAAGAACCTTGCCAAAGTCCAACTTCTCAGATACTGACTTACCATAGTATTAGGAAGAAGCAGTGTGTCCAGAGTGCATGTAGAGTTTGCATGACATTCACACATCTCCAAAACCACAAGAAACATTTGGATTAACACTTGTGTGGTTTTGAAAAGTGGATCCAGTTACAACCAGGTCCTTCCCATGCATGGGGCTGATGTGATCCAAAGAACTTCACCGTAGCTCTAATTGTGAACCTGCTTTGTCTCTGAAATGTAGATTTTTTGGGTTTTTTTGAGGAAATAGCTGGAGCGGTTTTGTGAACTATCAGACATGACAATAATCTGAAAAATACTGTGTTAATGATGCACAAGACAATCCAGAACAAAAAGAACCAAATCAAGCTTCTTGTTGGATTACATTATTACTGTGTCTCGTTTTTTTTTTTCTTTTCTTCTTGAGAGCTAGAGATTCTTTGTCTAACAGTTCATAGTGAGAAAGGAAAAATTAAGTACTGAACTGAGTGCCAGTGTCTTCAGCTCACGGCAGCTAATACTGAAGCTGGGATAGCAAGGACGTGAGTACTGAGCAGAGGGGACAGGCCTCTCATTTTGTTGAGTAGTCTCTAGGTTTATAGCTGGCTTGCCCGTAGCAGTAAATCTCTGGGTTTATAGCTCGTCAAACCCTAGAGAATCATGCTGGGGTTCCCACTAGTCACTGGGATGCTGCTGGAGGCAGCCATTGCCTGGTTCTGCTTTCAGAGAGCTCCAAAGAAGCATATTTTAGTTCTCACAATAGTATTAATATGCTAATGTAGTGACAAACAGCCATGCTAATATAGTGCTCCATTCCCATCCCAATGCCTGTCAAGCAATATCTGATGCTCCAGTTATCCCATGGGCAGCTTCTGAGTGTAACAGTACCCAAGCAGTCAAGGTGCTGATGCCATATCCCAGAGCTTCACATATGGGAATGGAGTCACTCATAGAACTGGAGACAACCCAAAAGAACCACTGTGAAAGGTACTGGCAAAAGTAGGTTTAATATGCTGTGAAAGTGTGACTTGCCAGAGATTGGTGGCAAGGGTCACTTTATTGCTGTACCACACAATCATTTGAATAATGGTGTAAAACTATCAAGGGACAAATCAAAATTACCACACTACAAGATTATGTAGGATATCGGTCACTTACTCAAGATCTGCCATTAGTAAAAGGACTCTCTGCCTCAAGGAGCAGCCTGGGGAGGTGGCTCAGCTCAAGAGATCATTGCCGTGCTGCCACACTGCTGAGCGGAAAGAGCTCAAAGGTGACTCACTTAGCAGCCATATTTATGGGATAAAGTAGCTGGCTTGAGGGAAAGCCACCTGCTGTTCACGTGGTAGTCACATGGTCTGTGTTCCAAGCTTATATGAATCAATGCTCACAGTGTCACTCTGCTCCTTTGTTAGATTTCCGAGAACAGATTGAAACTAGATGAGTTCTTGGTCTGGCTACAGCTCAGACATTTACCTCCTTTTGAATCTGTACCAGACTACCATGAGTTTGGTTAAAACATAAAGGATATCGGACACACCTATCAAGACATGCCCCCTGCCCCTCTCCCCAGCAGGAGTTCCTCATGCAGAGCTCACAATTCTCATTGGAAATGGTCTCACAGCCCTGTCCTCTGTGGGGACACATGATGGAGAAGTAGCATCTGTTCTGTGATCTCTTGCCTGGTTCACTGTGAGCTTAGTTCATGCAGTGGTGAAAGGAATGATTGCTCAGGCAGTATCCAATACATGCTTGAACATGTATTTTTTTTCTCCAGTTCATGATAAAATGTGTTTGCTCGTACCCTACACTGCTTTCTTTAAATTTCAGAATCTAGTTGCTTGTCTGAATAACTCTTTAGCCAGAGAAATAGTTCAGGCTCTCAGATAAATGCATCCCCTCTGTGTGCTTCTGCCCAGTATCAGATTTCTAGATTCTGTCTTTATTTATTGTATTCATGATTACAGTAACCATTGGCTTTTCACTTGAAAATAAAGAATATCCTAAAACAAGACTTGAAAACAGAGTGGCAACAGATTTATCACTCTGCAAATACGGTAGCCCTGCTGCTCAGGGCCAAAACTCTTCTGAGAGTTGAATGAAGAATGACATAAAATACACTTTACACTTAACAAAAAGAGTCTTTCTGGAATTATTTTGAGATACCTTCGAGTGGCTAGAAAATTTGAAATGCAACCAGCCTTCAGTGTCTCAGAGTCCCCTGCTTTCTTCTCAAGAGAGATAACTTTTGTTTTACTGAGATTGAGGTCTTTTACTGCAAAAACCATCTTTTATTCTCACAGGAACAGTATGATGATAAAGCAGCATCTTATTTCTATTTACATAGCTACTGCTGAGAAGTAGTAGAAAAAAGTCTAGCATTGAGGTTTCAAGAGACTCAATCCATCTGATATCTTTAACAGCCTTTGCTGTCATGGTATTCTTTGCAGAATGTTGTTAAGATACTTCAGAATCGTAGTCTTACAATTGAGCTAATATTACAAATAAACTTTACACAAATTACACAAATTAGCATCAAAATCATGAGTGCTTAATATAAAGGTAAAACATTGAAAAGAGCACTTGACCTGTGAAGTTTTAAAATCTGCCTTACTCAGTCTGCTCTTCAGCCACTTTTTGTGTTTTAAGTACTTATTTTTTTATGTTAAAATTATCTATTTGACTCCTTAAACAAGAGCAAAAAAATCTGTTTGTTAAAAAGAGATCTTCACCTCAGTGTTACTAATTATGAAAATTATAATCCAAGATAAAATTTTTGAATAATTTCTTCTCACATTGAAAACATGATGATGAAATTAGAGGAAAGTAAAAAGAGACATATTCAGGCATTATCACTTCCTTCTTTTTTTTCCTGTACCTCCAAAGCTTTATGTTGTCCATGTACTAAGAATCCTTTGGAGGTAAACCAAAAATGTAAGGAAATTTAAGCAACCTCTTATATTAGGAGCAATGTACAAAATTATGTCCTTAGAAAAGTGTGGCTATAAAAAACTGGAAATTGGCAATAAATGTAAACAGACTTTTGGATTGCGAGACTGATTCTGGGCAAATGAGGTAATGTTACAGAATACCCTGTTGAGTGTGTGAGAAGCAGCAGAGTGAGAGTGGAAAACAGGCAAAGTCTGAAGGTCGGTAGGATGTAAAAACAAAAACAGAGATGATGTAATTCTTTACAATAAACTGGAGGCTCTTGCACATAGCATGTTAGCCACTTGCTCATGCCAATGCTCCCCCTTCAGCAAACCTGAATGGGTTTGATATGTTTCAGCTGGCTCGAGACTGGCAGAAAGGATTGCACGGCTCAAAAATCTTTACAGCACTGTTGACAGCAAGTACACTCCAGTTGATCTCTTAAGGGCTTGGTGAAAGAAGTGTCCAATAGTTATTGGAAAAACAGAAAGAGACACTAGTAAATAAACTTAAAGTGTCAAATAGAGCCAGTTCTTACCTTGTTGCTCTTGACTGAAGTGCACAGAAGCCTTGCCATGCAGCTCTAAAGGCTCATAAAGAAGCTCCTTGTTGGAGCACAAAGACAGCTGAAGCTTGCAGGCAGAAGGAAACATGGCGTTGAAAGAGAGCTGAAACTTTGTGTCCAAACTATTTACAACCCATCTGCATGGTTTGATTTTATTTTTACTGTCTGTCTTGTTCTTCTGCATCCCAAAGCAGATGATAGAGCTCTACATTGCCACCTGGATCATTCAGCCTGACAGGGAAGGCAGAGGAGGGCTTGTTTCTGTGTGGTTGCCTAAAGAATGTGGGTGTTTGACACCCGGTTGTGAGATATTCATCCGGCACAGACACTCCTCAGAATAACCCACTCACTGCATGAGGTCCTTGTCACCTGGCTAAGGGCATAAACCCAGTGTCGCTCCAGGAATAATTGTGGTGTATCACTTGTTTGGAGAGGAGTTTTACCTTAGGTTTTGTACACAAGACTTTGGGACTTGCATTGCTTTGCACAGAGGGTTGTATTTCCCAGTGAAACTGTGAGTTTTCACACACACACACGAATGTATGAATTCTTCAAGCTGATATATTTTGTAAGAATGGTTTTAGAAACAAAATACAGGCTAGGAAATTTGGACCAAACACCTTTCCATGTTTATTTATCCAGCATTTTTTGCACTGAACAAACTTGCTTGTTTATTTAGTAAGCTGTACAGTAACTTTGGAGAAGAAAAGTCCATAGTCACACTAAATAACTGCACCAAAACAGATGTGAATATAAAAACTAAATACTATCTCCCTGCCCCCAGACAATGACCTCCCTCCGAAGGCATCTGCAAGAACACCACACATTAGGCAGTGCCTTCCTGCTCATTGCTTTTGAACTACAGTAGTCTTGAAGCATAAACATTGACAAATTTCCTAATTAAGGGGTTTCTTATTCACTTTGTCTGCTTTCTGGGTACTTAATTTACCACACCTGTCACACAGCCTGCAGAGGACAGAGATGGGAACCGAATGACTCTGAGGGCATCACATCCCTGCAAATACTGTACTCATTTTACTATATTGATGGGGGTGGACATTCTTGATCCTCAGAAATAACTAGAGTTGGAACTGATGGCTGAATAGAATTGTTTTTTCTGATGAAGTTGCCTTTTCATTGCTGGGTTGTTGATATTACATGGTTTTGAAGACAACACATTCATTTTTCATATGAATGTTTCAAAGTGCTAGGAATGTGATTCCTCAGACAAGGGTAGCTTTCTGCACTTGGGAAGTGTATCCTTCACTATAGGCTGAAACAGTATATAGTACCTAAAGAAACATGGACTGCCAAAATGTAATGCAAAGACATGCTGCTTGGAGCCTGTCAAACTCCATTTGCTGTTTTGTGTGGCACAACTGCCAGCAGTAAGAATTTGATGAGCTTTTATTTCACACCTTCAAAGAGCTTTAAACAGCTCAAAAACCTAAGTGAGGAAAACACCCAGGAGGAAAATATAAACAAGTATGAATGCAAGTAAGAAAGAAACAAATGCCTAGAGAGCACATTTCTCTGAAGCTCTGTGATGGCTAGAGAGTAACAGTGGCAGTGCTTTGAGCATGTTTTTCCAGTCCTTACTACATTCAGTAATATCTTATAACTTTTTTTAAGTAGGACAAAATAATTACCTTGGTTGAGCAACTGCATGTGGATTCTGCTACAGATGTGACAGAAATTAAAATAACAGTAACCACTGATCATTGGTGTTGTCCAGTTATGCCTCTAATTTAAACATTATCACACATGAAGCCTTTAATTGTGCCACAGAATTTTCCAAACACAAGTGACAAGAAAGAAAAAAATGTGTTACAGAATCATAGGATAGCTTAGACTGTGAAAGACCTCTAAGATCATTGAGTCCAACCATTAATCTAGCACTGCTTTGGCCACCATTAAACCGTGTTCCTAAGTGCCATGTTCACATGACTTTGGAAGCTCTTCAGGGATTGTGGCTCCAACCACCTCCCTGGACAGCCTGTACCAGAACGTGATGACCTTTTCAGTGAAGTTTTTATTAATTTCTAATCTAAACCACCCTGGAACAACTTGAGCCTGCTTCCTCTCATCCTTTTTCTGGTTAATTGGGAGAAGAGGCCAACACCCACCTCCTCTCAGGGAGTTGTAGAGAGTGATCGTGTCTCCCCTCAGCCTCCTCTTCTCCAGGCTAAACACCCCCATTCCCACAGCTACTCGCCATTAGTGTTGTGCTCCAGCCCCTTCCCCAGCTCTGCTGCCTAGCTCTGGACATGCTCCAGCCCCTCAGTGTCCCTCTGGCAGTGAGGAGCCCAACACTGAACAAAGCACTCGAGCTGCAGCCTCACCAGGGCCCAGCACAGGGGGAGAATCCCTGCCCTGGTCCTGCTGCCACACCAATACCAATACAAGCCAGGATGCCTTTGGCCTTCTTGGCCACCTGGGCACACTGCTGGCTCATGTTCAGCTGCTGTATATTGACATCCCCACGTCCTTTCCCTCCAGGCAGCTTTCCAGCCCTTCTGCCTGAGCCTGGGGCATATCCTGGGGCTGTTGTGGCTCAAGTGCAGGACTCAGTGCTTGACCTTGTTGAATCTCATCTCATTGCTCTCAGCCCACTTAATCTTGGCAGACATGTTAGTAAAGCTCCCTCCTGCTTCAATTACATTAATGCAAACAGCTTGTGGACCTGGGCACACACAACTAATATACAGGAAACAGTGTTCTTCTTGTTGAAATGCTGCCTAAACTGTTATTCTGAAATTCCAAGTTTGGTAACTTTCAGTCTTTTTTCTGAAATTTTCTTTTTTTTTCCTGAGTATTTTCAGATGAAACTACAGTAGTATAAACTGCATCATAGAACTCTGCCTTGAAGCTTCAATTAACCAGCCTACTAGATATTAATGACAGTTCGTATTTTCCTGCTTTCTATTGCTGCTAATCCATTTGAATAACAGATTGCCATGAAAGACTGAATTAACTATATGTGATATTAATTCCACTTTTGTTCTGTGTTTAATGATATTCATTTGCTAGCTGCATCATAGTTATTAGTGATGGATTTTCAAGAAAGCAAAACTGTTACAAATTTCTTTAAAATATAAATGAATGGGAGACTATTTAGTGAGAATTTTTCCTTGCAGATTTGGGTACTGCCTAGGAATCTGGAGACACACGGAATAAGTTGATGGAGACAAGCTTCTTAGCGGCAGACAGATTTTTTTCTGATTATTGTTGAGATGCAATGGTAGTTTTGTATGTGTAGAGAATCCATCTCTGAGAGACAGAGAACAGAAATAGATGTTTTCCCGGCATCTCTGAGCCTGCAAAAAGGGTGCTTGCAAACAGTGGGTTCTTGCCAGTTACGTTTAGCTCTTAGGCAAATATTCCTTGTTCATGGTCACCTAACTCCCCAGTTATACATTGATCATCTATTTAGAGCATGACTGCCACTTTCATCTCAAATAAAATGAAGAGTCTCTCTTGCTAAAAGAAAATAGAAGGGGTTGGATGTTTATTCTCTTAAACAAGAGACACAAGTGATAATCATGTCTCTATCATGTCTTTAGAAATAGCAATACATTGAACAGTGGCAGAGCATTGCTCAGAAGATAAGTGAATTTTTGGAATGATCCATCAAGGAGTTGGGACAGTAAATCTTCATTGTCCCAAGACAGAAGCTTATAAACCTTCCATAGATAAAGAGGAATTGTCCTTTTGCCTTGAAAATTAAAGTTCAAGAGATAAGGTGTGAGGTTTTACTTTGTTGCTATATCATGGAGTGGAAAAGAAATTGATATTCATACACTTTGTATTGAATGTATTTAGTCCTTTGATTCATTTCTTAGACTGATCATTTTCAAAGACTCAAAGATTCCTTTGGTTAACCCTTTCCCAGAAAGTTTATATTTTCTTTTGTCATATCACTCCACTACAGTAGAAATTGCAATATGTAGCTTGGTGCTTGCACTGCTTTTGAGAAAATTGTCAAACGCAAGGTGAGTCCAAGTCAGCACACATTTGTGGTTTAACAGTCAGACACCGCTGAGACAGAAAATAACTTTTAGTCAGGAGCGATTGGTGGGATCACTGATTTGAACGCTACCTAGTGCAAATAAAAGCTTTTCAGCAGTGGTGAAGTCCTTCATTTCTGGTGTTACACTGCTGCTCCTAGTATATAGGTGTTGGTGTAAAAGATTTTTTTCTGGACAGATTAAATACTCAGTTAAAATACTCCAGTTGAAAGTGAATGAGTCTATCAACTCAATGGAAGTACAGAACATAGAGCTTGTTCTCTGATGGTGTCATTCTCACATTAGAAAAACCTAACATTACAATTCTGAAGGCAAACACTCTGAGTATTGCCACTTTGGAATTGTGATGAGAAACCTCGTGACATTATTTTCTTCATAGAACCCAACTTCTGGAGACGTGGTCTCATAATCAGTTGTATTTTTATTTCCCTTGTTAATACTTAAGGCATCAAAGAATAGCTTAGTTTCTGTTAAAGTACATAATTATTCATAGATAAGAAGTTTTCATAGATAAGGAGTTTCATTTTAGTAGGTTTAATTTTAGTTTAATTTCAGTTCTTTTTAAAGAGGTTCTTCCAAAATATCTTTTTTTTTTTTTTTTTCTGGTAGTAGTTGCTATGAATAATGTTGTGGATAATAATTCTTTGTTACCATGGAAAGTGCACTTCCTACAGCTCTTTGCTATAAGCACTTTGTCTGAGTTTTCGTAATTTTGCTTGTTTCTTTCAGTTAAAATCAGGGTCTGCTTCAGACCACTGGACATGATTGAATGTTCAGTTGGGCCCTCCCCACCGTAAGAACTGTCTGAGTTTGTGTATCATCTGATGATCAGAGCCTGTGCTCAAATGCCTTCTCTAGATTACAGAAACTTCAGTGGAGTCAGCAGAAATAGCAGAGATTTGTGCTCAGATAAATGGGATCAGAATCTGCTGTCAGAAGCCATTTCCCATGTCAGCTCCTGACCTCCTCCATTCTTTGAAAATATCCATCAGCCTTACGAAGCCTAACAAAACCCGATGAGAAATATAGGGAAAAGGGAATAGGGCAAGGGCGAGATTAAATGGTCTGAGATTTTTATCCATAGTTCTTCAGGGTTTAACTAACCTGCATGGCCTGATCCTTTCCTTTCAGGGTTTCTGAGCCTCTCTGCTGACAGCCACAGTGCTGAGAATTGCCAAAGGTGAGGCTTGGGGTAAGTGGTGGGAACAGGGTGGGTGCCAGGCTCAGTCATAGCACAAATAGACCCTTCCTCTGCAGCACTGAGGAGGCCTTGTGCATTGTGACTTTAAGTAGAGATGATGCTGCCAGTGTATTAGTATACCATATTTTCTGCTTGGAGAGATGTCAGGGTCTCCTTACAGTATTCTTTGAGCATGTAAATGAAATTAACAGCTCTTTACAAGGTGATTGATGGTCAGTGACAGGAGGGAAACCTCAAAGTGAGGGAAGCAGGCAGTGCCAGAAATCAGATGCAATTTATATGGATCCCGGAACAGTGGCTGGTCCTCAAATCATAGACTTTAGATCTTTCACTTGCAGTTTCCTTCTGTTCACAGACAATTCTTCTCTAGACAGAATAAGCCTGGTGGGTTATAATTTTGAGTACAGTATGCAGGTGAATTTCCCTAGAGTCTCTTGTGCTGCGGCAGACACAACATAGAACAACAGTTATCCTGATGTAGGGTGGTTTTATTGTTAGCCCAATTTTGGTCATGAAGTACATAGCTTTGGCTGGCACTCAGGAATCCATTTTCTGTGATATGAAAAGGGCAGTAACAAAAGAATTAAAGATGAAAGCTCCATCTGTGCAAGCCAGGTGAACCATTACATACACTGAGCTTTGCTGGGATAAAGAAGATGCTGTCTTCATTATTGCTACTGCTCTGCTGTCTTTAGGAACTGATTTAGCTAGAAGAGCATCTCCTTTCATGACAGCTGTTTCAAATCCTGGAAGGTGGGGAAAGTGTAACAATGAAAACAGTCCACCTCTCCTAACAGTTTGCAGGAAAAGTTTGTGTGTTTCTGCATCTAACTTCCATTGTGCAGGGCATCCATGGTGTGCTCATCTGCCCCAGGGTCGCTTGTCACCTGCAGTGACCTTCAAGTGCTCTAGCCACCCATCAAGATCAGACTTGTTAGCAAAATATAAAATTGTTTACAATTAACTGAGATAAATAATTTGAAATGCAAATGTAATTGAGACGAGAAGATGAAAAAATGAATATTGCATCTAATGTGGTAACTTAAAATACTTCAAATTAAGCTTATTTTGATTCCTTAGACTAATTGCTGAATTTTAAGTATGCAACAGGGTTGGAATTTAGGAAGACAATGTTATCATCCTTGAGACAGCCTTTAATGGTTATATTCCAGCAACAGTGACACCTCATACAAGACCTCTGAGCCTTCACAGCCTCATTCAGGTGGAAGCTCTAGAGTGTTGAAGAGATCAGTACCAACATTTCTCTGGACTTCCATTGATTCAGAATTTCACTACTCATAGAATCATAGAATCATAGAATGGTAGGGTTTGGAAGGGACCTTTAGAGATCATCTAGTCCAACCTCTCCACTAAAGCATATCTGCCTATATCAGGTGGCATAGGAATGTGTTCAGACAGCTTTTGAAAACTTCCAGAGAAGGAGACTCCACAAGTGAAAACTGAGAAACAGTTCTCCTAAGTGTGTGCAGAAATATTTTCTTCTCCTCTAAAAACAAACTGATAAGAATAATAAAACTGTTTTATTATTTATTTACTCATAACCTCTAAAAATCAGTTATATAGGAAAGGAATATTTCTGCAGGTATTTGTTTTAAAACCACTGTGTGTAACTTTACTTTCAGTAAAAGATATTTCAGGTGGTTTAGATATAGTTTTCTGATTCTTAATTTTTCTTTCAACACTTTATGTTGATATTTATCTTTAAAGACCCGCTTGAGTTGAATTGTCTCAAGACTCCCAGTTGATTCATGGACTGAAGCATGCAGAGCAGCAGAATTTGTGAGATCCTCTTGAAGAAGCAGCTTGACACCTTCCAAAGTGGGAACATGTTTTTCAATTATTATCTGAGACTCTTCATGTCCTTGTAACAGTAGAGGCAATGCTAAAAGTTGCAGCCTCAGGGCTGAGCAACTGGGACTTAACAGGTAAGGGAGGAGCTAGCTGATAAAAACATGGGAAGACAGCTCATCATCTTTGTTTCAATTGCCTCTTCATGATGAAGACAGTGGCTGCTTCTGTTGAAAGAATTCTCACAGAGATTGAGGACTGTTTGCATAGTTGAATTCCCACACAGAGAGACTCTTTGCTTGTACTGTGTCTTACCTGTCCTGTGTACAGGTGGAGCAGATTCTTCTTTTCTGCTGTATTGATGGTTCAGATGGGATTTCTCACATCACTTCTACTCTCTTGTTCCCCCAAGGGACCTGAACCAGATATCTTGAATCAGATTCTTCTCATTGCATACAACTTTATGATATAATTGTCTTTATATGGACAAGACAGAGGAGAAGCAGACTGTGCTCACACATGGACAATAGCCCTTGGTGTTCAGGACTTCCTTGACACAATATATGGCAAGGCTCTTGATGGACTGTGGCCACCAAAAACATTAAAGCAGGGACAGAGCAAGGGCAGAGTATGGCACACAGGCATGTCACAGCCTGGCCAAGGACAGTTTTCAGCACACCAGCCCAAGATCATTCAGCATGCCCTCAGCCTGCTGCACACAGCAGATCGCAGCTGTGTCATTTGGAGGATGCTGCCACTCCAAGCCCTGCAGAAGTCTCCATAACTGAGGCATGACTGTGGCTGAAGTCATAGCCTCTATCCTGTCCTGAGGAGCATCTGTGTGGCTGCATGCAGCACTTGCTCCTCTGTGGCACTGATGGAGCTGGGCAAGCTTGCCCTGGGGAAAGGCTGATCATGCTTCAGTCTATTACAGAGCTGAGGCCAGCAAAGTCAAGCCTGTCCTGTCCTAGTCACCTTGCCTACACACACTCTTAGTGGTCTCCGCAGTTGACTGTCTAAAATGACAATCCTCATTAGCATTAATTAACACTAACTGGACATAGAAGCCTTAGGCCCTCAAAAGGGCTACCAAGGACTGGATGTGAGTAGACCAACAGATATACAACCTGCCACAACCAAGTTGCAATCCACTCTTCATTCATCAGTTTAGAATACAAATCAGAAATACATATATTCCCATCTTTCTCATGGAGCATCTCTCTCTCCCTGGTAATGCAGTGCTTCTGCTGCTGCTCACGGGCTGGTCCTTTTACATGTAGGTTGTCTCCAGCCCAGCAGAGCTACTAAGCACTGGAAACCTTACTCTAATGGCTGCAGAACTGACAGAGACTACTCAATCTGAGCCTGGTATTTTCATTTGTTAATTCTTTAAACTGAATTGCAGCCAGCAGATGAGATGTAAACAGAATATTTGGCTGACATTGTGAGCTCCTGCTTAAGTAAAATGTGATAAACCCGTAGTGGGAAAGTAGATCATAATTTTGCAGTTCACTCCAGTGTGATTTTTCATTCTTGGGACACAGTTCTGACTCAGAGATGCATAGTCTGGTTTCACACACTGTATTCCTTAGCCTTTCACCTTTCTGTCCTACCTTGTTAGGAAGAAAGAAACTCCTTTGTGACTTGAACTACTCTAACATTTTTAGATCACCATTTTTCCTTTCCTAACCTAATACTCAAATACCTTTTCAAGAAAATTATCATCATTAATTGAAAAACTATTTTGGTAGATTTAATTTAATCTTGTTATTTTTGCAAATAATATATTTGTAGTAGATATCTGCAGCCTAAAATCTTTGTAAGAAAATGAAAGAAAAGCACAGCAACCATCCCAGGCTGGCAGCTATTTCTTTATGAACTGTAATCTTTCCATGGTACCTTAAGGACTTTTCTATCTGCCTGAAGATTTGGATTCCAATAGCTGATATTTTTGTCATATCTTTCCCTTTGCAGATTCCCAGAGCTACCATGCACTTTGCCTCTGGGAAGCAGAAACAGACAAATGTGTAGTGGAAATCAATAGCTGCTTAACCAAATGTCATAAAAGGTGGCTATGGAGCCCTTCTCCTGGTACTTTATTAAACAGCAAAATGTTTGCTTATCTTCAGTTCTTATGTGAAAAAAAACACAGCTCCCTGAGGACAGCACATGGATCCAAGCACTGGTGCTGCAGACAGGCAGCCAGACTCTGCAGCACAGGGACCACAGGAGCTGCTCTCCAGTTCAAAGAAATTCAAGGAAATTCAGAGAAATTCAGGATCACACCCCTAAAGCACAGAAGAGCTCTTGTAGATACAATGTCACAATAAAACCAGTATATTGCAGGTGAGATACATAGCTTCTGCATGACTGAAATGAGTGAATGAGAAAGACAATCTACCTTATTTTCTTGTTTGACAGCTTACCACAGACAATATCTGATACAGGGAAAATGGCTGACAAGTCCTCTGACAAGACAAAGAGTTTACCATATACCCTAACTTATTCTAGGTCCAAGAGCATCCTCTTTGTGGAATTCTTTGCTTTTACATTCTTGTGTCACACAAGTAAACATACTGAGGAGACTACACTCCTGCTGCACAGGAAAGCAGAGCTGAGCTAGCCTGTGCTGACTGGGCTGGCCACTGCCAGCTGTCTTGGTGCAGGACAATGCTCAGGCTGAGCAGAGAATGTATAGATGTATTTGGGGCATTGCAGGTCCCCAGCTAGGTGTGGGGGGCATGGGTTAGCCCTGCAACTGTAAGTGAAATGTCAGTAGTCCAGATGTGCCCTCTGTGACATGAAGAGGCTGTCTCCACAGCTGTTCATTCTGATACAAGCAGCTCAAATGATCTACCCATCATCAAACAAACCTTGATCTCAGTCTGGGTGAGAGTATGGTTATCAGGTTTGTCTCTTCTGAATCACATCCCCATTGGGAAATTCTGGCTTCGGGACCACAGGAATTGCAATACTGCTAATGTGTGAGTGACAGAGCAGTGCAGGGACACTGCTGTCTCCAAGGTGTGTGGGCTCCCTTCACCAGCCCTGCTGCACAGGGTCAGTCTCAGTGAGCTCTGAGTCGTGCTGGTAACAGTACCAAAAGAAAATAATATCAAAACAATGCATAGATGGTAGTGTGCATCTAGATATATATCTTCTTGTACACTTTCAGTATGGCAATCATTCATGGCTGCAAGAGCCTGTAGATGGATGTCACTCCTGAGTTTAATTCAGAGTTTTAAAAAATTCTGCCTCCTAGAAAGAACACAAAAGATTTAAATATTCAAGTTAAAAAATGAATTTATCTTTTACTAAACCAAACGATGCTTCCAAAGCTTGAAAAATGCACTGAAAATGTTGTTTAGTGCCATATTTAATCTTACATTTCAAAGAAAGTGATCTCACGACTCACACGTGCTTATAACATCTAGCATTATTCCCAGAAAGACTAATCAACAGATTTGATGTAAGAGATTAATTACCATCCTCTCAGGAGACAGTTTGTTTACTAAACAATCAGCCATATGCAAATTACGGTCTCAACATGCCATGTTTAATGGCTTCTTGAGGGAGTGTAACTGTTGATGTTTTCATACAATTGCTTCAGCTCAGCAGTTTACTTTTTAGGAAAGAGGCAGAAGTTGGAAGTCATTAAACTTTCTCTTTCATGCAAGGCACTGTAGGAAGAAACTCTGTGAGAGTAGAGTTGGCTTGTGTATTGACTTTTAGGATAAAAAGTCACAATAAACCACTTTTACCCTGTTTGCAATGAGCATTTTACTGTGCAGGCATTGTGTAAAAGCCTGTGAATTATGTGGCTGGGGAAAGCTGTGTTTGGTGTGCACAAGGTTCATGCCAGTGCGAAAATCCTGCGACATGGTTTTTGTATGCAAACCAAGTATCTGAGAGCCAATAAAAGCTATAGGAGTATGAAATGGTATGCATAGGCAGGGTGGGATTTTTTCCCTTCAATACTCAGCCCAAGAGAGTGACTGAATGCTAACCAGCTCTTCAAAGACAGACAGATTTAAGCTGTGGGTGCATGGAATCCTCCCTGCAGACCTTTGTGCAGGTGCTCCCAGGTTATCCTCATGTACACTACTTGCTACCTGCCTGCTCGCTGACCCTGCTGTCATGGCTTGCAGCAGAGACCATGGAGTGGGATGATGACTGTCGTGTGCAGGAGCCTGATGCCCTCCTGACTGCCAGGATGACCAGTGGTGAAGGGCCTGTGAGAGATTTGTGGGAAGCCATGCAACCAGCAAGGCTGTATGCTGAGCTTGAGTGTCCAGTGCCTTCATCCTTCAGCTCTGCCACAAAGGACATTTCCATGGTTCCAACACCCTGGGAGTATGTCCTGAACTGAAGATGGAACGCGAGCTTTGAAGAATATCAATAAAGCTTTTTTTCATGGCCACTCCCTTTCTGAACGGATTTGATTTTCTCTTCCACCTATCACATTGTTCTGATTTGTGCCTCTCCCAGCTTTTGTCCTTTCTCCCAGCTGGCTTTTCTCCTGCTTGTCTGTCTCTTGTCAGCTGAGCGAAGTGCAGCTCAGAGTCCCCTCTTTGCTCTGTGTGCAGAGAGTACACAGCACGGCAGGGCTCAGATACCAAGTCTGAGTGTTTTACAGAAACTCGCATCAATAAGCCTAAGCCAGTGACTTCAATGGATTTCAATAGCTCTAGAGAAAGCAAGAGACAAATTTTCAAGGAAGCATTTGCAGAAAGTGTTTTTCATGTGTTAAGGCTAAATTCTTTTGATCTTAAAACACAATTCATAATGGATGGAATAAGACTGATTTCATCAAGTTTCCAAGGGAAAAAGAAAAAAATAGTGCTATATGTCTCAGAGTTACTAACCAGACCCTAAATTTGTGATTGTCTTACAACACAAAGATTAGACATGGAAAACATTTTTGAGGACTACATTCAAGAAATCTTTATCAAGCCACAGCAAATAGGAGCAAAGTCTGGAAAAATCTATCCTGTCAGCAGAAAACCACACAGAGAAGAGAGATATGGAATCACCAGAGACTTAAAAAAACCTCAATTGTTTCCCAATTTGAAGCCTTCTGTACAAATAAGTTAAAATTTAATTTCACATGAAAAGATAGCTCATGAAATAAAGACAGCCAAGAACTAATTCTCCATAGCAGCGTTTGACTATATAGCAAAATAACAGCTCATTTTAAAATAATGTATCCATAATTTGATGCATTATTCACTTGTCTTTACTTGTAAGGTTTTTTGTGTTACAAATCATCATATGATTCTGGTTTAGGTCATTACACAAATATTTGATTGTACTTTTCAGCCTCCTGGGGTGGAAAAAAAACAACAAAGCCAATACATTGTTTGTATGGTAATGTCAGGAGTCTTTTTTTCTCCTGTGAAAAAAAAAATATATAGCAACTCATTAAACACGGTGTCTGTGTGCTAATGCTGGCAAAGGCTCATGGAGGACACAGGAGGCAGACAGCCAAATTCTCTCCCAGGCAACACA
This sequence comes from Urocolius indicus, assembly GCA_013401255.1. NCBI lineage: Eukaryota > Metazoa > Chordata > Aves > Coliiformes > Coliidae > Urocolius > Urocolius indicus. The sequence continues at coordinate 122,274 of WBNH01007550.1, forward strand.
GCATGCGCCTTGAGACATTGTCTGGTGAGATTCTCTGCCAGCCTGTGTTTGACCACTATGAACTCAGAGCAGCATGTTCTGGGACTGTGCTGCTCCTGAAAAACTGTGTGAATGGGGACAGTGCATGGGGGACTGAAGCACTGAGGCCTGAGCAACAGGTCCTGAACCAAAGTTGACTTCTAGATGACTCTCCCAGCCAAACGTTGTTTAAAATTAGTATCTCATTATTAGTGAAATGTGTACGACTGTTAGTGAAAGATGTAGCTTAGACAGAATATAATTATCAGTGAAGATACATGCCATGAGAATGTATTCCTTTGCTTGTTCAGAAGCAACTGTCAAGTCTGTGAAAATGAGTGTCTGGCCTTGTGTGAAAATATGTGACCAAAACCAAATAGATAAAGAAACTCCCTTGATTTCTCCCTGAGCCCTGGCCAAGCTTTGGGTCACATCTTGATGCAAACTTAAACCAGATGTTGACACATTTGAGGTTATGTAATCTTGTTAATCCAACTATATATAAAAACTAGACTCTCTTGCAGTGATTTTGGAGACCTTCCCTACAAGTGGATGCACTGTGTAGGAGCTCCCAATTACCAGGACATATTCTCCAAATCCTCACGGAAACAGGGAGTCCACAGCCACTGCAGGTCTGAATGATGATAATTAAGGCAATTGGTGATGTATCTTAATCACTATAGCTAACTTTATGTAGTAATGATTAGGTGCATTACCTTACTTATTCTCTCTGTTCCTTTAAACTAAAGTTAAGCTAAGTTCAAACTCCACTTTTAAAGTTGAGTTTAAACTTAAAAGTTTAAGTTTAATTTAAAGTTTAAACTAAAGTTGCTGTATTATTTTCCTTGTTATTGCTTTAAATGTAAGCAAAAATCAGCCTATTTCCTTTTAACTTGGTGTTTGTGTCCCTGTCCATTCACAGAACAGAGACTGAACAGGTGGAGCTTATGAGAGAAGGCCCAATGTTCATGTATTGGACATGGGGATGCAGCTGGGCTTTCCCTGAGCTCAGAGGTTTCATTAGAGGACATCACAGGAGGTTGGTTGCTGACCTGGAGCAGTTTTCCTATTAAGGACAGTTAAGCTGCCAAATGGAGGTACTTGAAGTGGCAATATTTTACATCATCCACCTACAAAGCCATCACTGACTGCAAAATTATTAGACCTCCATNACTGTCAAGTCTGTGAAAATGAGTGTCTGGCCTTGTGTGAAAATATGTGACCAAAACCAAATAGATAAAGAAACTCCCTTGATTTCTCCCTGAGCCCTGGCCAAGCTTTGGGTCACATCTTGATGCAAACTTAAACCAGATGTTGACACATTTGAGGTTATGTAATCTTGTTAATCCAACTATATATAAAAACTAGACTCTCTTGCAGTGATTTTGGAGACCTTCCCTACAAGTGGATGCACTGTGTAGGAGCTCCCAATTACCAGGACATATTCTCCAAATCCTCACGGAAACAGGGAGTCCACAGCCACTGCAGGTCTGAATGATGATAATTAAGGCAATTGGTGATGTATCTTAATCACTATAGCTAACTTTATGTAGTAATGATTAGGTGCATTACCTTACTTATTCTCTCTGTTCCTTTAAACTAAAGTTAAGCTAAGTTCAAACTCCACTTTTAAAGTTGAGTTTAAACTTAAAAGTTTAAGTTTAATTTAAAGTTTAAACTAAAGTTGCTGTATTATTTTCCTTGTTATTGCTTTAAATGTAAGCAAAAATCAGCCTATTTCCTTTTAACTTGGTGTTTGTGTCCCTGTCCATTCACAGAACAGAGACTGAACAGGTGGAGCTTATGAGAGAAGGCCCAATGTTCATGTATTGGACATGGGGATGCAGCTGGGCTTTCCCTGAGCTCAGAGGTTTCATTAGAGGACATCACAGGAGGTTGGTTGCTGACCTGGAGCAGTTTTCCTATTAAGGACAGTTAAGCTGCCAAATGGAGGTACTTGAAGTGGCAATATTTTACATCATCCACCTACAAAGCCATCACTGACTGCAAAATTATTAGACCTCCATGTACTAAATCAGAAATGTCTCTGCTGAGCTGTGTACATACCAACTACTTCTACTCTACTCATACTAGGAAATCAGCTTCTGAAACTCATTGCCACTTATATGGGATTTGCACTTATCTGTAATGGAATAAATTTCACTCCAAGGGAGAAAGAAAACCTCATTTGAGAAAGAGAATTTAAGAAAATGCACACCTCTTTCCATTGCTCAGTTTTTAGCTAATCTACCAATAGTTCCTTATTTCATGTCCTCTTCTAGTCTGGGGCTGTAACACTGAATGCTGATGAGACAATATTTGTCCTAAACACTGATGTTCAGTTGGGATAATTAATTTGGGCCTTTACCTTTGCTTGAAGTAAGTGTTACAGGTCTGTTGTTTGGGGAACTTGACTGGAATGTGTTTTTTAAAGACCTCTGTGTCCTTGCACAGTATGCCTTTACTCAAATTATCTGCTGGAATACTGAAGCTCTGAAAAAGTGTGTGATTGTATCAGTTCAGAAACATCCCTCCCACTGCTTCACATGATAGTAATTATTATTAAAAATTGGTAGTTTTGTTCCTCTTCTTCAATTAACTTTTAATTGCTTCCTAGTTGGCAGTTGTTAACATTTCAAATATGTTTATTTTCCCAATATGACCCATCTTTTGGGGACATCTTGGTGCCTTGTTAGTGAATGCTGACAACTGTATGCACTCATCCTAAAGTACACATCATGTCTGAAATGGAGTGGCACAAGCTGTCCCACGCCTCAGTATCACTTTCGAAAGGTGAGCCATGTCAACGTGGCTGCAGAGCTGCAGCATCTTGGAGACGACAGCTATGCCTTTGCTTCTCAGTGCTGCAAGGGAATGCTGCCTGGGCAGCTGGTGGTATGTGAGCTTGGCCCTTTGGGACAGAGGAATGTTTTTTTACAGAAATCACTACAAAGTGTCTGAAGCAGTTACTGATCATACTTCAGATAACAACCAATACCTTCTTCCCTGTTGTTCTGCCCAGAAAATTCCTGGGATGTGGCATCTTCTTGAGGACACAGCAGGTGCAGCATCCTCAACACAGCTTCCCATTAGAGCAGATGCTATGAGCAAGACAGCTCTCCCCAGTAACATTTTTGCTGTCCTGGCACTCCTCCTGATAGAAAACATGCAGGTTTTGCATTTGCAGGGAAACAAGTCCACCCTCTGACCCTTTTTCTGCTGTGTACTTTGGATCTTTGTTTGATAATTTCCTCCAGAGGATTCATAGAAAGGTACAGCCTTCATAGTTGGCAACGTGTCTTCATGTTTTAATAAAATATGAGTAAGGCAGAATATATTTTTAAGAGCTAAATATATTATTTGGCTTATTGGAACAGTTATATTGGCACTTTTACATGATAGTTTTACTGCTATCTCAATAAACGTAATTTTAACATAATGTAATTACTACTCAGGTAACACAGGATGGCTGCAGAAGTACACAGTCACAGAAAAACATAAATAAAGAGGCTTTATTCAGCTTTTTGAGAGATTTCTTTTTCAGGCAGGGCAGGCTCACTGGAGTGAAGCTAAATAAATGTCAACTTTAATATGGAAGATATTTTTTAATCAGTTGCTTTGATACTGGCAAATGTTATGGTGATTTTTCATTTTTACCCTGAAGAGAAAATAGTTAGCAAACCAATTAGCTAGTCAGAGGTATGAAGCTCATGTACCAGCACTAGTGTTTCGGGTAATATTTTATGAACTAGATGTGTATAAATAGCTTCCAGAGGATTTACTTGTCGTGCTCGTCATCATTCTCTTCACCTTCCCAAGGAAAAGTAAATAATTACATTATTTCATTGGAAAAGCAGGATGGGACTAGATAGAGAAAACTGCTGACTTAAGTAACATTGAGGAAGATGGTAACAGTTTCCTCACAGAGCACAGAAACAACAAAACCCACATAAATGAGAAAGACTGTTCACAGTTAAAGTTTGGGAAATTCTAATAACTTTTTCCATAAATATCATTTGAAACACTTCAAATTCACCATCTACTTGTTGATAACTTTGTTGTTTGTCTCTAACATCGCACCACAAGTTGTATGTGTCCACCTAAACACAGTCCATGCTGTCATTGGACAGTTCTCCCTGAGAGGACTGATTCACCAGAAACTGTGCTGCTATTCAGTGAGATCTGGACAGGCCGACAGTTGGCCAGAGAGGAACCTTATGAGGTTCGACAAGGGCAAATGCAGAGTCCTGCATCTGGGAAGAAACAACCCTATACACCAATACAGGCTGGGGATTGACCTGCTGGAGAGCAGCTCTGCAGAGATACCTGGGAGTCCTGGTTGATTATAAACTAACCATGAGCCAGCAATGTGCCCTCGTGGCCAAGAAGGCCAATGGCATCCTGGGATGCATCAAGAAGAGTGTGGGCAGAAGTTTCTTCTCTCCCTCTACTCTGCCCTGATGAGACCTCATCTGGAATCCTGTGTCCAGTTCTGGGCTCCCCAGCTCAAGAGGAACAGGGAACTGCTGGAGTGAGGCCAGTTCAGGGCCACCAAGATGATCATGGGACTGGAGCCTCTACCTTATGTGGAAAGGCTGCGGGAACTGGGGCTGTTCAACTTGGAGGACACTGAGGGGGACGTCATGAATACTTACATGTATTTTAAATGTGTATGTCAAGGGGATGGGACAACACTTTTTTCCTCCTCAGTCTCCTCTTCTTCAAGCTAAAAAGCCCCAGCGCTTATGTTCAGACTTGGGAAACATCTTTATTTGTCCATGAGCATGAGAAATTAGATAAGAAATTTACTCTCAGCAGTAGGAGGAATACATTAGTATCACTGTGGGTGTGCACATGTATATATGCACGTGTGTATGCACACACAGGTGTGCACACCCACTCACCCTCACACACACACAGAGGTGTGCACACACATACCTCCTCTGCAACAACAATCTAATTATCCAACTCTAACAGACTACTCTCAAATCTGCAGAATACGGAAAGAAAAATCAGATATCATCATACTCTGATCTTGTATAGGAAATATCTGAAAAACCCAGAGGAGGTGTGTGCCCTTTGCAGGCTACCATAGATGTATGCCAGACCTGGCCGTCTGATGCACCGATCTCACCTCAGCAGATGGGAACATTCCTAGGGCATCATAGATGTGACATGATTTTTGTTCACGCTGTTCTTAGAAGTGTGTCTTTCCCATTTGAAAGATCTCTTCCCTGCTTGCTTTAATGTCCACAATTTTGACCCCTTCTTCTGTGTGTCTGTTTCCTAATATTCGCTTGAGAAAGCTGCAAGTGACTTTTTTTTAAGGAAATGCTTGCTGTTACCCTCTGAGGTGTTTATTAATGATTTCAACCACAACATCATCCTATTTACCCTAGGAATGATTAAGGACCAGCTGCCATTTGAACAAGACCAAGTGTTTTGACAAGGTGAATACGTTTATTTGAGTGTATGGGTGCTGGGAGTGTATTGGCAAACCCAGTACCAAATGACATGGAATGGGTGACGCAGTAGAATTGTTATCTTCCAGGGAACAATTTTACTGAGTGAAAGATAATAGCATGGATGAGGTTTTCGAATTAGCAAACACAAATGATGTGTGTAGCATTTACTGTTTTCGTCAGCTTTATTCTACTCTTTCAGAACCCCACATAAATCTCATTGAAGTGTGATAGACAGCTGGGGTATCAGGTGACGTCACATGAAAATGATACAAACCACAGAGAGAATAAATGTTTTTTCTATCTGTCTTTCTGTCAATGGCCTTGGGAAAGATCAAGTGCGGATAAATAACATTCAGCTCAGCTAGGCAGCCGACTGCATCATAACATCTATCAGAGGAATATGAATTCCAGGAGATAATGCAGTTTGAGATAACCTCATTTGGTGCACTGAGATATTGAGGTGGATGGGTTATTAATGTCAGTAGGATGTGGCCTGTTTCATCTGCCATCATATCGTTTTCTGTTCCACTTGCTGAGGAATTGCTGCTGGTCATCATGCTTCTGAATCTATCAGTTCTTTTAGAAAGAACTGTTTTTCAACTTGAGGGCTCCTCTGACTGACTAATCACTTCTGGATGGGGACTACTGAGGTTCAAATGGCCCAGAAATGACTCCAGGTTTCCATCCAATGTCTCAAAGATGAGTTCTTCCTACACTCACAGTTTGGCATGTGGTGGTGATCAGATAGTTGTACTGCAAAAATGGCCAGCACTCCAGGTAAACATCAACATTATAATTATATTGTTTGTCAATATGCTTCTTTCTTCCAGAAAAGTCATGATTTTATAACCTTGTATGGCCAGGGGGGTCAGGGATATTCAACCAGACAATAGCTACTGTTCCAGGAGAGGTTACTACTGAGAAAAGGAGCTGGGGTTGTCTTAGCTTTGGAAAGCAATGCCAGAGTGGGGCCTAACATTATAAAAGTATACTGTCTTTTTTTTTTTCCTAAAGGGAAAAACAAAAATTGTACTAAGGACAGGCATTATGAAAGCACATTTTGGGTACTAATTTTTAAAAGAAGGATATTTGTTATTTAATGCAGTTAAAATAGCTCAAAGAGTGCAGAGAAATGCTGGGATAATGACTTAATAGCAGAACAGAGATATAAATAAGGTAAGTTCCCAGAGGACAAAATAAAATTGGATGGCTCTTGTATTGGTACTCTCAATCTTTCCCTCAAAATGTGGATTTAAATGACTTCTATAACAAATCCTCACAGGAGTAATTTAAACTCAATTTCTACTTAGTGTGTCTCTCTCTATAACCTCCTAATCCTTTGTGCTGAGGAAGCAGAGTGGGATGACACAAGTACTGCCCGGAAGAGTCCTGACCCACACAGGAACTTAACCCGGAGGTGTTCAGTATGACCAACAGCATGTGCTGTTAACCTATTATCACTTGCCTATGAGTCACATGAGATGCAGGGGTGGCCAAACCTTGCTGAGTACCTGTGTCTAGGCAGGCCTTGGCAACTCTCTCAGGAGAACTTTGGTCTTACCTTCAGCAGGAGCTGAAGCATGTGGAAAGGCAGCGACTCCTCTGAGTACTGCTAGCCTTTGCTGTCCTGGCATGTGGTCTAGCTGCAGAGAGACATAGGCCTCCAAGTGTGATGTACAAAGGTAAACCACTTTCTTACGCTTCCACTTTCCAGACAGGTTTGCTCCAGAGAACCCTAAATCCTGTTAGACCACACCAAGCCACCCTCTGCCCACCTAGACAGTAGGACTAGATGAAGAGGTGTTCTCTATGTGTGTCCCACTTGCACCAAAGACAAGGCAGAGAAAGCAGTGTCATAGAATTATTGAATCGTCACAATTGGAAAAGACCTTTAAGATCACCGAGTCCAACTGCTCACCTCATACTGCCAAGCCCATAACTAAACTAAACCAAACCACGTTCCTCAGCACCTCAGCTATGTATCTTTTGAATACCTCTAGGGATGATGATTCCACCACCTCTATAGGCAGGCCATTCTAATGCTTAATAACCCTCCTGGTGAACAAGATCTTTCTAATGTCCAATCTAAACCTCCTCTGGTGCAGCTTGAATCCATTTCCTCATATCAACCTTTAAAGGGCCTGCAGGGGTACATTTCAGCCTTCTCATTTTATGCAGTCTGGAGCATGACACAGACGTTGGCCTCCCTGGCACATCCACACCCATTACACTTTTGCTCTCCAATGGGAGGTCTCTTTACTCATTTTGTTGGCCTGGTTCAGCTCTCGTGAAAGATGCAGCTGTTTACAAGAAGGCAGAGTGGAGCCCATGTGCCAAAGAATGAGTAAAAGGCACTTCTGGAGATGGAAAAAGTCAAGCTCTCTCAACCTTCGTTGTCATAAAACAATTGGTTATCATTATGTTATATCCTACAAGCATCAAGAATGAAGCCTGCCGGTGTTAGCACGGAAAGCGCAGTTTGCACGTGATGTCTGGATACAGAAATTATGTATTAATCTGTAAATGTACATCTATGTAAGTTAAGACTCTATTGAGTTTTCCAACCATTTCCTAGAAGGAAGTGTTTTCTGACAGGTACAGACTCTGGAGCCAGATATGTGCACTAGCCACTGGGCTGGCAAAGGACATGGTTCCTGAGTTGGAAGACCCCTTGCCAGCCCTATCCCAGAGACCAAGGGCATTCACTGTCCTACCAACCTGAGGCAGGTCACAGAGCCACTGAAGATAGCAGAAGAGGTGTTGTTGACAGTGGGCACTGTTCCAGTGGAACCATGTGGCAGAATAGGGCTGGAACAAGCACACAGCTCACGATTTATTCAGGGAATCATCAAGAACAGTTGTGGCAAAGGCATTTTGTGGATTTCTCTACAAACAGTATTGTGGTAATTTCTCCTCTATTAACTAGCTGAAAATATTTGGTGAGAAGACTATTGTGTGATGGAAAACAAACAAGTTTACTCAGATTCAAGCTTTCAACACCTTAAGCTTGTGTGCTAAAACTCAGAAAAATAATGGGATTCCTAAACCACTTATAACTGGCAGCTCTTGATAGTTACGGTGATAAAAAATAAGACACTGTGAATCACAAATCACTCCTCATTTCTTACACATATGTAATGAAAAATATTAATCTCACTGTTCTTTTATGCATTTGCGCTTGTCAAGGAAGGATTAAGATATAAAATACTTCCATCACAAAAAGCTTATTTAGAGTTCAAGAATGTATGTTGCATTCAAAAGAACAAAAAAGCAAGTTAAAAGAGAATGTACTTTTACTTTTGGGTACTCCATTAATATTTATGTGTCATGTTGTCCAGTAATCCATCACTACCCACAAGTTTTATGAAGCTAATGCAATCTAGTCAAGTACAATACGACGAGTTCAAAAACTTAAAAAACCAAAACTTACCAAACGAACCAACCAAAAAATATACCCACACCAAGTTCTCAAAGACATGCTTTGAATTTTAACTTGCACTACTCACCTTTTTGTTAAAGGTATTTGTTTTCTGGTGACACTATCTTGTTTTCCTTGTCTCTGGCATTGATCTGCTGCTTGTAAGAAGAAAAAAAAAATCTGTTGTGACAACCAGTAAAGGGTAGTCCTGCTCACCAAGGCGTTTGTACAGAATGTAAAGTTAAACCAAAGAGGCAGGGTTGCTTTCAGAGGCTTCCTCTTTTCTCATGTATCTTCTGAACCTTTTATTCTATTAGCTTGCTGTTTGCTCTCATCTTATATCTCTTGTAGCAGGGCACCCTGTCTAAGGAAAGATACAAGCTAGAGTCAGATTGTCTTTAGTGACAGAGGCCATCCTGACCACTGACTCGGCTATCTCCAAAAATCCTGAGCTAGTGGGCTGTGAGACAGACATCCCCATTTCTAACCTTCTTGCTAGAAAAGTGTCTCTGCTAGCTCTGCTGAAGTGTAAATTCAGTAACAAATGACTGACAGCCAGTCACTGTATTTTATAGAAGCCCAGTCCTATTTCTGTGGGGTAGGGGTTTCCTACATACTCTTTCTTGGAGTGTATCTGGAAATCTCTCCCTTGAGCAGAGATGTCTCTCAAGGTTACCCTCTGGAGGTGAGAGGAAGGGAATCACCCACTGCCATTGATATGGGTGAGTAACATCATTCTCTATGAAATAAATAATCATTAAGTTAGTTTTAAACTATTAATTCAATTAATAATAAGTAGTAGCTACAGTACTAATATAGTGTAGTAAATGTTCCTCTAACCTATTGCCTTAAACCAAAAAACTTACTAAACCAGAAAACATGTATTTTATTCTGATTTTATTGTATATAAGATAGCTATTCAATTCAAATAATGTCATTATTGTGTAAAAATAAATTTCTGTTTTGTTTTGCTTTCATGTTTGTCATCATCACCCTTCAAGCATAGGAAACATCCTTCCAGCTTTACCTGCTCCTTGGGATAAACAAAAAAGTATTTAATGTATGTATTGTGAACTGAAGCAGTTCACTCCTGAAGGACTATTTCCCCCATGGATGAGACTCACACTGGGGCAATTTGTGAAGAATTGCACCCCATGGATGAGACCCATGTTGGAGCAGTCTGTAAAGAACTGCAGCCTGTGGGAAGGACCCACGCTAGAGAAGTTTGTGGTTGTCTCCTGTGGGAGGGATCCTACACTGTAGCAGTGGGAAGTGTGAGGAGGCCACACCACCTTCCAGACCCATTGGGGACTGGCTTGTGCTGAGCACCTGGAATATCTGCAGCCCTGGGTGCTGCATTTGTGTTTGGAGTTGAGCCAGCGAGCTGGTCACAGCCTGGTGACATGCAGCAGGGTGATGGAATGGCATGATACTCCTGAGCCTTGTTCAGTTGCACTTTACAATGCCTGTCTTGGAAAAGAGTGATCTGGGCATGGATAGAAATTAGTCATGGAGCATCTTGAGTAGTTTTGGAGTTGCTCCAGATTTGAAAAATGGCTGTAAATAGCCAAGTCACAGTCTCTCAGGCAAAGTGGATTTTAAATACTCTGTCAGTCAGATATGGTCCCTAACTCTTTCTTGTTCCCACTGTTATGATTAGCGTAGCATGTTTTCCATTTTAATTTTATTGGCACTTGTTCTAAACAGGTTTCAGGATTATCTTCCTGCTTCTCTTTTAAAGCAGTTTTTCTTAGCCTGTTTGAGGAGGAAGAAGAGGAGGAGGGAGGCTTCTTCTCCAGGCCAAAGCCTTTTTCAGGGCTTTAGGATGGCAACTCCCACCACACCCAGGTGAGCCAGTAATGCTGCAGAGCCCTGACATGTGGATACATCTCTCTGGGTAGCGATTGGGCTCACAGAGGATGTTCAGGAAATTTAGCAACTACTTGTGGAAATTTTTGGAACTTTGTGTATTCCTAAAAATGCATGTGTGAGTCAAATTCACTTTCGGCCAAATATCTACCTTCAGATTTCATCAATGGACTCATAACAGCACAACTGTCTGCAGAACTGTATTCAGTGTTTTGATGGAGATAAATGTTTATGCGCTCACACACATGTGCATATTTTGCAAGAGAAGATTAATAGAGGAGAGGCAAGAAATGTAACCTGAGCAAAAATTTTTTAGGTCAGTCAGGACGATGATCTTCAAAGGGTACAAAAAGATGGTGGAGTGAGTGGGTAATAAGATGACTGGCAAAATTCAATTTTGATAAATGCAAAGTAATGTGCACAGAGGACTTAATCTGAACAATTTATACTCCTGGCTAGGTTCTGAATTAACTGTAATAACCCAGAAAAAAAAATCTTTGCATCACTGGGAAAGCTCAAAGACTCAACATGTAGCTACTCGCTGAAGAGCATCATTAAAATGCAGAGGGGACAGGATAAAAAGCACTGGAAGTATTGGAAAGCTGTCATGTAAATCAGCGTTACATGCTCACCTGAAATAATGTGTTCAATTCAGGTCACTGTATCTCAAAAAGGACACGGATGAAACGACTGGATTCAGAGATGAGTTCTGAAAATTGCTACAAGCTCACAGAGAATTCTGCAGGGTCTGCAGGGCTGAGACAGCTTGGATTTATTTTTAGTTTAGATGGTTAGGTGAGAGACCTACTAATTATAAGAAGTAATGAGGAATGTTGTGAAGTCAAATTGTAGGTTTCTGGATACCCTTTATCTTGTAATGGGAAACAGAAGGTCAGTCATTGAACAAGTGTGGGTGCAAGTTTAAGAAAATATACAAAGTGAAATACTTTTTCACATAATTAGACTTGTTGCTGAGACTTATCAATAAAGCCAAAACCTTTGCATCAGCTACAGGTGATCAAATGTTTATAAGGATGCTAGGAACTTCCAGACCTAGTCCAGTGAAGTTTAAAAACCAAGGAAAAGAAATGTCAATGGATAATGACTTTTATTCACCAAGGCTTGAGCTGGGATGTAGCTATTGTTTTGAGACACCTACAGCTTTTTCCTTTTGTTCCCCGAACTGAAAGGCAAAAGGTTGACATTCTCCTAGGGCAAGCATTTCCCATGGGCAATGTTTTGTTTTGCTGCATAGGGGACTTTGTGGATGAATCAGAGTGATCAAATCTATACAGGATGTTTGGTTTCTAATCTGAATTTCTCTAGTACCACTAATGTGATTTTTTTTTTCTTTGCTGCAGGAAAGCAGAGGAAAACCCGTATTTGTCAAATGGAAGTAACCAGTTTGCAGGAAATGTGGAGGGTTTTTTTTTTTCCAGCTTCACAACAAGCAATGAAAATTTGAAACCATGCTGAGAATTCCCCTTTAGATATTAAACACTAACAATATCTCAATTTGACTTCTGTGTAAGCTAGAGTAGTCTCAAAAATAATTCTGAAGATCATTTATTTATCTCTTTTGATGCAATTAAGTGTGCATTTGCTTTAAAAGTATTTCATTGTCAAATTATTTAAACAAGAAATAAACTTTTGTGTTCATTTAACAAAAATACAAGCCAGGATGCCATTGACCTTCTTGGCCATCTGGGCACGCTGCTGTGGCAGCAGGCCCAGGGCAGGGATTGTCCCCCTGTGCTGGACCCTGATGAGGCTGCAGCTTGAGTTCTGTGTTCAGTGTTGGGCCCCTCACTGCCAGAGGGACACTGAGGGGCTGGAGCATGTCTAGAGGAGAAAGAGCAAAACTAACCAGAAAAGTTGCAGCTTTAATTTGGAAGTGATTGCTAAAGAATATAGCAGAAGCAAATTAAAAGGAATTAAGGCAGGAGGTCAGAGCTGTTGTAGGGAATGAGTTTAAGCTGCTGTTTTAAATGACACATTCAATGCTCTTAGAGGCAAGGAGAGAGGGGAAATGGCTGAACCAATCTAAGCTGAAGCTGACAGCCATGAAAAACTCTGAAGGAATCTGGAAGAACAAAATAATAGGCTCCTGTGGAGATACTTCCTGTGATATTACTGCCTTAAAACTCCAGGTAGACTTTTGTAATAGAGATATTGAAATACTAAAGGATAGATAAAAACATTTTAAAAAATGTTCTTCTTTTTTTTTTTTTTTTTTTTTTTTTGCAAAGATACACAGGCCATTCCTGTTATATGTAAATTAAATGTTTTAGATTGTGGTAATGCTTAAAACTCCTGCCTGTTTTGTAAAAGAATGAGTAAGTGTAGACATGAAGTTTCAAAAAGGCCAACCCAAAAATGCTCTCTGTTTTGTTCTTGACATTTTTTCTACGGAGGAAAATTGGTCTCCTGCAGATCATATGAATTAGAAAATCAAAACAAAGGTCCCTTCCCAGGTTTAGATTTCTCTCTTATCAAATAAACTAATTTCAAACAGATTTGTTAGACTGTTTGGCCCTGTGGCTTCAGCTAATGTGTTTTCCTAGCTTCTTATAAATGCATGTTTTAAGGAAACTAAATGAGTTTGCTTACTCAGACACTTCCTGCTCCCTTTCCACTGCATTACAAACCTTAATATTTCATTTGCATGTCTGTTTGGAAAACAGGAGATGCTACAGCTCTGAACTTTTTACCCTACTCTTCATATCGCTGGAATGCAGGAGCATTATGATATTTTAACTGGAATGCTTGATGCAAATTCCTGCAGGCAAAGAAAGAAAAATAAACTCTGGGCTGTTTTTCTCCCCTGTTGCTGCAGAATGTGTCAGTTTTTAAGCCACAACGTGTCTCTGTCAAACTGTGTGGGAATCCCAGTTTTCTAGGGAGCCACTGTGTGGCTGCTCTGGCCCTGAAGCCTTCTCAGCCAAGCAAAGCCTTGCCTGGTCGTGGACTTGGAGCCTACACTTACCGTAGCATAGAGGAGAAACAGAAGCCAAGATATGGGAAGAGTTCTGTTGGAGATGGAGCCCATTCACAGACCCTGATCCCTTAGCTTTGGCACAAGGTGGGCAATCAAGGGAGCCCCAGGGAAGCTATGGGCACACATGTGCTGCTAGTCCTTTCCTGCAGGAATGGGGTCCAATGCTCTTCTGAGACACTGCCCATGTGCACTGGCCCTTCTCAGGGTAAGGTGTCCCCGTGGGCAGCACTGTGCTCTGTGTCCATGCCCAGATTCCTGCCCTGATTCAATTAGGCTGGCAGGGCTGACCAATGTGCACAGTTGAGGCGAGGCTGGAAAGTACCATAGCCCAGCTCTACTGTGCTTGGCTGTGGCCACTTCCCTTGCCTCCTCCTGAAGCTGCCATTGGCTCTGTGGGCCACAAGTGCTGGCACCCATCCTCCTGTCTGCTGGGTTTGTTCACTAGTTTCTGCTGAGTCCGACTGTGCCTGCTGAGATCACTGTGCCTGCTGAGATCATTTCTTACAGGTCACCATCACCCCTCAGCTATCCTTGGCACAGGAGCTGGCTGGCTGAGTAGACAGCTTGGAGAAGAGTCAGCATCCATGCTGCGGGAAACCCTCATCAGTGTCCATCTCTCTCCTTCTGCTGCCACATAAGGGAATAAACTCAGCAAACAGATGTTTTCTGCTGGACTTCTGATCTCCTAGCTCAAAATCTGGTTTTCAGAAGACAAGTTCTCATTAACGTATTTCAGGTTTCTTGCTTTTCATTGTGAGTGTTTGTTTTGGTTCTGGCCCAGAACAACTCTCATTCTATTAAACTGGCAAAGCTGCCTCAGGATGCTAAGCAGTTGAATGACTTGCATGCAGGAGTGCAGAGACTTGAGAGAATTCATTATCTGTCCAGTGCATGAGGCAAGAAATGCAAGGAAAGCCTGAGAGAGCTGGGACTGTTCAGCCTGGAGGTAGGCTCAGGGGGCTCTTATCACTGTGTATAAATACTTGATGTTAAGGATATAGAGAAGATACAGCCAGGCTCTTCTCAGTGTCCAGAACAAAAGGCAATGAGCACAAATCAAAATGCAGGAGATTTCATTTAAACAGAGAAAAAACTTTTGTTTTTACTATAAGGGGAAGTGAGACAACAACTAGATAGTGCTGTTCTTTCAGGTCCATGGTGGAACTCTGCTCCTGTCTGCCTGTTGTTTATCAGTGTAGACATATACACTCTCTTCTCAGTTTTTTAAGTTTGACTTTTTGAAAGCAAAGACGTTCCATCTTTCCTGCTGGTCACATTTCCTCCATTTCATATCTTGTTACTGCATGTTGGATGCTTTCTGCTTGGCTGACCACTTCTGCAGTTCAGCTCTCACATGCCAGGAGAGCATGCAGGGAACAGAGGTGGGATTCCTTCTCTTGCAGCAGCATGGCAGAGGTGTCTTGCAGGCACTGTGAGAGCCCTGGACATTTCTCTGCACGGCTGTACTAGCAAGGGGCTATTGCTATCTTGGAGTTATTCACTTTGGGCTGTGAATCTTGAGCTTGGCTTTACTGAATATATTCTAGTAGATTTGAAATAATTTATTCATTTTGAGCAATTGTTTTGCCCTTTAGAGGCCTTGCAAATTTCCCTAGCTGGACGTAATGTCACCTGTGTACTTTCAGGCTTACATCTATGGCTGTAAATTAAACACCCTGTGCTCTTTAGGCACCATGGCCAGATGGCAGGAAAAAATGCATCCAGATTATTAAACTCCTTTATTGTTGGCAGTGGGATGGCTGTGTGCAGACTAGGCATGGGGCATCACCCTTGGCCCATGCCTACAGCCAGAAGTGGTTAGGTGAGCCTCAGTGGCTTCAGGGACCAATCCATGAATGTGGCTTGTCCCCTTCTTATGTCCAAGGAAGAAGAAGCACTGGAGTTTCCACAGTGATGTGGCTGCTATGAGCTGGTCTCACTGACACACAGCAGTGAATCACCTCAGCTTGCATACCAGGCATCTGCATGTTGAGCCAGCAGCAGAGCAGAATATAGTCTCATCCCACCCTCCCTCCTGATCAGATGTCATGATGATGCTTTCTTGTGTTGCATCCTTTCCCCTAAGCACAACTTCTCCTTCCTGAACTGTCCTTCTACCAACATTACATAGCCTGAGAACTTGAGAGCTGTAGGTTAATAGTGGGCTTGACAGTGGGAGGTAAGGGGTTGGACTTGACGATTTTAAAGATATTTTCCAACCAAAATGATTCTATGATTGTATGATTCTATAAAATGCCATATTTTGAAGTTGTCTTCTAAGAAGTAAATGTTATAACATCTTTCTTTGTAGAAGTATCTGAAAGCTAGGACATCCATTTCACAAAAATGTTTTTGCATTGAAATATTTTATTTCTTCTTTCATAGGTTTGGGAGTTGTAATGAGGCTTTGAATTTTGTTGTATATTATGTTTTAACATCGGAGGCAGACTTACACTAGAGGAGTTGCAAATCCAGGGCCCAGAGCACTTTAACTGACAGGAGTCATGGTTCAAAACCCCAGACAAGCTACCTAATAATGAGGCCTCAGGATCAATCTCTCTCCCTGTGGAAATGCACTGTGTATACAGAGAACATCTCCAACACAAACTGCTTGAGAGGCTGTTGTAATAAGTTTGCCCACAGCTGTTTTTTCCCAGCTGGTGGCCCCTGAGTCAGTGCAGAACACAAACATGTTTGGCAAGAGCCTGGGAGCTGGCAGATGAGGAGATGAAACCTTGATGCATCTTACTTGTAGCTCACGATGTTATGGCATAAGAGCTTTTCCGCTGCTGATAAACAATCACAACAGATATTTCTACTATAAATAAATATTTTTCACATTTATCAGCAAAAGGTATTTTGATTTTGATTTTGTAGAATGAAAAGAAATGCATTCATTTCTCAGCGGCTTTTTTTCCCACTTTTATGTCTTCAATCTGATGGCACCAGGAAGAATCAGTAAGCACATTTCTCTCAGTCTAGCTTTACCCAAGGGTGCAAATCAAGCACTTTAAGATCAGAAGATGTCTATTCTGAATAGAAAACTGGTGTATGAAGGTTTTAAAACTGAACTTGAATACTCTGACAGTAATGCAACTTTACTTGAATTTCAGCATTTAACAAAAGTTTGTTAGGCAGAATATCTTTTATCTCTGTATTCTCTTTAAAAAGTCTGCTGTTACTGTGATGTTACTATTGTTCTTGCTCTTCCTAGATATGGCTAAGTATTGTATCTTCCTATTTATCAGTTTACTTGTATTACTTGCATGTTAATTGACTGAGACTGACATTATATGGATTAAAAAAAATCCATATAATGAAGTGGAAAAATATCTTTGTATACTTTGCCTTCAATCAAAGTAGAAGATATAATTCTTCTACATTCCTGGATCCTGAGCATCCTGGCTAGGCTAATAAGCATCAAAGCTGGTATCCTCAAAAAGCCAATTATACTGGCTAGATGTGTTAATACAGTGCTTCTAAAACGTATGAGAGATTTATTCCTACATTTATTGTCACACATAAAAAGCATGACATTTACACCCTGAGTAGTGGGAGAGAGGAGGAAACTGGTCTGGATTTTTGTCTTTTTTCCTTTTACAAGAGTACTCTTATATTCACTATGTGATTATATGAGCAGGCAATTGGATTACTGAGAGCATCCAGATCACATTTCATCTGTTGAACAGGGCTGTGAAAACCTTTGTATGTATGGCAGGAAAGAAATACAGATACCATGAAGTAAGTGTCTAGTCCCATATCTCCTCAGTCTGATTATCCATGTGAATGCACTTACACTCAAAAGCAACAGATTTCCCATTTCTTTATTTGGTTTGTGGGGAAGGTCTTTCTGACTTATGCACTTGAAGTATCACCTGATGAGAAATTTCCATCGTGTGAGGCAATCTGTTTCATTTGTGAAATTCTCTGTCTCATTTTTTCTCAGAGCTCTGTCCCTGGAGTTTCCTCTGAAGATGTTACATATATCCACAGAAGAACTTCTCCAATCATTTCTCTATGTGCCAGAGACATAGATTCTCCCGAAGGCAGGAATCCCTTCATGGATCCACTACTCTAAGCATCTGTGGTGAGGGCAATGACTATGGGTGTGTTCATGCACAGTTGTGTGTGTCTGAATGTGGATTATTTCCCCAAAAGACAGCAAAACAACAACTCTGGCAAATGTCTTTGAAATAAACTGATTTGGGTAACACTATTTTGATACTGGAGAGAGATAGACTTCTCCAAGATCCCTAGTCATATGCCACGATTCTTTGAAAAAATGAGACTTGTCTGTGTTTGTGTTCATCTGATAAAAAGTGAAGATTTTTTTAAATATTTTTTTTTTTAATAATCAGTGTGCTGCAACTCTAGTGGCTTCTTTACTCAAGAGCAAGCAGCAGACAGCAGTAGACAGGAAGGATACTGCCTGTGGGTGTAGGCTAGTACGCCACATGTTAGGGCTTAAAAGAACTATAGAGATTGTTGCTGTGACAGCCAGATTAAATAAAAAGGACCTACTGGAAAAGCAGGGTATCAATAACAGTGGAGTTGCACGAAACATTCCAAATCTTATGTGGTAATACTGCAGAAAATGGCAGGAGCAAAAAGATGTGTAGATGAACAAAAATATTGCCAACAGAAAAACATTTCTTCAGAAAGCCTATTGAAAATATTTAGATAGATGGAACAGAGAGCTGAGGAGAACATAACCCCCATTGAACACATTTCAAACCATGTGATTCTTTGGCAAAGTGAAATGAGAAATCAAACTTTGTGATAAAGTTCTGTAGTTAACCAAAGGGAAGGATTGACCAAAGCTGAGTAGAAACAGTGGGGAATGGAAGAAAAACTGTGTTTTTCTAACTTGCAAAATAACAGAAGGGAATAAACCCCATAGCTTTTGCTCAGAGAGCTAAGTAAACCTGCATCCAAGACTCCGAATGAAACCAGAGCCACTGCTGGGAAAGGTTAATACTTGGTGAAGTACTGTGATCAGTAAAGAGAACAGGAAAGAGAACTTGATGTCCTGTGGGTGCAGCACCGAGACCATGCAGCAGCAGCAAAGAGGGAGCTCTGAGTATCCTGTCAACAAAGCGATGGAAACATGTGAATGCTGCGAGGGACAATAGCTTTAACAGCTGATGATAACTATTAGTTTGCTTCATCTAACATTTTAACTGAAAAGTAGTTTAATATATTTTTCATTTATTTATCTGTACATATATCTATGCATTTATCTATATATATCTGTTTATCTATATCTACAGTACAGGTAATAGTTACTGATCAGAGAATATAATGATAACTACATGCCTAATATTGTATAGCTATGGGTTTAGATTCATTAACTCCCTTGACTTAAGCAAAGCCAAAGTACATTTCCAACATGTGAATTGAATCTAAATTAATTCAAACTGATATTTCAAATTCCTCAACTTTCATATACAGAGGGGAATAAAATGGATTTGAATATTTTCCTTAAATGTTTGTATATTTTGTTTTATCAGTCTCATGAGTGAATTCCTTTCCACTTCAGACATGCATATTTTCTGATTTGTTTCGGTTTCATCACATTGATCCCAGCTAGAATGAAACCAGAAACCAGAAGAACTTTTCTTGTACTAGACTGAACTGGGAAACAATGATGTTTAATCACTCACTTAATCATGACTGGTCTTGTCCTTGGTTCTGAACTGGTAGTCTGGAGAAAGATGCTTTCCTTGCTGTGTGTTGAACTGTGTAGGACAGAAGATTCAAATGCCATGTGATATATGAACACGTCAAATGGCATGCTGAGTAACCTTATCTGCATCCCCACAAAGCACAGTTGAAGATCCCTTCCTGGGCAGAAGCCAACCATGCTAAATGGTGTAGATAGAGAGTGAAGTGTGAGTGTACTGGGATGTTGTCATGTCCGGCAGAAACTCTGGTGGGATCAGGAGCTGCATTCAACATCAGACCTCATCTGCACGTGTACCAGGCAAGCCTGTGGGACCAAGCCTTGTCCTGACCACCTCAGGGGCTCAGACTTGCTGCTGTCAGAAATAGTGGTCAGCTGTTTTAACCATTTTGGAGGAGAGATCTGGTTCTTAAGAGCAGGTCCTGGGAGAACACGGCTTTTCCAGCACTCTTCAGGGCTGCCTGGCAGCAGCATGCCCAGACAGGGCACGTGGAAGACTCTGGCCACATCCTGCACTGTAGGCACAGGTGATATTTGTGGCAGTGGTTGGGATCTGGGCATTAACATTCTTGTTACATGTGCCCTGTCCTCAAGCTCCTGATGAAATAGGTATTTAGACCATGAGCCTTTACACATTCTGCTACCAAAACTGGTGGAAAGTAACCCTGTTTACAGCTTACTTTAAATGGGCATTTCAGAGTGTCTATAGCTTTAGGGATCCTTGCTTTTGTTTGTGAAAGAAATAATGACCTCACAAACCAAAAGTTCTGCAAACCTGTTAGTTTCTTCTACCAGGGAAGGTTCTTCCACAGATATTGAAGTTGCCTGAACAGCAACTAATTTGAAGGCTGAAATGGAAAAATATTTATGTTTTGAGAGCCACAAAGCTCCATGGAGATCCCAGATGAGCCTAGATTTATTTTTAGCGCTACGAGCTATTTGGGCTTTGGGTTGTTTGTTACTAACTTGCAATTCTGATTTTCTTGATTAGTGCTTGAGGCCTTATTATTTGGTTTGCAACATTAATGCCTACAGGAACAATGACTGTGCTTTGGAAAAGTCATGTTTATAGAGCTTTTGAAATATACAGTGTGCCTTAGGGAAAATTAAAGTGTTGCTCCATTCCTTATCCAGGAATTGTCAAAAATGTAACAGAATATATTTCAGTAGAAAGAATACCAGAAGCAGCAAATATTTTTAATTTCAGAGCCAAATATTATGATTTTTTTTTTTGTTCCAGGCAGATATGTGCACCCTGCGTGTCACCTAACTAGTGTGTGACACTATTACTTTGAATGACTGATTTATAACTGTTTTATAACACTTTAAATAATAATTTTTCATGTATGCTCCCTGTAAGCAGGTAGCAAAGGTGGCTGTGGATATTACACAGGCAGAACACAATGTTTGTGGGAAGAGAAAAAAATATTGTGGATTTGTGTGTTGATGAAAAGGACTGGACACAGAGGCTGAAACAATTATGTTTTTAGTACAACACATGCAAAGAATGCAGAGATGCCTGGGACAAGGAGGCAATGATCAGCTACCACCCATGTACCACCCATGAGCTGCCTGGGAGGTGCTGAGATTGCTGGCTAGATTTGCTCAGCGCTCCAGCCAGTAAGAGGGCAGTTATATGTCCAGGTTGCTACATGTGCTGAGGTGCAATTTATTTTCATTCCACACAAAACATTACAAAAAACAAAAACTCTGATATGAACAGATGCATGTGGATTTAAGGGCAGCAAAGATTCTTCCCACCAAAATTAGGAAATTCTTCTGGTGATTTTGCAAATCCTTCATATTAACAGTATGACAAAAATATGGACCAAGAGGATGCTTTCAGATAGGAGAGGGAACCTGAAGTAATTCATGTTGTAGACGGCCCGTTGTGCATTTGTCAAGAGCAATCCCAGACTGTCTCTAATTATTCCGATCAGACCAGGTTCAGAAAAAGTTATTTTTCTAAGAATTTCTAATCAGACCTGAACGGAGTTGTTTGATTTAGCTGAATCAAGATACTTCTATGAAGAATGATACTGAGGGAATACAGAGGCACATATCACAACTAGCCAAAGCAGAGAAATCCCCACACTTGTTTTGTAGCAACATTTTTACTAAACAGGCCTTTGCACAACACATATGCCTCTGTTTTAGGAGATCTCTGTCAGTCTTTAGAGGTGGAAATATCATGCAAATAACATCTACCTATTCAGCATTTTTCTCAATGTTTCAAAGATGACAGTGTTCCACATGTGCCTCAGATTTGCATTTAAAGAAAGTTAAGGTTAATAATCACCTTCCTTCCTTCTTATGTATAGCTGTCTTGTAAGAGAGGAGAGACATTGCACTTTTGATAAACAGTCAGTATTTTGAAATTGGCCACTTTATGGTGCCTGAGTGCCTGGCATTTATTTTATCTGTTCTAGGCCTGTGGATGGCACAGTTGGCTCTGTCGCCTGTTCCCGAATGTGTCTGACAGAGAGTTGTGAGCACTGAGAGGCAGCACAGTCTCTTTGAAGGAGAGTAGGGAGGATTTCCCAGGGAAAATGAGGAAGTACTTACCACAGCAGTGCAAGTCAGGCCCTTTGCTACACAGTTTGGGACTTAATCTGCTAATATTATGGGTAAAGGAAAGTGCACTGCACACTTGACCAAATGTTTTAACTTTCAGTTGCAAAATGCTAATAGGGTGCACTGGGCTTTTCTTCAATTACAGACTTATCTGAGTGACACTTTAAATTATAATTATATGTAGGATGCACTTGTCCTGTGTAAATATGATAATTGGTTCATAATTGTATAATGCTGTTAATTAGCATGTGATCTCTTGTAACAATGGAATGTGTATTGATGTCTCCTGAGCCCCTGAATGTGACAGAATAATGAATCACAGTCCAATGTCCTTGTAGTACTTGGAAAGGAAAGAACATCATTCACACTGACCAGGGTGTCTGGAAACTTTGACAGCAAAGAGGAATAAAAGAAGAGCCTGGCTGACCACATCTTCCTTTCTGAACAGCTGATAATCATCTAATAATAAGACAAAAACATTTTTCTGCTCAAAAGAGGGAAAAGCCCTTTTTACTCTTCACATTAGTCTGTCACATCCAGTGCTCCATGGTCACAGGAATACGAACAAGGAACATTCTTGGTTTGTACTTTAGTACAGTAATACAGAGTAAGTTACATCGAAAGCATAAATTCATAAATTATCTCATAAATGGATGAGAAGGGATGATAAAACAACTGGCTCAGACAAATAGTTGGTTTAGTGAAATATTTTCTATTATAGGAGAACTAGATTTCTGAGAAGAAGTAAAAATATGACATTTAGAAAGCATCATATAAAATGAAAGTAAAAGCAAGAGAATTTGCTGAAACAATTCCACACGGAAAATGTCTGAATGTCTCCTCCAGAAAGTTACTGCATCAAGGACAGAGCAGATTGTATTTCTCTGAGTCCAAGTGCATGGGGAGAAACCAGATAAAAATAAATATGGGTTTTTGTGGGGTTTTTGTTTATTTTCTTGATTATAAGGCACTTATGCACTCCAAATCAATCTGCCACACAAAATGTCCCAAGACCTTTTATTGCCTCTTAAGTAAAACACCATTCATTTTTAAGAGAAAATTATAGGAAAACATTTGTAAAGATCTGTCTCTGTTGGCAGAGGAATTTGAAACAAGAGGGAAAAAAAAAGAGTTAAACTACACAGAAACTTGCTTTCTCCTGAGCATTCCCCAAGTATTAACTTAATAACATCCTTCTGGTGTTATTCATAGCCTGACAAGATTCATTTATCTCCCTGACCTGTGTGCTCAGCATCCCTACTCACAACAGTTTTTAGTGCCTTCAGGATTTACAGATAAATCCTTTTTTATCAGGCAGCTAGATCAACATTTTTATACAGAAAAATCTGTAGTTTTAAGACAGGCTCAGGCTTGCTTTTCTTAAGACAATGAAGCTTTTTTACTGCTATGGAAATTACTGTCCTGAAAAAAATCACGAGCTCAGAGATGAGACCTGGTGGCAAATTCTGGCTTTTGCTACTTGTACACATCCAGACTAGGATGAAGGTTAATAAAGGGAAGAAACAAGCTATTTATTTCTGCCTTGTTTTCCACACCAGTGGTAACTTGCCTGCTTGATGCCCTTCAGCTGACTGCCATCCAGCCAAACCATTGAGAGGGAAGCATGGACTCCAGTGCCACCAAGGGGGATGATAAACCACAACAACTCCCCCCACCCTTCCCCCAGTTTATTAGATCCTAAAGCCTATCAACACTGCACAAGAAAGGAGATTAAGAAGAAGAATGAGATTGTCAGAAAGCAGATGAGTACTGGTTCAAACAAAACCCCTGTCTGCTAGTAGGTAGAAGATCCACAAGCCCAGTGTGTTTCCTGAGAGTTCTGGGACATCCATCTTGAGCTGGGAGATGAAGTGTCTTGTTTTATTTTTGTTCCAGAAGAGGAAGCTCTACAATTAGTTAATAACAAAGACAAGAATATTAAATTGGTTTGCAATTATTTTACTAAAGCAATTTTATCCTACAGTAGAATTTTATCCTTGGAAAATGTACTCTTTTTGGCTGAAGTGGAGTAGGTTTTCTTCCTAGTAGGTTTCATGGTGGTCTGTTTAGGATCTGTTCTGAAAACAGTGTTGATCACAGAGAGGTGTTTTAGTTTCTGCTGACCAGTGCTTGCACAGCCTTGAGGGATTTTCTGCTCCTCACCCTTCCCCACCAGTGATCAGCTGGGGGTGCAAAAGGATTTGGGAGGGGGCACAGCTGGGACAATTGATCCCAACTGACTCAAGGAAAGTCCCAGAGCAAAGGACATCATGCTCAGCAATAAACTCTGGAGAAGGAGGAAGAACGGGGGCCTTTGGGTCTCACTGAGAACAAGTTCTGTCTGACCTGGGAGCCCTGCTGGCACAGTCTGATATGGCCAGAGAGCTGGGAAGGACCTGGTGAGCAGGTCACCTCCCCCTGATGCCCCACATTACACATCTTTGTGTCAGGCACACCCAGATGTTTTTCCAGGCAGGTTTAGACATTTCTTTCTGTGTTTGCAGAAATTTCCAGGGATGAAGCGAAGCCTCTGTTCTCTGATGTAGTAATGCAGGGGAACTTTTTATTAATGAATAATACAAAGCCTAGGTTTATAACTCTAGTCGAAAGTACTCCAGAGAAGTTATTGGTAGGGTTTCAGTTGTCAGCATGGCTGTCTTCTGGAAAGATCTATGGATATGCAGGACTGAGAGAGAGGAATTGTTTTAATTTACTGCCTTATGATTCTTTGTATGTATATGCACAAACCACACACACACACATATGCAGTGGCCAAGTTTCATAGACCTGCAGCCGTAGAAAAAGATATCCAGTTGTGGTAGATCCAGTGAATATTCTAATAAAAACATAAAAGCCGTCTCAGTACCTAAAATTCTCAATATGTTCCTTATTATGAGGTTTTTTAATGGTTGTCTGGTTAGAATTAGGAAGCTTATTTCCCTTTAGTAACCTCCAGAGCTGGCAGCTGAGAAGCGAAGTGGTGGCATTACAAAGTGTTTTAAATATATACATCCTTACCACATTTGAACTACTAAGCAGAAGGTAAAAAAGAATTTAAAAATTAAAAAAGAATTTAAAAAATAATAAGTAGGATCCAATCAAAGTTGGATTATTTTTATCTTTTGTGTCCGTTTTGACATGCTCAGTAGCAGTTCCCATCTCCAAAATGCACAAGAACCCTGGAAATCATCTCTGTCAACCAATTATTAACAGTTTGTTTGACTATAACTTTTCTGCAAACCCATCTAGGTCTCTCAGTAAATTCACTTGCCCAAAAGCCAGTTTCTGCCATGTCTTCATCTAGATACACTGTTACTTGTCACTTTTACAATAATATCCTTGGTAGCTCCTTTTTATGTAACTCCATGCAGAAGTATTACAATAACCATCCAAACAACACAATTTCAGTCTATATATATTAATTTATCTTAACTTCACCAAGAAATTTCTCAGCTGCTTATCTACACTATCAAACTCAGCTGCTACTCTATATGTCAGTCTCTAATCAAGTAATTTGTTTTCTGCAGCTTTGAAATGTGAAGAATCTCTCTCCTATACAAAATGAAGGGTTAAAGGAAATCACAGTGCAAAGTAAGAAAATAGTCAAGACAACTTTGTGTGAGATTCAGTGGGTTCTGAAACTGTGGGTCATACCTCTGAGCAATATTTGTTATATAGTTTAGGGTGGTGATCAGTGGAGTTGAGTCAAGTTGGAGGCCTGTGGCCAGTGGAGTTTCACAGGGACTGGTTCTGGGGACAGTCTTGTTCAACATCTTCATCAACAATCTGGATGAGGAGACTGGGAGGACTGGCTGATTCTCGAGAGGCTGTGCTGCCAGTCAGTGGGATCTCGATCGTCTTGAGAGTTGGGCAGAGAGGAACCTCACAAAGTTCAACAAGGTCAAGTGCAGAGTCCTGCATTTGGGAAGGAAAAAGCCCATGCACCAGTACAGACTGGGGATTGAACTACTGGAGAGCAGCTCTATGAGAGAGACCTGGGAGTTCTAGTAGACAGTAAATAAATATAAGCCAGCAATTTGCTCTCATGGCCAAGAAGGCCAATGACATTCTGGAATGCATCAAGAAGAATGTGTCCAGCAGGTCGAGGGAGGTTCTACTCCTCTTCTGCTCTGCCCTGGTGAGGCCTCATCTATAGTCCTGTGTCCAGTTCTGGGCTCCCCAGCTCAAGAGGGACAGAGAACTGCTGGAGTGAGGCCAGCACAGGGCTACCAAGATGATCAGAGGAGTGGACCATCTTCCTTATGAGGAAAGGCTGTGGGAACTGGGGTTGTTCAGCCTTAAGAAGGCTGAGGGAGGACTTTATCAATACTTGTAAACACCTAAAGGGTGGATGTCAGGAAGATGGGATGATACTTTTTCTGTTGTCTCCACTGACAGGACTAGTTAATGGGCATAAGCTGGAACACAAAAAATTCTGCTGAAACACAAGGAGAAACTGGTTTGGTGTTGAGGTGAGGGAGCCCTGGCACAGGCTGCCCAAGATGGATGTGAAGTCCTCTTCTCGGGAGGTTTCCAAACCCACCTGGACATGTTCCTGTGCCCCATGACTGAAGGGTAAGTGCTTTAGCAGGGGGTTGGGATGAATGAGCTCTGCAGGGTCAGCCACCACCATTCTGGGATTCTATGACTAGGTAATTCTGTGACATTTGGATTTTTCATCCATTAGTCTTGAAGTGCTTCTTTCTTAATAGCTTTTCATAAATTCTTAAAAAGTCTCTTTCAAATTTGTATCAAACTAGAAGAAGAGGAAAGGCAAGTGTGGAGGTATTGGCAGAGAACCATGTACTTAAAGGGCAACGAGGCCAGTGAGCTAGATTTGGCATTATAGCTAATACTGCTGCTTAAATTACACAAATGGATGATTCACTTTCATTAAATAGTAGTCACTTGTAAAAAGGCTTTAAATTGTTATTTCCATTTGTATTTTTTTAGTCTGGTATCAGCCTGATTCGTGCGTGAGATTTTTTTGAGTGTACATTCTTGGTAAGCAGAACTACCTCCTGAATCTTTGCAGCCCACAAGTAGTCTCCCTGCCCATGTACTTGGAGCACAATTAACAGACTTCAGGATGGAGAGGTGAAGAAATTGTGCCAGTCAGCAAAAACCTTTTCCTTCATTATTCATATCTTACTGGGAGATAAATGGCCACATGAGACACAAGCAGTGATATATCATCTGAATTCTTGCTTTTTTTCTCTGGAGGTTCAGCCATTCTGCAGTACCAAGGTCTACACTGTGCAGTCAGTAATTGGCTGCAATATAATTTAGGTCTTGAATAATTCTAGAGACGTGCTAGTGTGGCCTTCCAGACAGCCTCACCAAAATGTAGTTCTCTTCTGAAGCTAAAATTATGTCCTTGCCTGCCTCATGCTCAAGGTAATGAATATTCCTGCCTGCTAAAGCCTACTGGAGAGCAGGGGATGTTGTTGCAGTGTTTGGTCTCTATAACATAACTACCCAATGACTGAGCTTGTGGAGCTCAGGAGGCAACAGCAGCTCCGAGTTCCCCCCACTCTTTTTGTTATCAGCCAGTTCATCCCAGCTCCGGGGTGGGGGCTGTGGTGGGATGAGTTGGGCGCTCTGGCATGGTGGCTGCATGGGAGCTCTAGGGTTGCGGTGCTTGACCTCAGTCATCATGGGGCTGGTGAGGGATGAGACCCTCAGCTGAGTGTGTCCACCTCCCCACTCCACACTCACTGTCTGCTTTACCTCCCTGGCTGAGAGAGGAGAGGTGGATCCCCTAGAGACCTGTCAACTCTTTCCTGCAGACTGCTGAAGGTAACAGAGACAAGTCTCATCTCAGGACAACACTGTCCCTTTGACCATTTGGAGATGTTTTTTGGAGAAGCACATAAACACTCAGAACAAAGTATAAGTAAAATATTTGCATAAATGACTTCTGATATTTCCTTCCTGGGATCCAGGGACAGAGTATTTGGTAACAGTTAAAAGCTGTGCCAGAAGAGACTTAGACTGGACATTAGAAAGCATTTATTTACCAAGAAAGTGGTCAAATGCTAGAACAGACGTCCTAGAGAGGTAGTGGATGTCAGTTACTGTCAAAGAGGCATTTGAGCAACGCCCTTAACAGTAAGCTTGTGAGGAAGACAAGAGATTTCAGACTGATTTTCAATTTCCCTGAGCTCTTGTTTTTGTGACCACAGTGTCACCTTCTTACTGGATCATACAAGTTAACATTTGTAAAATTTTATTAGTGTAAGTCACCTCTTGCAACAGTGTGATGATTTAGTTTGAGAGAATCCACTGTCATCAGCCTTCAGCAAAGGTATGTGGCCTCTACTCAGGAATTTCATGAGCATCACAGTATGAACATTTGTATGTGAACGACCCCACAAATGCCAGATCTTTAAACTGACAAAATGTTGACAGTTTTACATGTCAAGATGCAGAAGTCATAGCCTTCAATGAATTACCAAAACATTCTGACATGTTTTTTTACAACTGAAGAAATAAAAGGTAAAATGACCAAAAAAAAAAAAGGAAAGGAGGTAATTTAAAAGCATTCACTGTGGTACATGGGAATAATTAGCCTACCACACATGTGATAAAGATATTCAATAGTCCCAAATAATTTATAGTTGGGTTTGTTTTAGAGAAAATATAGAGGAGCAGGCTTAATAAATGGACCAGCTTTGTCAGTGCTTTTGCAGAGGCACAGCTTGAAGGGAAGGCTTACAAAGAAAGATATATGCAACATTATCATTAAAGTACACAGCATATTGGGATTATGGTATGCAACACATTATAAATCATTTTATTCACATTCAACAATGAGGATTAAGAGAAAAATGTGGGATTTACTTATTGATCAATGACTAATACACATGAACTGATTGAATTTTAAAGCTTAAGTATTGTCTTTTTTTTATAAACAAAAACTGCATGTTATGTCTTGACAGAGTAAACATAGTAGCAGTTACTGTGTTCTGCATGTTTCATTGATTGACATGGACCATCAATCCATCTTTCTTCCAGGAATCTATTTCAGCATTCCATTTTCCTTTATAGGTATTTGAACCCAGTTTAATGAAAATGAGACTAAAACAGAGCCATCCCTTCTGCTTTCTCCTCAACATGAAATTTTCTTCACCCACTAAACAGAAGTCATAATTTCCCTTCTGTTGAGGCCTATATTATTTGTCTTATTGTTGTAAGTTATTAGGTGTTACAGGTAGACAGTAACTGCAATACAATAAAGAAAATAAACTAAATGACTGAGAGTGCTCCAGTGGTGAAGCAGTGTCCTGTGGAAAAGCTGCCTTGTGCTAGAGGAGGAAGATGCTGCTGCCTGTGCCTCAGTCCTAGTGGTGCATTGGCACTTCAGATTTGAAATAACCAAGCATTCCTGTGGTCAAACCCGACTACACAGCCCTGGGAGAAGGCAGAGCAGATAAAAAGTCGCACCAGTATCTTCACCCACTGAAATATCAAGATCAAGATCAAAAGAACAACTGCTGAGCACCAGTTTCCATCCCCCACCTGTTCCTGTAGTGCCTGCTGCTGGGCTCACACCAGTGCCAGGCAGCCTGACTCAGCATGGGCATACTTGCACGTGCTGACATTGCTCTGCAGCTTGAATGTGTTTTTTAAAAAAACTTTTCCAAAGGAGTTTAGAACTGACTGGCATTGCCAGAAGATGCACTTGCAGCAGCTGTTGTATGAGTGACTGACCAAGATGCCACAGAACAGCTCCAGCGGGGCTAGGGAGGTGTCAGGGACTGGAGGACTGGAGGAAAAGAGAGGAAAGAAAATCTGAGCTGCCTTTCTGGGAAATGTGGTGAGGCTTTCCAGGGAAGGAGGAGGAAGAATGGGCACTGCTGGAGACCCAACATCAAACCTGAGTACAGATGGGGCTGCTGGGGCAAGGGATGGGGTGGTGTGCTATGGAGAAGGGTTTGGTTTGAGGGACAGTGACACTGCTGGACAGGGATTCATTATCTCAAGAGCAAGCATGATCCTCGATGACTTGTCCTGGGGCTGGTCTTGCTCAGGAGTATGCCAACCACATTGCCTACTGAAAAGCCAGAACATACAGTCAAGACTGGGGAAGAGGGAATTGTCCTTTTGGAGATATTGTCTGACCTTGAGAGTAATGACAACAGAAATTGTATACAACACTGGTTTAAAGATTGCAAAAGCACAGTCTCAACAATGAATTGTAGGAATTTCTCCAAATAAGCTGGATATCATTAGTTCGAATCAACTGAGATGGATCAAAGTGTGCTCTGATCCAAGGGACAAGAGATACAGCACAGGCAGCATTGAATGAATGTAGAGTTTGTCTGGAAAAACCAAAGGCAGAAATTTGCAAAGTGGATGCAGAGATTGTTAAAGCAGACATACAGCTGATTGATCACTCTCACCTTTGGCTTGGATAGCAGCAGCAGTTTCTGTGTTTCATGAGCTGAGTTTACTTCATTAGAGTGATTTTACCATTGCTCATAAGAGCAACAGGGTAAGTGGTGAGATTGAAGAATTATATTTTAGAAAATATTTGAGAAAAAGGTGAAAAAAAACCCCATACAAACTCTAACACTCTCTAAATCAATGATGCAAGAATAATACATGAGTCTACAGGCTTTAGACATACACAGCAGATCTCTGTTCTTTGGGCTGCCTCATTCAGATGTCTGGAATAACTTTAAAAGTTTACAAAATCATGGCCTTTTAAAAGCAGATGGGAATTTTATTTTTTTAATCCATTTTGCTCTCACAAAGCTTGATGTTTCCAGTTCTAGTTTGAAAAAGAGACCCAAGATAGTTGAGTTGCTCACCTGTACTATAGCTCAGAGGACAGGCTATTACAGTTGCTGTCTAGTGCTGGTCTAACAAGCCGGATTAAAGTCATGCTACTAAAGGCTTTTAAATGATCTGATAACCCAGACTGGGATTTCAGAGGTCTGGGCTTGCATGATGAGGTGCCTGTTTGTGCCTTCAGCACAAAGAGAGGTAGGATGGCTGAAAGATATTTTAACTTTTGCTCTCACATTTCTGCACTGAGGCACATTAGTTGAATTTCTATGCTTGTGCCTCTGACCCTTCGTTCAAATACTCTTCTAGCATGGTGAGGTGAAGAGGCTATGATATGCTTTGAAGCAGCTAAGGTGAATCTGAAGTTTTGTGTCACTCACAGAAACAGTTGAAAAGGAAATTCAGGAGCCTCAGTGTGAGACTCATCCATCCATGTCCTTTCAGGAAAACCCTGCCAATGATGTCTCACACTAGGGCTACCATGGTGTCTTGTCACATACCAATCTGTCCTGACTTACATTTTTTGGGCAGGATTTTGTTTTGTTTTGTTTTTGGTTGTTTTTTCTGTTTCTTTTTATTTCCTGGAGCACTTTGGAAATTGACCCTGGAGCCTGGTTTAATCACCTAGCTAGAAATCCTGCCAAACTGTCACTACAGGGAAGAACCTGGCATTTAGGTATTCCAGCTCCTCTGTCTTTATAGATTTCCATGAGCTCACTCCATGAGTGCCTGCAGGACATGTGCATATGTGTACCATATGTATATTTGCAACACAGCTTGGGCTCTGTCTGGATCTTGGCACATGTAAGCATAATAAATGGCACACCAGATAAGTTAAAGAAGCCTTGGAGTCACTTTGCTGTCTTGGTAGACACAATTTTCTTAAATGTTTTATATCTCTTGTTTAAACTGAGAGAATACTAATAAAAACAGATGCCTATTGCTGGATGGAGACAGATAAAAACCTGCATATCCAGGGAATAGTCTCAATGCAAAACACACTCTAGGTCTGTAGAACTGCAGTTTTGTCGTTGGTTCTGTTCTGCCATGTATGAGAACAGCAGGCACTGAACTATTCAGACTTATCCCGGGCATGGGGTAGGCAACGGGACAATCACAGCCTCTGTCTCAGAGCAGGACATTGCACAGTGTGCAGATGCTGCTGGCTTGAGTGTCTGGAGATCTGTGGGAATGGTGCTGGAGGACACTTTGGAATCGCTGCTTTGCTTCATGAGCCTCTTGCTCCTGAGCCAACATTTCCTGACTCTGAGATGCTGCTGGTGACTGGAGACAGAGAGCAGCCAGAGCACAGAGTGTTGTGGTTAGGTGCCTTTGCTCACAGGCGGTGCCAGCCTCTGCACTGCTAAGCACTCTTTTTTGCCAAGTTAAAAGAGAAAAGAAAAGGAATGAGAGAGAAGCATACAAAATGCATGAGCAGGTTGAGTCACAAATCCCCACAAGCACAGGCTCCATCTCAAATCACTCAGCATTAGATTGCAGATCACCATAATTCAGCCACCTGCTGTGAGCCCTGCAACCTGACAGAAACATTTAGTGATTGAACAAATGTCTCTGTCAGAAGCAGCTCAACCTGAGCATCGCTTTGATGCTGGCCAGAACTGATACACATAGGGCTGAGTGTGCTGGTGTCACTCCCTCGCTGTCACTGCTCAGGTGTGCCACCTCTCCTTCCTGCTTGTGCAGAGAAAAGGCTTCTTTAATTGCCTTCTCACATCTCCTGCTATCGACTGCATTCCTAACTTTGCTGGCAGTTTGAAAAGTGATTTAAGCTGAGCTAATGAAGCTCACCATTATCCTATGTGGGAGATGACTGAGCCTAGTGATGTGGATCTCTTTATAGACTGTAGCAGGAATAGCTACTGTAGCCAAAGTCCCACACTGTCACCTGTGGGACTTCAAAGTTAAGTGTAGAAGAGGGAGCAGATCGAGAAGAGGTGTTCTCACAACTCTTCTTACACCAGGACTTGTCTAAGAGGGTGCACGTGAGAAAGCTAGAGCATTGGTATGGTCCTTCTGTCTCCTCCATTTCATTGGTATTGCCCACCAATGGTGCTGCAGAAGGAGAGGTTTGACGAAGGTGGCTAATGAAGCTGCAAAAATAAATCACACAGGTAAATCACAGAATCACTGGAAAAGGTCTTTAAGATCCTTGAGTCCAACCATTACCCCAGACACCACCCACCCACGTCCCTCAGTGCCACAGCTACATGGCTTTTAAACACCTCCCTGGGCAGCCCGTTCCAATGCTTGAAAACCCTTTTTGTGAAGAAATTTTCCCTAATATCCAATCTAAACCTACCCTCATATAACATGAGGTTGTTACCTCTTGCATCATCCTTTCTAGTAGTAACAAGAATTCATTCTCCTAACTAGCACTGTGGCTATTTGCCAGAGACTAGATGAAAGGAGAAACTGAGTGGACTTTCTCATGGAAAACTGAAATATCTGTGAGCGCAAAGGACACTGGCTGGAGAGGAACTGAACCTGACCTCCAGGCAGAGATGCAGGAAGGAAACCAGAGCCTCCCAGGTACAGACAGTATGAGCTATGTGAGTGAGCTAGAAAAAGTGCAATGCTTTTTAAATTACTTTTTTAAATATGGGAATGTTAATTACCACAAGTTGCCCAGTAGCACTCCAGTGCAGGCACACAGAATGATGTGACTGTTTACAAAGCACAGAGAAAGAAGTGCAGATAGAGAAGGAAATATTTGTAGTGAAAGTTGTCACTGCTGTAAGAACAGGGAGCTTTCTTCACAGAATTCTAACAAGGTGGATCATTTTTTTTTTTTGTACAGCAATTTGGATTGCCTCTATGAGCAAAGGTGTCATTTTTTTTCCAGCAGACTGAGTTCCAATAATTCATCTCTCTAAACTCTTGTTAGTAGGTAAGAAAGCAATTTCCAAGTCTGAGACAGTAATTTCTTTAACATGGATGATGCTCTTAACATTGATTTTCAAAAGTTTTATGGAGACACGCATAGAAGATATGTCATTTTCAAAGATTCGTTCTGATTTGTATGTATGCATTCCAAAGAGCACCAAGGGAGCTTAGCTGCCAGGGCAAACCTGGGAATTGAAGGTTAAGGCATGGCTTCTACAGGTCTGCAATAACCTGGTGGCATGAAACTTGCTACATCCAGCCTGTTCTTGGCCACCTGTTGTCTATTGTTGTTTTTTATTTCTGCCTCAGATAAGTGGTCCCCCTCTTGGCATCACCAATTAGTCTCAGCTGTGGCTGCTACCTCATGAATGATGACAACCTGAATGACACAAATCCTGTTTTGTGGTTGGTGTTTATTTTTTCCTACTGTCAGGGTAGTCAATTGCTGGCAAAGGTTGCTTAGGGAGGTTGTGGATTCTCCAACCCAATACCTGACTGTACACAGTCTTGAGCATTCTGCTCTGGGTGATTCTCCTGTGGCAGAGGGTTGGAGCAGTTGATCTCTGAAGGTGTCCTGTTCCTCCACTGTTCTGTGCTTCATGTGCTTCATGTGCTTCAGGGAACAGAGGGAAGTAGATCTCAGTGGTGTCCAGGAATATGGCTCTCCCAAACCAGTACAGGAGAAAGGATAATGTAGTCACTTCAAAACAAATCATAGGCTTCACTAGAGGTAGCCCAGCTGGTTGGGATAAAGGGGGAACTATTGGAGCACTGGACTGAGATGGTGGGCCAGTGCTGGCCAATTAGTTCAGCCCTATATGCAAGTTGCAATGTTTACACCTGCAGCTTCCTGCATGCAACTGTGGGATCTGGTGGTTTTGAGCACAGGAAAGATAAAGGAAAGCTAAACCCACAGCTGCTAAAACTGTGAACATTTACTCAGCAAAAAAGGAAGGCATTCTTGCCGTGGTGATGGGTGAACAACAGGAAATAATCTGAAAGGAAAGTAAAAGGCATAATGAGACAGCTAATGACATTCAATAGTGAAAAAAAGGCACCGACTTACAAGATTGATGAACGTCTGGCACTGACTCTGAGGGAAACAACAGATTTGCACCTTGTGAAGGCTCCAAAGCAAGAAGAGATATCCTTCTGAACACTTGAGCCAAACAAGCAGCTAAAATGATTTAATGGACCTCTTTGGCCTTAAAATCCACATTCTTAAGATCAAAATGCAAAAGCAAACAGAAAGACATGTCTGGGATCTCACATTGTGCGTGTCTTCTGATGGTGAAACTCTGCAGACAAAGTGGATGATGGTTCATTGAGTGAGATTGTCTTTTTTGAGTAAAAAATACAAAGAAAATGAATTGACAAGGTACAGACTGCATGTTTCACACTCTTTCAAAACTCTCTGCCAGAATTCAGACTCACATTTTCTTTCCTGAGATACAGAACTGCTTGAGTGTATTTCTTCCTCCCTTCTGGTTTTCTTTCTTTCCTCATGTAAACGTGAAAGAAAAAGATTACTGCTGTATACTAGCCAGAGAAAAGGCAGAAATAAAGAAAAGAACTATGCAGGTGTCCAGTCCAGACTTGCAGGTAAGAAGAGAGTCTAATGACTGTGCACAAATGGCTCCATCCCAGAGCAGGTGACAGTTTTGCTCATCATTAATTTTTACGCCCTTTCTAGCTTGCAAGTAATAGCTGATTCAGTGTTTGTGTTTCAGGAATACAAGTGAGGAGAGCTGGTCTCATTTAGCAGTACTTATTTTAGACATACTATCTCCCTGTGTTCCCACGTAGAAGGAAAGCAGGCAGGAACTTGCAAGTGAGGGTGAGATGAAGGTCTCTGCTCTTGCTACTGGCTCCCACCTGTCACTGGATGCCAGGTCAGCATGGGTTTTGTCCAGAGAGCTTAGGTACTGAGACAGATTACTATGCTTAGCTCCTTCAATAATGAGACAAAAAAAATATCAATGTTTTAAAAGAAAAAGGAATTAAAAACACATCCATAATCATCTCCACCTGCCAACTGTTGAATACATTACTTAGAAAAGCATTACTGGCTCATTTATGGTCTCAGATGGTTCATGTTTAGTTTATCGTCGACCAGGACTCCCATGTCTCTCTCCTGGAGCTGTTCTCCAGCAGGTAAAACCTAGGTTGTTCTTCCCCAGGTGCAGCACTCTGCACTTGTCCTTGTTGAACCTCAAGAGGTTCCTCTCTGCCCAAAACTCAAGCCGGTCGAGATCCCGCTGAATGGCAGCACAGCGTCTCGAGAATCAGCCAGCCCTCCCAGTTTGGTGTCATCAGGGAACTTGCTGAGGGTACACTGTTTCCTCATCCAGGTTGTTGATGAAGATGTTGGACAAGACTGTCCCCAGAACCCATCCCTGTGGAACTCCACTGGCCACAGGCCTCCATCTTGATTCTGTGCCACTGATCACCACCCTGTGGGCTCTGTCATTCAGCCAGCTCTCAGTCCACCTCACAGTCCACTCATCCGAGCTACACTGCCTGAGCTTTCTGGTGAGGATGTTATGGGAGACAGCGTCAAAAGTCTTGTTGCAGTCAAGGTAGATGACATCCACTGCTCTCCCCTCATCTGGCCAGCCAGTTATACACTCATAACTGTCAGGCTCGTCAAACAGGATTTCTCCTTGGTGAATCCGTATTGACTTACCCTGATAACTATCTTTTCCTTCATATGCTCAGTGGTAACACTAAGGATGAGCTGTGCCATCACCTTTCCAGGGATGGAGGTGAGGCTAGCTGGCCTGTAGTTTCTCTGGTTGTCCTTCCTGCCCTTTCTGAAGGCTGGAGTGACATTGGCCTTTCTCCAGTCCTCAGGCACCTTGTCTGTCCTCCATAAGTGTTCAAAAATGATGGAGAACAGATTAGTAACCACATCAACCAGTTCTCTCAACACTCTTGGATGCATCCCAACAGGTCCCATTGACTTATGAGCATTAGGTCTGGTCAACAAGTCTTTAACCTCTCCCTCATCCACCCAGGGCAAGACCTCTACTGTCCTGGCCATCCTATTATCCTTGCTGGACTGGGCTTCCCGAGGGCTGGCCTTGATTGTAAAGACTGAAGCAAAGAAGGCATTCAGTAGTTCAGCCTTCTCTGCATCCTCTATCATCAAAGCACTCTATGTTCTGCAGCAGATCCACATTCCCCCTCATCTTCCTTCTACTGCTGATGTACCTGAAAAACCCTTTCTTATTTTCCTTTACTTTCCTGGCCAGGTTTAATTCTAAAATGGCTTTAGCCTTCCTGGCTGCACCCCTGCATGCTCTGGCAATGTTTCTATATTCTTCCCAAGAAGCCAGACCATGTTTCCACCTCTCATAGATTGCTGCTTTCTGTCTGAGTTGTCCCAGTAGATATTTGTTCATCCACAGAGACTCCTGCCTCTTTTTCCTCTCTCCTACATGTTGGGACACACTGATCCTGGGCTTGGACGAAATGATGCCTGAAGATTGACCAGCTCTCTTGGGCACTTCTACCATCCAGGATCCTGTCCCGTGAGATCCTTCCAAGCAGGTCTTTGAAGAGGACAAAGTCAACCAGTCTGAAATCCAGGGTCACAATCCTGCTTTGTGCCCTCTTTCTTACACACAAGATCTTGAAGTCTATCATCTCATGGTCACTGCAGCCAAAGCTGTCTGCAACCTTCACATCCCCAACCAGACTGTCCTTGTTTTTTTTAGCCCAAGGTCCAGCAGCACACCCTTCCTCATTGGTTCCTCTGGTCACCACAGGTACATTGTTTAATTATCTGATTTGTTTTACTGTCTATGCTTTCAGAACCATACAACTAAATACTGTATGTTTTGCACTGTTGTGACAATCATCATTATTCCTGACCTCTTCCTTTATCACTGGCAACTGCTATTTCCAATATAAAATACCTCTGTCCACTGCTGGTGCCAAAACAGGAACAAGCCTTGCATCCTTGCAGCATGTCTTGGCTGCGTGCTCGTCTGTGCTGCCCAGAGAAATACAGGAACATTATGAAGGCTGGCAGCCTGAAATATTCTCAGTGAAGTCCCTGACTTCTTTTAAAAAATATTCCCATTTTTTGACAGGTCCTGGAGTGTAAAATATGTAAATACATTATCCCATGATGTTCTCTCTAAAAAATATGTTCAAAGCCTTCTTTCATTCAAGGTGGTCAGGCATTAAGGTAAGACACTTGTTGATGGATGATACAGGAATAAGCACTTCCAAATGAGAGGTATGTGAGTACAGCCAGCACTGCCAGCTCTGCATGTTACACAATTCTGTCACAAACTCCTCTGAGAGCAAAAGACCTCTGAAATTACATTAATTTAATGGAAAATGTATGAAATATCATCAGCGATTCCCAGGCTTGCAGGATTAGTTTAAAATGGCTAAGAAAGGTTTTTCCCCATTGTGGTTTTGTGTTTTTTTTTTTTTTTTTTCTGAGGACAAATGTCATTGCCAGTTAGAGTCATCATAAATACTAGTATTAATCACAGATGCTTGCATGCCAAAGGCAGATGAATAAAAATGGATTTACTGAGTGCTGGAAGCAGAAATAACAGATGTGTAAATTGCTTTTGAAATTTTCACTCTACTTTAAACCAGAAATATTTATTTTAAATGCTTTCTGCATTGGCTGGATCATTTTTGATGCAGAGCAATGTGGCAGTGCTGAAGTCAAGGATGCCCTCAGCTGCACTCAGCTTCAAAGCTTGAGGCTAGTGAGAAATCTCTGAGCGTGCAACAAAGTGCACAGGTCTTGTCTTTCCATCCAGCTTCTTCCCAAAGAATGAGGAGGAGGCATCTTCCAAGGGTGGCTGTGGGGCTATGTACTGGTGCACAGCTTCAAGGAGCACCAGCTGTGGACTTGGGGCTGTTTTATCCAAGGAGACCTGTGTCCCCAGTGCTGCCTTAGCTGTATCCATGGTGTGGATTGCATAGTCTGAGAGAACACAGAGAAGCTATGTTTGTGGCCAGAGACACAAGGCAAGAAGGGACCAAATCTGCAATCTGTGTTGGGTTGGTGGGTGCTCTGCTCTTGCTCTCACCTTCCCACACTCTCATTGGCAATGCACAGGGATGTTTTATGCAGGGAGGCAGGCAGGTAGGCAGCTTTATTGGCGGGCACATCAGCATTTGCAGAGGCAAGAATGCTGAACTTGATGGGGAAATTCCAGTGATTGCAAGCTTCAGGCTCTACTTCATTTCACTGGATTAAGGAAAGCATTTTGCTGCTAAGAGCCCTCATGACAGACACTGCCACATCACCTAGAAGTGTCAGAAGAAGGCTGGAAGGGAATATGAATATCCTCAAAAATCAGAGCTGTCAATGACTGAATTCTTTCCCAGACCAATTTAACCCCTGGAGCATGACACAAATCTCAAAATTAACCATCCAGAGAGATAAAGCTGTAATAACTATGATACTAATAACAAAAGGATATACAAAGCGAGTGATGTACACTGTAATTGCTCATCACTTGGAACTTGACACTCAATGTGGACTCCAGGTGTGATTTTCACTTACCCAGACAAATCCCCCAGTTATACATGATGCATGACATCGAGTTTTCCTTTGGCTAATTTGGGCGAACTGTCCCAGCTGTGACTCATCCCAGCTTCTTGTGAAAATTAACCATGCCCCAGCCAAAATCGCTAGAATGATTGTGGTCCCTTTCCCTGCAGGCTGTCAGAACTCTGGCTGATGATCTTGTGTCCAAGTTCAGACAAGCCTGTTACTTCTCTGCTCTAAGCTCTGCTTGGCATGTCTTACCCATGTAAATGGTCTTTTCGCTAAGAGCATTCTCTGCATACAAATGAATTAATGATACCTGATGATGTCATTGCCCAGCTTAATGCAACATGAGAGTAGTTCCAAACAGCAGGGGAGGACAGCTGAAAGTGGGAAAAGTCATGATGCACTTCTACTGTGGTGTATTAAGAAGAGTGTAGCCAGCACATCAAGTGAGGTTCTCCTTGAGACCTCATCTGGAGTCCTGTGTCCAGTTCCGAGCGCCTCAGCTCAAGAGGGACAGGGAACTGCTGGAGTGAGGCCAGTGCAGGGCTACCAAGATGCTGAGGAGACTGAAACATCTCTCTGAGGAGAAAAGGCTGTGGGATCTGAGGTTGATTAACTTAGGAAAGACTAAGGGAGGACCTTGTCAACACTTACAAATACTTAAAGAGTGTATGTCAAGAGCATAAAGCAA
Source organism: Urocolius indicus (assembly GCA_013401255.1). Classification (NCBI taxonomy): domain Eukaryota; kingdom Metazoa; phylum Chordata; class Aves; order Coliiformes; family Coliidae; genus Urocolius; species Urocolius indicus. The sequence continues at coordinate 162,220 of WBNH01007550.1, forward strand.
TATTTTTTTTCTGATATCTTTAGTGACAGGACAAGAAGTAATGGATGTAATCTGGAATACAAAAAGTTCCACTGGAACAGGAGGAAAAACTCCTTTGTTGTTGAAGTGAGGGAGCCCTGGCCCAGGCTGCCCAGGGCGGGTGTGGGGGCTCCTTCTCTGGAGGTTTCCAAACCCACCTGGACATATTCCTGTGCCCCCTGATGGAGGGGAACCTGCTTTAGCAGGGGTTAGGGCTGGATGAGCTCTGGAGGTCCCTTTCACCTGAATCATTCTGTGATTCTATTATTGTACTGTTAGACATGTTCATGAGTCCTTTTGTTCCCACCTGGCACATTCAGCTGGAAAATCTGATCATCCATTATTTAGTTAGTAGGTGGAAATTAGCACATAATCTAACTTTATTATTGTCATAATTTCTTTATCTTTCATCTTTTAATCATTGTAGACTAAAGCATGAGGTTATTAATAATAATTCCATATCAAATATTTATTTCCATCTTAACTGCCAAATAAAAATTATAGAGGGGAAAACACACAGACAAGCATTTCTGTGAAGAAAATACCCTGGAAAAAGTATAACCAACTAAACTGTATCCTAGAACACTTCTACCAGTTATATCTGCTGCATCATGCAAAGCAGACACCTTGTTCTCAGCACGTTAGACACCACTCGCCTTGCAGCACAGTCCTCTTCCCTCACGCCTCCCATCCATTGCACTGATGTCACTGGCCACAGCTCCCTGCAGGAGGAGCAGACATGCAGAAGCACGTTGTCATGTGTCTTTGGATGCAAACAGGGACCTAGTTACTGTACATTGCTCTGATTTCCAAACATGGTTTACTTGAGTCTTAGAATGAGGCAATAACTTGGTGATCACCCCTTCCATTCTTTAGAAAATACAAGGCAAATTAATGTTGTATTGAATATTGGTTTAAAAAATCACACTAGTAACAAAAATTCTGTATTCAGGAAAGAGCTAGTCAGGTCTGCAAAACACAGTGCATTGACTATTAAAATGGCTGGTAAAATGTAAGTAACACACTCCTCAGTATCTTTTTTTGGTAATTGTATTACTCTTCTGTGCATTACAGTAGAGTCAAAACCAGCATGAAGCTTTTATATCGCTTTGCAAACATGCTAGAACTCCCATATTAATGCCACTGCAACTTTCCTGTTGCTATGCACAACATATTCCTCTCTGCCATCAGAGTGAAGTTAGTCTTATAGTTTATCAGAATATAGAGTCACTAATGCCTCCAGCATTTCAATTAGACATTTCAATGGAAATTGATATTTTATACGATGTGCTCCTTCATGGAAAGCTCAGAGAAGATTACTTATTCATTCCAGGAGGAGGTGAGCCCATCACCTGGGATTCTGCTCCCGGTGCTTCTTTCTGACCCCATGAGCAGACCGAGGCCAAACACCTCAAAGCTGGACATGATGAGAGTGACACTGAAGCTGTGAAGGGAAGTCTGCCTGCAGTCAGCCCCATGTGCATCTGCATCCCCAAGATCCTACTCTCCAGGGGTGGCACAGCACGTATAAGGCCTAATTCTCTGCCTTGCTTCACTCATAGATGGCCTCAGTGCCTCTCCTCTCCTCTCCTCTCCTCTCCTCTCCTCTCCTCTCCTCTCCTCTCCTCTCCTCTCCTGGGTGAGAATGAAATGCTGTAGAAAGAATGCAATTTTTAGATGAAGTGGAGCTCACGATAACTAGCCTTACCTGCTTCATTAGAAACCACTGCAAAGTGCTGTACAGCAAAAGGATTCCACAGCAGGAAATGTAAAGCTAAACCACAAAGGCCCACAGAATAATATGAAGAGTATGTAGCAGTGAAAATAGTAAGTTAAGGCCAAGTTTTGCACTTCTCCATGCTGGTCTGTCTTCGCCATCCTTCAATTCTGTTACATTTAGTGCCGCTGCTGACCTGTGACTGTGAAGAAAAAAATATCTACAGTGCAGAGTAAGGAACAGATAATAAAAATGGGCTCAAATGACATTTCAGAGTGATGTTGTTTCCTGCCTTGACATGGAAAATTGACACCTGTCTGTCTAGTCAAACAGTACAGTTTATTATACTTCTGCCTAACCCTGTTTCCAGCACATTAGGTCATTTCAGGTGATAATTCTCTGTCCAAGGCATTTGCCCAAGGCTTCCCCAGCCCCAAAGTCTTCTCCCAGCCACCTGGCTGGTGGATGTGGAGGTAATTTAGACACCTTAGAGTATCCTCAGCTCCCTTGATTTTCTGTGAAATACCATTTTCTTGGCACAGCCTTACAGGGAACACCAACAGTGACTGGGCTGGAAAATAATGAACTGAGCTGCTGTGTATCTATCTCCTTACTGGAGCAATAATAGGGCACCAAAATTAACTTCATAAAACTATGTGCCACCCTGGATCTCTCAGGTGCTGCTCCCTCTCTGCCTGGCATGTCGAAGAGGACTGCTCCCCATGCTGCTCCTGCAGAGCCCAGGTCAAAGGCAGAGAGTAGCAGGTGAACAGAGAGAGAAGCACAATACAGCCAATACACGATTCATTATGACTTGCTCTTTCAGATGCATTAATGTCTAAAGACCTATTTTAGGAGCAAATACTGTACAGCATTACTCTACAGAGGTAGCAGAGGATATTTTTTCTGTGGTACATTGTAAATCGATGCACGTTTCCACCTCTGGTGCTCTCTCCTTTTCTCTCTCTGTCTCTGTCCTCCTTCGTAGGCTTTTCCTATTGCAATACATTTCCTCAGCTAGATTTTTCTGTGAATTAGTTTTTAATGCCTGCTTATGAGAGACAGTTTTTCATATTTTATATCTCCATCAATAAAGATTTCTTCCTTATCACTAGTAAAATTGGAGTTTTGATTAAATATGATTCAGCAGCACTAAGCACACAGTCTGTATTAATTTCATTGCCTCATTACACGTCAGTGATATTTATATAGGTTTATATTACAAATATACTGTGTGTATATATAAGCAGAGACTTTCCGAACACATACTAGATATATCAGCCATTAAAAAAACAGAATGGAAGAAAGCCTTTCATATGGCCCAGCCACCAGAGCATTTATTGACCACTTCAATGATGGTCATGGAGACTGTGGTGGAGGGATATTTTCAGGGACCAGGAGAGCCTTGGAAACAGTAGCAGCAGCAAACCTGATGCTCCTGCAGCAGAAGAACTAGAAGGTGCAGAATCTCATGGCACTGTGCTCACTGCGGCCAGTCCTCCACTCTTCTGGACAAGTCATGGGTAGAGAGCCCTGATGGATGATCACCTTCTCTAGAAGCCATCTGTTCATTTAAGACAAATGGTGCAATATCCTGTCAATTACATGTTTTTATTCACTCTTCATTCCCAACATGGCCTGTTTAGGCTTGAGGGAATCCTGACTGTGCAGGCAGTACTTAATATGGGGCAATGCCCAAGGGCTTGGTCACAAGCAACCATTACTACGTTGGTACTTCTAGCCCAGGGCTCTGCATTGTACATAATTTCTCATGGGTTTGATTGAAAGTACCTTCTACTAAGAAAGCATTTTTTATTTACAGCCAAAACCTAAACTGAAGAGAGATTACAAAAATGTGTATTACTGGCCTTGGTAAAGTGGGCAGCTCTCTGACTTGGATAAGTACTCCATGAAGAATATCATCCAGCAGGGACTAGAGGGGCAGCTCCAAATACAGGCTTCAGGGCTGTTTGCACTCTGGATTTTTTTTTGTATTCACACTAAGGAGGAGTTAGCAGCACTTTAAAAGTCATTAAATGAAAATGCAGATGGCAGAAGTCTGTGCTCAACTGGATGCCATGCAGCAGTTGCAAATGTATGTTCTCTGTCCCTGCAACCCTCCATTACTCTCTGTCTTGAGCTGTGTGAATAGCCCAGAGGTGTGTGTGAAATGGCAGGCATGCTCTGGCTTGCTCTGCACAGAGGCTGGGCCGGGCTGTGCAGGAGACCTGGCTCTCCCAGAGGCATAGCACTAGAGTAGACAGGCAGCACAGCTCACATGTGGAGCACAGGATACTTCTGGTGTTTCTGGAGAGTCAGCCACCAGCTAGGGCTGCTCTGGACTCATCATCAGCCACCTGGATACTCCACCTGATCAGGATACCGACTCCCCACAAAGACAAAGCCTTGGAGTGGGGAAAAGGGTGCTCCTGGGTGAAGTTCAGATTTATAGCAGCATTAGATTAATTCATGTTCAGCAAAAGCTATTCCATCAAACCCCAGGGAGCTTGCTGCAAGAGAGGCTGCAAGAGGAGCTGCATTAGCAACACAGTGTATGGCACCAGCATCAGCCTTACCCCCGTGAAGCAGTTGTGTATCATGAGGCACATGATGAAACGGCTCTCAATGCTGAGCTTGGGGGACAAGAAACAACTTGCTCAGCTCTTGTATTGGCCCTGGTTGGGAAGCAGCTCTCTGAAGGATTGCACAGCCCTGCTGCAGCCCCAGGGCAGGTGCTTGCCTGCACAATGGTGTCTGGGAGCTTGGTACACCCACTGGGCTTCTGGCTGAGACACCTATCCCAGCAGATCTCTCCACATCACTGCGTTTGCAGTGTGGGACTCACTGGGGTCACCTCTTAACAGCTCATCCCATGGGGTGTTCAACATCACTAGGGCTTTGCTGTACCATTCTCCAGCTCAGACCCTGTAATGATGATCTCTCGTTTTTCATTTGATTTTGTTTCTTGCTGCAAAAGCTTCTCTGGGGAACGCGCCTCCATTGTGCCATCTGACAACAGCCACGAGATACCACTGTCAGAGGACCAACAGAGAGATATATTTGCTGCTATTTCCCACTCTCATTAATAATGGTGTTGCTGAATCAGATAAATTTCACAACCATTCTAAAAAATGTGCAGTCTGTGGCTCCCTGAAAACAGATTAAGATTTACTGCTCTCCATTTAGATAACAGTTGATGAGGATAACAGGTTATCTCTGCAGGGCACTGTACAATTTTTACTCTTTCAGATTCCATGGAGCACCTTATTTTTATTCTCACATATATAACCAAATCTGTCAGAACAGAAAGGGAAGCAGATAAATCATCTGTATTTGAAACACAGTTATGACTCAAGTGTACAAATTCCAGATTGTTCTCAAGGAAAATTGTGGGCATGTGCACAGTAATGGAAGATTTTCTTATCTGAGGTTCTATGTTGAACGTGTATATGTTTTTCCTATTTGCCATTATCAGACAAGAACAGAAAACAATTAACTTCTAATACTTCTTGAATTCTCTCTCTGAGACTTCTTTACATTTCTTCTTTAAAATAAAAGGCAGGATTTCAACACTGCATAACAGATGTCAAATGTGCTGCTGCCAAGGTGAAAACAATTCCTGTAAGTGCAGAGTCTCATCTCATCTCTGGTTAGAGCCTTTTCAGGTACTTTAAGGAGCACCTGGAATGGAAAGTCAGCATTTGTCACACATTCATTAATTTCCCTTCTTCAAAAATGCTTGTGTGTTTACAGGGTGCAGGACTGGAAACCAGCTCCAGTGGATCATTGTTCATCTACACCAGCTGCAGACCAGTTAGGTAGAACTGCTGCAAATCCCTTTGGTCTGCCAACATTTTTAACTGTAACCTCTGCTGAGGATTCTTCCCCTTCATCTGCCTTTCTGAGTGGAACATGCAAGGACTAAGTATTAAAGGTTCTCTGGCCTTTCTGACTTACAAGGTGTGTGGTGATGTACTTTTACGCTTGTTAGGCTGGTGTGTCATATGCTGAGCAAGGAGCCTGCCTTCCCCATGTACCTCACAAAAAGTGTCCTGGAGGTGCAGCATCGTTGCAGTGGTACCTCTACAGAAACCTCCAGGAACATCATAAAAACCACTTGGTGCATACAACGTGGGGCTGGAGTGAAGAACATGTTTGGTGTAGTAAACTATCTGTAAAACTGTCCCCAGAAATCACAGCACCAAGTGGTTATGAAGCTCCTTGGATTACACTTTTCAGGGATTTTTTTCTCTGCTTTTTGGTGGGCCAGCTGTGATTCGATGGGCTTACTACAAAGCTGTGCACATCATGCAGGACCAAACACACTCCCAGCATGGCACAGCTGCCCGGCATGTGTGTGGGATGCAGTGCACAGTATCTGCAAATCACAGGCACTGATTTGGGGACAGCAAATCTGGCAGCTGGATGGTCCATTGGTGTAGACACAGCCAGGGATTGCACCAAGGGAAATGTTGCCCACTGTGTCACTTGCTCAGGCTGTTCTCATTGTCCATGTCGTGTTTAAGTGCAGCTGCTGAATGGATGACCTGAGTGATGTATCCCCACTGCTGTGGGGAAAGCAACCCTCCTCCAGATTCTGCATGGGAACTCATCACCAGGGGAAGAACTGGTCAGGGGAGCCAGCAGCAAGGACACCACTGCATGTCCCCATCTCCTCTATATGCTCCATCACTCCTGTCCCAGTGAGAAACAGTCCTCCATTTTTTGTTCGTTCCTCTGCTGCCAGTGTAGTAGCAGGCACTCTGCTGAGCTCCAAGCTCTGGCCACTTGAGCTGCCCCTTGCTGCTGAGCCTGAGTCCTTCTCCAGTCTACCGGGGTCACCAGTACGCATCCATTTCTGCAGCCCTCTTGTGCCAGCCATCCCCGTTTGGTGCTGCATCATCTCTGCAGTGGCTTCTGATCTTCGTGCTTGCCTCCCCTGCTGCATGTGTCACCAAGAGCATCTTCAAATATTTCAAATTAATTAGCTTTAAATACATTTTTACTTGTCATAGCTTACAGGGATGAAATCATATCTTGTTGGAGTATTAAAATGTTGATTTCAGAAGGAGTAGGCTGGATTTTAAGACTGGAATTGTCTAATGACCTCATGTGTAATGCCTTGTACATTTCCTTTGGGTTATTCCTATCCCAAGCCCTAAACTCTCAGATATTATGTTGAGATAGTCCCTGGAAACATCCAATCTACACTGAGTAACTCTCACCAAAGGAAAACCCTTCATAACTACTGGAACAATGTTTCAGGGGCTAATTAATATTTTAAAGATATTTTATGTCTAGTTATCATCTTTGAAATCACAGTTTTGTCTCCTGTAGGATGCTTTCCTGTCTTTATTAGGGTATAAACACAGAGCAATTTTAAGTAAGTTAGCTTTTCTTTTTAAAATGTTAAAATTTGGACTCCTGACCCACCCACAGAAAGACAAAGATAGAGATCAGCTATTAAAATCACAGTTCATACTAGGATGTTGCACAAAACAAAACAAAAATGTGACTTCAAGGCTGTTAAACAACATATTCACATTGCTGTGGATGTAATTTTACATCCTTGGTGTGGGTGACTCCAGTAGCCATCCTTCATAACAAGTTCTGGTTTTGTCTGGAGCTCACGCAAGTCTTGGAACTTAATTATAGTTCTAATATTCTTGCTAACGAATTTGAACATAATTACAGAGTGGAGTGATTTCGGAGGTACTTTGTGTGAATACTGATCAGTCTCTTTAAATATCTGCGTTGGTTAACTGAAAACCAGCCCTCAGGTCTGTGTGCCTGTCAAGAGAGGCAGGATTCAGCTGGTACCTGAGGTGTGGGGGAACCAGGGCAGGGCCTTCTCTCACAGCTGGCTGTGGCTGAGGACCTGACTCACACAGACAGAAAATATCTCTGAAACTCTGCTTAAATACAGGCTGGTGGTGAATGGAATGAGAAGAGCCCAGTGGAGAAGGACTTGGGCATGTTGGTGGATGAGGAACTAAATACAACCTGGCAGTGTGTGCTTGCAGCCCAGAAGGCCAAATGTACCCTTGGCTGCATCCAAAGCAAAGTGGCCAGCAGCTTGAGGGAGGGATTCTACTCTTTTACTTTGCTTTTGTGAGGCCATCTAGAGTCCTTTTGCTCTTTCCAGGATACCTGTCCCTGCTTCCACAGCCCATGCATTTCCTTCTGGTCCTTTAGTCTGACCAGCAGGTCTTAACTCATCCATGCTGGTCTCTTGCCTTCCTTTTCTGAGTTTTTACAACTGAGGGTTGTGAGCTGTTGCAGTCTATGGAGATGGCAGGACATTCTCCCTTCCTCATGCCAGCATAGCCTCAGCTGAGATCTGGCCAGGCCTGGGAGCTTCTCTTCAGGTAACATCACAGCAGCAAGTATTTGCTTTCCAGTTGCAGGAGCAATTAGTGGTGGCCTTGGTACTGGTTGGACTTCATAATCTCAGAGGTCTGATGCAGATAAATAGATGCTGCTCCAGCAGAACAGGAGATTGAAGGACTGAGAAGAGGCTCCTACTGCTAAATGGGCCAGGCTAATTTGAACAGAAAACTTGAATTTTACAGTATCTGCACAGCTAATAAAATCAACAAAATTCTGTCCCTCCAGGGAAAAACTTTTCTGCTTCTCTGCCTCTTTTTCAGGTCTCATTTTATGCTTGCAAGACATTCCAGGAGCCTGAGATATGACATTTCTTTTCATACGGTCTCTGTTTTAAGGCAAAATTTAACCTCTGAGAAAGACTGATTTGAGAGTTTTGCAAAGATCAATACAAATGACATCTGTTATTGAAACAGGGGCTTATGGACTGCACTGATTTAACAAAATATTCATATCAGGATAAGTTTCTTTCAAATAGTTTAATAAATTTTGTATCTCCTCTGAGAGAAATAATTAATTGAGCAAAATGTTAAGGAAAATTCTTTTTTTTCATATCACAGTTCTTCTCATGAAATAACAGCAAGTGAAATGACTGCACAGCATGTGCACTCCCTGTGGCCAGTGGAATTAGAACTTTGCATGCTGATGAATGGTCCTATGAATGGTCCACAATCACTTCTTCAGCCTTTCTGCTTAGTAACAGTTACAAACGGGAGGTACATATTTACCTCCTTATGTTTACTTCATGGTTATTTAAATTTGAAACTCTTTCCTTGCCCTCATTTGTATCATCACACTTGCTGTTACACAAAATGCATCAGCTATGGGATGAGTTTCCAATTGTGACTTATTGGCATGTCTGTAGCTTGGCATACAGTGGAAAAATGTACATGTGTACAAGATTGACAGGCCAAGGGCAATGAGTTGAGGATTAATAAGGCCAGATGCCAGGTCTCGCACTTAGATCACACCAACTCCAATTCGTGGAAACAATATTATTATTCATTACCATTGACACTGAGATCCACATGCACAGCATAGAGTAATTTGCTTCCCTAAGAGCTACTAATCTTTTCCAGAAAAGACTGTGTGATGAAAACCAATAGGACACCACAGAGGAAAGGGAGAATAAGAGCCTCAGTAGGAATGCTCAACGTGGTAGCCACCATGGCCCTGCCAAAGCAATGGTGGAGATTATGGGAACTGAAGTAATGGTCTGTGACTCACTTCCTCTAATTTTTAGGTAATGTCTTATAAAGCTTCTGGATTGCTGGAAAGATTAAAGTAAATTGGTGTTCCTTTTGTGCTGTGTTTTGTCCTTATCAAAAGAGGACATAGGTAGAAATTCTACCCTGCTGCTAAGGGTAGTTCAGACACCCAAATCATGCGTGATGGAGAAGTAGAGACATGGAGTATCCAATGTTCACTACAGATAAACTATGTGTGTAAGAAAGGAGTAAATAAGAAAGAGTTGGAAACGTACGTGATCTGTTACCTTGCAAAATGAAATATGAGAGGGAGAGTTTAGAAACTTTCATGTAACATTCTTTTGACTTGGAATAAACAGATCAATCTCATGTGATTTAGCCTCTTTGATCTGTAATCTAGCAAGAATTTTTTTTGCTGAAGCTCTTTTGTTGTCGTCTTGCAATTCCTGTGATTCCTCCTTTGGCTTTTGTGTCTTGGGCATCTCTGAAGCTCTCCTTCCTTGGCATTAATACTCCCTGTCCTGGGGCACTCTGTTTCCTTGTAAGCCCTCCTGCTGGGGGCAAGTCCACTCTTATTTGGGTTAACAGTGAGTAAATGAGCTTTCAGGTATGATTGGCAGTGGTAGCAAAGGCTGCAAATTGTGAGGCACTGGGTTACTTCTGGCTGCTTAGCTACTGACCTCAGTGTCTTAGCATGTTCAGCCTAATTTCTATTGATTCAGATCTTCCCTTCCCTTCCCTTCCCTTCCCTTCCCTTCCCTTCCCTTCCCTTCCCTTCCCTTCCCTTCCCTTCCCTTCCCTTCCCTTCCCTTCCCTTCCCTTCCCTTCCCTTCCCTTCCCTTCCCTTCCTTAGAAATTGTTTCTCATGTGATTTTTTAGATCAGTGGCAAGTCAGTGATTCTGTTTGACGGACAGAGGGGAGTCAGTGAGCAGCTCTCACCCCGGGGCCAGTGACACCCAGTCAGGCTGGAGCTTGTCTGCAGCTTCCTAGGGCCAAGCTGGACTGGGAAACTGGTGTTTTCTCAAATTAAATTAATGAAGTCAGTTGGAAACTCAGAACTAAAGGCTCATCTGTAGCTTTCCATCTCTGAAAACATGGCAAACTGTGGCAGAGAAATAAATGAAGAAGACGGAAACAAAAATACTGCTCCAGTAACCAGCTGATTGCACAATGAGTTTCTTCTTGAAGGACCCCAAGCCTCAGGGATTTTCTTTCTCCCTTTTCATAGTCTCCAGCAATGAGCTCTGAAGTGAAAGAGCCTTCTCAGCCATTTGTGTATACTCATGTGCTTTTCCCTGATTTGTGAAAATGGAAGGCAGCCAGTCAGAGGGACCATGATGCCTGTGTGGTCAGCAAGGGTGTGCATGCCAGAGAGGAAGCAGAGCCCAAAAAGGAGAAGAGAATAAATAGAGAGCAACTTCTTGTATTCTTGGGGATATTAACTGCAGCCCTGCTTGAGCGACTGCACAGTCAGAGTGACTAGCTAACAATACTCCCAGCTATAGGCACACAGAAGTGCCAGATAATTTATGATGTAAAACTGTGATCCCTGTTGGGATAAGCCCAGCCCCTGTAGACCAGCTGCCTCTTAGCAGCTAGACCAGTTCAGGTGCACTTTTCTTTGGCAGTTTAATCAGAAGGAAAACTATTTTTTTTGTGTGCAGAGACTACATGAGAGACAGCACACCATCTACTGTGCACAAGGCAGGCAGTGGGGACCATGGAGCCTCCTACAAAGAAGAGTCTCCTGCGAGGCCACCCTGGGGTGTCGGCAGCTCCTCATGGTCTGCAGGCACCAGTATGAGTACACAGGGAAAAGCAGCACCTTCAGCTTCACTGGCCTTTGGGAAATAGGCAACACCACTGGCAAACTGGGGCTTTGTGGTTGCTGCTGTGGGTAGTGAGTGCTGAGATGGACTGTAGCTGTTGGTCTCTTCTCCCCAGGAACAAGTGATAGGACAAGAAGAAATGGCCTCAAATTGCCCCAGGAGAGGTTTAGATTGGAGATGAGGAAGAACTTTTTCCCTGAGAGGATTGTCAGACACTGTCTCAGACTGTTCAAGTGCAGGAAGTCCCTATTCCTGAAGTAAAAGCCCTTTTGCAAAGCTGTGGAGCTGAGATGCTCAGGGCCATAGGTTAGTGGTTGGTTTCACAGTGTGAGGGGAGGGATTGGACTTGAACTTAAAGATCTTTTCCAACTGAAATGAATCTATGTTTCTGTGTTTCTATTTCTTCTATTCTACGATGGCTGGAGGAGCACTGCAGCAGGAACCATCGCCACTGCCAGGCACTGATACCAGAAAGACACCAGCCCACTCCCTTTAATCAAAAATTCTGTCTCTTGAAGAAGAGAGTCAAAGCTTTGGACAGGAATTAATAATTATTAGTGACTAGGTTATGTATGTAGACACACACATAAACACATTGCTGACTGCCTAATGCAGCAGCACACATCTATATAGGAGCTCGCAAGGGCACGCGGGCGCCTCTGGGCAGCACAGGCTCCACTGCTCTGACATCACGCTTTAGTGAGCAACTCCAAAGATAAACTCCTAATTCTTTTATTTGATGGTGGCAGTGTCTGCACAGGGCGACATGTAATGAAAGTGAAATGAACTCTGAGAATAAGGCACTTAGCAGACAGCTAGAGAAAGGAGTATTTCTTTGATTTTGGACAAATCCTCCCTTCAATGTTCTGCTTTTGATCTTTTCATGGAAGGGTAAGTTTTATGCAAGACAAACATCTATCAAAGTTTTATTTAAAAAGCAGGCTTTTAACAGAATGTGGCACACATCAAATTTGACATTTGAAGCAAGGCAGTCTAAACAGCCCAGGAATGCAGGATTAAAATGAGGTCTCACATAAAAACTATTGCCGTTTTATTAGGCAAGCGTAGCCTTTTAGGCAATGAAGTTTGGGTGCTATTAATCTGTGCTGACAGATAATGGTTAATATGTGGGTAGTTGTGATTTTTTTTTCTGCTATCTTTTCTGGTTAATGGAGCATGAGTCAGTACACAAAAGATTCCTCAATGCAATTTTGAGAAAAAATAGTAGTTATCTCTGGGAAACCCAATGTCTAGTTCTTGGGAACCATTTGAAAAACATAATTTACAGTCATAACTGAGATGGTTCAGAGCGCATGGGATCTAATGATGAAGAACCAGCAGCTCAAGGCCTGTATCACCACACCAGCAAAGTGCAGCTCTGCAGAGTTGGAAGGAGAGCTTGGGAAACCAGCAGGACCCTGTAGGCTTGTTAAGAGAGGGCTGCAGCTGATGATGGGACACCTTTACCTGCTTACCCTGACCGCCTTCAGGAGGGCTACATCCATCTTGCAGTGCAGCCAGAGCAAGGATGAAGAGCAAATTCCTTGGAGACAGGCATAACCCTCTGAGACACATTTAGTCCAGAAGGAGAGTTCTGTCTTACCCTGTACTTTGCAAACTCACTACAAGCTTGCTACCCCTTCTTAACTACCACTGCAGTTCAAGGAACCAGGAGAGTTAGTGCTCTATCACATTTCTTGTTGCTCACTATTTTCTTTTGTCCAATTCCTCATCTTGCCTCACAATCAGAAAGGTCAGAGCAGCACTTATTGCTGAAAAAAATTCTCCAATGAAAAGGAGAGATGAACTTTAATAAACACGATTGGTTCAAAATAGGTTAATCTCAGTTTCCATTTCTCTATAACAAGAAGTGTCAATTCCTGTGTTTGCACTTCTGATGGTAATAAATATTTAAAAAACACAAATGAACCTTCTAGTTTATTTCCATATCATATGGGTCATATCAGAGACACAATTGGCATCCTGGGATGCATCAAGAAGAGTGTGGCCAGCAGGTTAAGGCAGGTTCTGCTCCTCCTCTACTCTGCCCTGGTGAGACCTCATCTGGAGTTCTGTGTCCAGTTCTGGGCTCCTCAGCTCAAGAGGGACAGAAAACTTCTGGAGACAGTCCAGCGCAGGGCCACCAAGATGATCAGGGGACGGGAACATCTTACTTACAAGGAAAGGCTGTGAGAACTGGGGCTGGAGAAGAGGAGACTGAGGGGAATCTCATTAACACTTACAAATATATAAATGGTGGATGTCTGGAGGCTGGGGCATCACTTTTTCGATGGTATCTAGCAACAGGACAAAGGGTAATGAGATGAAGCTGGAACACAAAAAGTTCCATTAAACATAAGTAAAACCTATTTCACTGTTCAGGTGACTGAGCCCTGGCCCAGGCTGCCCAGGGAGGGTGTGGAGTCTCCTTCCTTGGAGGTCTTCAAGATACACCTGGACATGTTCCTATGTGACCTCATCTAGGTGAATCTGCTTCTGCAAGGGGGTTGGACTAGATGATCTCTGGAGGTCCCTTCCAACCCTAACATTCTGTGATTCTATGTATTGCTTCACTCTTTCCAGGGTACAATTTACAAAGCACATGAGAAAAAAAAGATCCAAACTATAAAAGCAGACTTCAGCAGCACCAAACACACAATTCCCCATTGCAGCAACCAAAGGAGCTCAGTGCTGTTGTTCCTGCTGTGTGTCGCTGGGTCAGGTCAGTCAGAGGAGAGTTCGCAGCACTAGACTCATTGAGTGCTGCTTACAAGCTTGGGCACCACATCGAGGGCTATAGCAGGTGGGCAGGAAGATGCAGTTTCATTTCTCAGTAAGAAGGAACTGATCAACCCACACCCATAGCATGTTCCTGCCCTTTCCCAGGCTGCCTTGTCTGTCCATGCATGAGCCACAGCCTGGCTTGAGTTCTGGTCAGAGTCTCCTGACTCCCCATCTCACTGAGCTGCTGTCCAACCAGGATATGGACACTTTTAATACATGTGCCAATTTTAAACAAAACTCTCTTTCCACATTCCACCACCATTTCTGCCCAGGCAGGCAAGGATGAATGCAGATACGAGAGGATATTCAAATCTCTCCTTCTGCCTTAATTCCCTTGGTGGCTCAAAGTCCCAGCAATACAGTGAGGAGTAAATAATGGCAGCATTGAAGATGATGCAGAGCATCCAGGTTCACGTTAGAGAACTGGGTCTGCCATCAGTGGACCAGCATCACTAATGGCCCTGTACTGGGATAATAATTGTGGCAAACTAAATATCCAGCCATTAGAGACCAGAATGCCTTATAAGAGACTGAAAGTACATTAAATGTTAGACAGTCATATGTGAGCCAACATTTTGGTGCCTTAAAATGAAACAAATGATTCTTTGAAACAGGAATGGCAAAAGCCATTTAAATAAGTCTGACATTAAAATTGAACACGCTTTTTCTGTGCAGATCAGGTGGAAGCAGGGAGATCCACAGAAACTTGTCATGGGGAGGCACTGCCTCATCCAGCACAGAGACCTGGGTCTGCCACGGGGCTGATACCTGCAGGGGATGCCCTTTGGAGTCAGCCCAAGCCCTGGCCTCCCCTCCTGGTGTTTCTCCTGGTGGGTGATGGCTGGGTGCTTTCATGACCCTTGCAGGTCTAGGACGTTGACAGGCACAGAACACAGAGCAGTACTTTCAACCTTCCTTGTCGATTGCCAAAGGCTCACCCACAAGCAATGTTTCAATAGCATTTTCAAATGTTAGCTAGAAACAAGGAATTGTAGGAGGGAGTTTTGCTCTGTGTGCTTCTGCAGAGAAAGAGCTGTGGCAGCAGAGGACCACCTGTCAGGAAAACTCTCCTCTTGTCGATGGAACAGGACTGAGGAGGGGCAGGAATCAAGCAAGAAAACCTGGGTTTGCAATGCTGTTCTCCTGGCACCAGTAAATGTGGGGAGAGCTTGGCATCAGGAGATCATCTCTCCAGAGAGAGCAGCTGGCAAATGGCCAGTGCGTTTCCAGAGCTGTCAGCCACTGCAGGTTGCTGCTCCTGGACAGAGCATTGAGGGAGCTGCAGCTAGCACAGACTGTGACCAACATATTAAACACCACCAACCTGCTGCTGCTGGAAATAAAATCTCTAATAAATTGCTTGAAGAGAGCTTGAATGTCAGAGTAATGATGGAGGTGGGAACATCCTTGCTAATTACACAAGGAGTAGGCTGCCCTGGGAAGCCAAGCAGGCAGGATTCCTCCTCCGTATTTGTGCTGTACAATCAAACATTTCTCACCCTGCCCAGAAGCCTTCCTGGTTCCTTAAAATCTCACATGCATGAAAGAAACAACTCATCAGATCACAATCATGGCTGCAGCATTGAAATACATCTATGCTGAAAAACAAAAAGGAACAGGGAAGTGAGAGAGCGCAACTCTCAACTCTTCATTGGAATTGTTAGGGAGCGACTTCAGCAGTGTTTCTTGCCCTGGAAATAGTCTAAAGATTGTGCACTAATGGCTGAAATTTTTAGCAACACAAAAATATAAATAATGAGGAAAATTTGATTTAGTATTGATTTAATTAGAGAGCTTTAATACTCATCTAATAAAAGAGAGTATCTGTGCCATATGGACAGCTGGTGGAATTAGTCATTTGTTCAGAAGAGAGAATCTCAAGGGCATTCCTGCCAACCTGAAAAGCAGATCTAAGCAGCTGCTGGTCAACAGCTCAGTGTGCTTCAGCCTACTATTTCCACTAAAAAAGCAGAAATGATGATGATCTCACAACAGCTGGCAGGAGACACCCTCTGAGGGCTGCATAATTCTACACAAAGGCAGAAGGTACAATCTAGTGCAGGGCAAGCAGAAAAGTTTTTTTTTTTTTTGTACCCCATGCACAGCAGTAAGATCTGAATGAAGGAACATGGTCTCAACCCTTTAAGACCACCCTGAACTATATTACACAGATCACTGGCTGGCAGCCTTGCTGTCAAGCAAAAAGATGCAGTCTTTGCCCTTTGTGACAGGGCAAGCTGAGTGACACACGTTTGCTGAAGCACTCTCAGAATCCCAGAATGGCTGGAGGGCCCTCCAGAGCTCATCCAGCCTAACCCCCGGCTAAGGCAGGTTCCTCTCGATCAGAGGGCATAGGAACGTGTTCAGGTGCGTTTGGAAACCTTCTGAGAAGAGGATTCCACACCCTCCCTGGCTGCCTGGACCAGGGCTCCCTCACCCTTACAGTAAAGAAGTTTGTCCGTATGTTCCAGCAGAACTTTCTGTGTTCCAGCTTTTGTCCATTACCCCTTGTTCTGTCACTGGAAACAGAAAAAAGTGACATCCACCTTTTAAATACCTGTGTTAACAAGGTCCCCCCTTAGTCTTCCCCAGGCTGAACAGTCTCAGATCCCACAACCTTTCCTCATTGGAAAGATGTTCCAGTCTCCTCAGCATCTTGGTAGTCTCTTGCCTGGCCAGGCATTGAACTTCAGAGGTTTCCTGAGCCCAACCCCTCTGCCTGTGATCCAGGCCAGGTGCCCCAGTCCCCAGCCTGTCGGGCTCAGAGATGCAAATGGGCAGCCTCAGCTGGGCTCGCAGTGCCACTGGCCACAACCATCCAGAGCCACTCGCTCCAGCTACAGCTTGCTGCTGGGTAGCTGCAGCTCCAGCAGTATGTGGAGGTAAAACGTGGACACATAGCCCAAGAAACCCCACTTGGGGCCAGCCTCGGACATGGGGTGGACTGAGATGGATGGCACAGGGTGAGGGGCCGAAGTCCCTTCCTTCCGAGAGCTTCTGGGAAGTGCTGAACTTGGAGGGTTCTTGTCCTAACTCTGTGGGGAGTCCTCTGGTTGTGGAGAGGCAGGGACCCTGCCGAGGTGAGCCCAGGCCAGGCAGGATGAGTGTGCTGCTCATGGATTTCCCGGGAAGCAGGACTGAGGGAGAGCCTGCTGCCTGTATGACTTGATGGCATGGCCTTTACTTTCCGTACCACTGAGCCTCATCCTCAATGTTTTAGTCTAAATAGATGTTTTCTGTCACTATGAATAAATGTTTTCTGGTTTTCATTTCACTGAGAAAAATACTGTCACCTTGCAAATTCTTTTTCTCTCTCAGGTTTGGCAGCTAATCCCAAAACCCAATCTTTTTCCCAGACTACTAATTACAAATCTTACACTGGGACGCATCAAAATATAAACAGTAAGAACAATCTTCACTTTGGACACACAAATACTGACATGAGAAAACGTTTCTGTGCTGGAGCAATTCCAGAGCAACACTGACATGTTGCTTCTCTGAATTTCTGGCATCCTTTCACTGTCACAGAGGCAACCTCTTCTATTTTCCTGTCTTTTATCACATTAGTTATCTTTGCTTGGCAATGAGTTCATATTCATTGCAAAGGTAAATAGAAAAGGAAGAAAATTACCCTTTCAGTGTGCATTTCCATGCTGTGTTCATAAACTGCTGCTCTGATTGTCATAATAATAAATTAATAACCAAACAGAAATAGACCAAAGGTGTTTTTGCCACATGTTGGGTGTACTATAGCTGTGCTGGGGAAGATTTGTGCTTAGAGATTAAAATGAGCCCTTCAGTGGGCTACTTAGTAAAATATTATATTGGGTTTATTCACAAGGCACAAAAATATCTACATTTATTTACAAGATACTTTTAGCAAATGCTAAGTATAAAGCTCTTGGAGAAATCACTCTTCCTTGTCAATCCATGCACATGGTTTTGGTTTATCATGTATTACAATAATAAAAACTTTGGTGTACCTGTTAATCACTTTATAAATCAATAGATTATCAATAAGGCATATTTTTGGTTGACTAGGGCTGTCAAATATCCTATTTCCACTTCATGTGATGTGCATCATCACTAATATTTATTATGGGAAGAATACTCACTGTATTGCAGTATTGTCCATCCTCTGATACTAACCAGATTTTTGCTGTTCTGCATTTGGGGAAAATTAGTTTACTATGAAAAAAAGCATTGAAATTTATATTGGCTGTTTTTTTCTTTTGTATTTTGTTGCTACAGATTTCATCTTAAATCATTTGACCATACCATTTCCTCTTAAGCAGATTGACACTTCTGTTACAATTCCAGCCATGCCTTGCCAGCAGCAGTTCCTTGCAGCTATCACTGTCTCTGCACCACCACAGGTTTTCACAATACAACAGAAAGCTTAAAACAGTGACATTTCTTCCTAACTCCTCATATTTGGCTCTACTTGTTAAGGATTGCTCCAGAAAACGTGCTCCATTGCATATGTCTTGTGGATGGGTGTATGTCCCCCCATGTCCAGTCAGCCCAGCACCATTCTCACATGTGCTGAGCCTGCGTGTTCTCTTCCCTGATCCTCCTTCTCCTTCCAGCTGCGGCTCAGGTGGGATGGGGTCTCTACTAGGGGCGGCAAAGTGTGACAGGGGTTGTCCAGAGGCACAAAGCTCCTTTGGAGTGAGGAGGGTGTGCCCGGCCCCAGCAGAGTCTCATGTGGTTTTAACATCATAAGCATATGTCCCTCTTAGAGGCAGACAGGTTGTTGCATGCCCCCTGTGCCTTCACACACAGGAGTCCTCCCAGATGGCATGTCTCCAGCCTCAACAAAGATGTGGCTACTGGTTTGGGCTGGGATAGAGTTGTTTTTCTTCATAGTAGGCTACATGGTTCTATGTTTTGGATGTGTGCTGAAAACAGCTTGGATCCCACAGGCATGTTTTAGTTACCTCTGGACAGAGCTTGCACAGTCTCAAGGGCTTTTCTTCTTCTCAGCAAGTCTTGCATGGCAAGCAGGCTGTTATGGAGGAAAATGAGGACTTTGGTTTTGGGATCTAGTGGTCATTGGGGCCTAGATTTTGCTTTATCCAAGGTTTGTAAAATTTTTGGGTAAAATCATGTGGTTTTCTCTCTCCATTACCTCTTCCTATTAATCTCAAATTAAGATCTATGAAGCTTGTTGGTCACAGACCCACAGATAGGTCTTGTAATGAATGGAGGAAAAGAAAGAAACATCGTGTTTTGAACACGCACACTTAAGACAGGCAGATTCTCAATAGACAGGTTTAGAGATATTTATTGGCAAGCAGTGGTGCTGTGGGCTTTAGAGAAGTATTTTCTTCAGGATGTGAAGTTTGGTCAGTGGTGCGTGCAGTACACAACGCTCCTCATTTATTTTGATCAAACACTAGAGAAGACAGGAGGAGTGCTTGGACTGAATTGTATACATCTTGTTTCACTTCCCTACGAAGACTGGCAATGTCTTTGTCGAGCTCTTGAAAATAACAGAGTCAATGTTTGACAACAGCTCTGATTGCTGAAGAGATGTTGGTAATTATCTTATCAGTTTATCACAGTTTATTACATTAAAAATCCTTTCCATTATTCAAGATACACCTGTGCACATTATCTTCAGAGATGTCTCAGGCTTGTTGAAGTTTTCTCAAGTATTCCAACAGCAGACATATTCTTGCCTTCATGTTTTCATTGTTTCTACTTCACAGCTGATGATTAATGTTCTTATTTAGCATCGCATTCAAATCAGAATCTGGGCTGATGAATGTTGCTCTTTGTAGTTTGCCTTCCACTCACAAATTCTCAGCTTGATTCTAATGCCAGCTTTAAACCTGAGGCTGCTCATTTACACACGGATCTATTTACCAGCACTTAATGGTTGCAGCAATTAACTTTGTTTTCACTGACTTCTCCTGGCTACTGTCCTGCTTTCAGTGCAACTTTGACATGAGAAGATACTTCTGTGTTTAGAAGTAGACTGGTAATATGAGAATATCTCTTCATCAAAACTCAGAAATCATGTATGTCTCACAGTTTTATGTATTGAGATTGCAGTCAGGTTAACATTACTGAAAATCTATCTCATTACTGAAACTCTTGGAGAAGCCAGCATCTGTGCTGTCATTTGTGTGTCTCCTAATGTGCCCTCAAAGAAACAGAAATACAGAAAAAAAGGAGGAAAAAACCCTCTCTGTCGAACAACAGGGAAACACTCACTGCACTTGACACGTAACCTGCTTTCTCAGGAGTGAAGTAGGCACGTCTGTGAGAAAGACTGAAGTAGGAAAGAAAAATGCAACAGAGCAAGGGCTAAGAGGTGTGTGTCTTTGGTGTCCCAAGGACAGCGCACGGGGCAGGGTGATGGCTCAGCTCTGCAGTGGCATGCTGAGCCCAGTCACTTGCATTTCCTCATCAGATCTGACAGGCAGCATCTCCTCACTTCTCAAAACCACCAGCATCCCCTTATCAAACCTGACCACCAACATCTCTTCCACAGACCTAACCACCATCATCTCCCTGCTAGAGCATGGCATTTTACCTGGGCCATGGCACAGCTCCAGTCCTCTGCCAGGGGCCCACCACAGTCAGGTGCCAGCCTGTTCCCTGGCAGCTGAGCCTGCCTGCTGCCTTTCCACAGGACACAGTGGGTGGGCCCCTGTGCAGGCAAAGTGACTCTTGTCTGCTGGCAAGAGCATCTGAAAGCCCTTCACCACAGCCCCACCAGGTGTAAAAGACATTTTTACGCCAGATGATCTGAGGAGGGAGCCATGGGCTTTCAAGTGTCCCGGAGAATAAAAATGACAGATTGGCAGCCTGTGAAGACTACTGACTTAGATGGAGTAGCTATAGGCTTCTCCATCATGAATAAATGATTGAAGATGTTTGAAGGGAAGCACAGCACAGAAAGGACCTGAGCTGGTATTGAGTAACTGTGCAGAGACAGCTAAGCTTCTTGGAGTGCTCTGCTGTGTTGGGGGTGCAGATTAAGTAAAACCTTTGTGTAACTGAGAATTAAATAAAGAAACCTGATCATTTCACCAATACACTTAAAAATTGTCATGAGTGTGGAGAAAAGGACATCAGTATTTATTTTTAGGCAAGGTGCCCTATTGCTCTGCTGTGAAGAAACTTAGACATTATAATATTAGTTACTAATTATAATTTTTAGTAACCTATGTATGTTTTATGATTTTAATAGAAACAAGAGAGATATAATCATTAAAGTAATTAATCACTTTACAGTATGTCTTTGTTCTTTATTATAGCTTCAAGAATGTCTCTAACAAGATGCTATCAGCTGATCTATTTCTTCAGCGTCATCTGAAAGGGAGAGGTTTGAGCAGCAGAGATAATTTATTTCCTTTTCCTTGCAGAGGTCCCAGACACTGCCCATGACACCATGCAGCAGTGAGATTTGGATTACGTGGAAGTTGTCATACTGTATTCAACTGCACTTACATTGGTGCTAATAAGCATGAAATCCAGTAGGAGACAGCACAGATGGTGTCCCTGGCCATGGAGCTGAAGATGAGATGAGGAAGATCAGCCTTCAGAGGACAGACACTTCTCAGGGAGCCCTGAAGTCAGTTCATAGGCTTTTGCGAAAACAAGGACTGCCCACAGTTCTGGTTCTTCTGGGTAGGTCCAAAGGTCTTACTTTGACTACAGTAGGAGTTTGAAAACAAATGTCAATGAACATTTTATTGAAATTAAGGGCAACTCATGCATAAATTTCTAATTTTCATGTGTGTTCCTTTAACCTGGTCAATACTCTTACACTCATTTTGCACAAATATGCAAGCAAAAAACATATATAGAGAGATGAAGAGCTTGTAGGTAACCCCCAGGTCCAAGCACTAAAATGGTCTAACATTTTTGTTTTAATGGATCATAACACAGAGGTTCTTAGAGTAGAATGCTTTGATGCTCTTTCCTCTGGGAAAGTAGGTAGTCAAATGCACATCATATAGGACATCAAATGCAAATGCTTAACACCCCACCTGCTCTGTGGAATTGGCTGCCTGTGCAGCATTGTTTTTACATCGTCATGCTCAGTGCCTGAGCTGGGGATGCCTGTAGGAACGTACTGTCACATCCTACTGTATACCATGCCTTTTCCTTGTGGCTGTCCCTGCTGCAGATAGCTCAGAGACTTCAGCACATGCCCTTGTATAGGTGAAGAGGAATGACAACAGTCAAGCCAACAATTTCCAGCTGATATTGGGCAGGCAGAGCAATTCTTACCTTTCCACTACTTATGCAAGCTGCCAGGATGCTGATGGCAGCCAGCCTGACAGTGGATGCCCTGGAAGAGGAGAGTTCCAGGGTGGTTGTTCCTAGGGTAATGTTAGTACTGCCCCCATGTCCCTCAGTGCTGCTGTTCCCTACTACAGCCTCCGTCACACCTGAACAGTGCTGTGTTCTCCTGGGTGCTCACAGAGGCTGGGGACACACACAGCATCTCACAACACATTACATCTTTGATATCAAGGGCCTGTCTGTAGCTTCCAGTGAATGAGATGAAACAAATCCTCAGAGGGCAAAGAGGAAAATGGAATGCAAAAGAATATTGACTGTAGTATGAGGAGCGGAGGCTGTTTATTAGCAGATAATACCAGTGTGGTTTTCAGTGTGGTTTTTTGTGACACAGGGCATAAGCAGCTTTCCTCTGGGCATTTGGTCCTCTCCTCTAAGAAAGGAAATTGTCTTTGCTTTAAAACTTGCTTTTGCTTAAGTCAAAACTTTGCTGAAGGCTGTATCCCTACACCAAACTCAATGCTGTTGTCTGTGTCACAGGTTATGACAAAGTATCTATAAAATGATGATTTGATGATAACTGGATAGATGAGTGATGCATGTGATGCAAGGGAATTGCAGCAATCCCTGTGCACCCTGTTCAAACAGTAATGAATGCAGGTATATGCAGAGAGCTTGGGATCCTGGCTGTTTTACCACTAAATTAATGAAATGGTAAGTATAGAGAGTATGATTTCCTCATGACTTATTCTAAACATATTTGAATTCTTCACAGCCTTATCTGTTATCTGCCTAGCTCTTTGCACTTTTGCAACATATGCTCTTATGTTTTCTTAGAAGAGAGAAAATAAAATGAAATTCTCTTTCCCCCAGGAACTCGTGAGCACAATGTTGCTGCATCGGTTTATGATAAGTTGGCTTTGGGAAACAACTGACAGTATACTTATCCTGCTGTATTTCGGTGAAAATCAGCTGTGTCTCTTAAATGAAATGTTTTAAGCTTGTCTTAAGTACTAAAATTGTGTTGTGTTTTTTAGTAACTAAATGTCTCATGATACCTATTTCAAAGACTGACATTTCTAATGCACTGACACCCTTGAGCAGAAAAAAGCTATTCAATTTAAAGTGTAAATTCATCCACAGATGTTTTAAAGATCTAAGAAAAGGTCAATAACAACACTGGGAGAATGATGAGGATGCTCCATGCTAACGCTATCCCAGACACTGTTTCAGCAGAGGAGAAAGGTGACTTGACATCCACATTCATTTAGTTAAGCTAATAATCATATGTAGCAGGAGTTTCCAGGCTGAAAGCAATCTCAATAGGGAATCTTGAAAAAGCAGTTAATTATAGTAAAAGATCTCTGATAGAGTCTTTGGTTTTGAGCAATTTTCTGCTTTTCCTGCTTCTTCAGAGTCTGAGGCTGGTGCTCTTCGCTGGAATTCCTGATCACAGTTTTGATATTGCACTTTCACACACACCTTTCCTGTGAGGTCTGTGTTTATTTATATTTGAGTGAAACACTACCATACATTTTAATGTTAATTCTGACCGATGTCATCTGTCAGTTTTCAGCTTGCTGGTGTTCTTGGCCCCTTTGAAAGGTCTGTCTGCATGTTTAATGCATTGTTTTTTCCCTTCAGATGTTGTGCAGGCATTGACTTTATTTTTCTGAGATTGGTTGTCTGAAGGGCCAAGGTGAATTATGGCTGTGTGGCAGGCTGAGGCCTTTGTTGTTGGAGATAGGTGTTGCAGGTGGGGGCACCAGCTGAGGTGTCATCTGTGGCTGCAGACAGAAGGATGGCTGTCCCTCAACAGTCCTGCTTTGGTGGCCTTGGAAGCTAAGAGTGAATGTTGGTCTTCACCTCGATGTCTGAGCCTGATAGGACTGTTGTGGAATGGCATCCTCTGTGTGCCACACCAGATGACCACACTATCAGACCCTTGGGGTCTGCTGTGTGGCTGAGAGGTGCAATTTACCTATAGTGTTGTCAGGTGGATCTGTGAAGAGACATTGACTTTAGCTCTCTAGTCTCTGTCATGGACAGGCAGCAACCAGCATAGCTGAGCACTTGGAGGAAGTGGCACTTGATTAACCAGCTTTCTTGGGTATCCCTAACTTCTAGAATCCTATCCCTTGAGATTCCTCCAAGCAAGTCATTCAAGAGGCCAAAATTAGCTCTCCTGAAGTCCAGGCTCTCAATCCTGCTTTCTGCCCTCCTTCTTCCACGAAGGAACTTGAAGTCCAGCATCCCATGGTCACTGCAGCTGAGGCTGCCTCCAGTCTTCACATCCCCAACCAGACCTTCTTTATCGTTAAGTACAAGTTCCAGCAGCACATCCTCCTTGTCAGAGGTCAGAGCCAGGCTCTTCTCAGTGGTGCCCATTAACAGGAAAGACTGAGATGTGCTGGAAGAAGTGATTCCCCATCTTTGCCCAGCCCTCCAACACAGCACTGCCATCTGTCCTGCTGGGGCACTGGAACGAAGATTTGTACTCAGCAGGGACAGCACAGATCAGGGTAAATAAAGCTGTACAAGTGCTAAATGACATTAATAGCATCTACCAGGGGAGAGACCTTGGCATAATTTGATTTTTGCAGAAACAAATGGTTGAGGGATTCTCTACAGTCGTGCTGTCCTGACAGGGGTGTGTAAGCTGAGGAAAAGTCATGGTCTTCCTCCAGGGTAGCTGCTGGGACAGCTGAGCACTGTGAGGGCAGCTGAGAGAGAGGTTCTGCCACCCCATTCCTGGCCCTGAATGGGAGGCTGTGACCTGAGAGCAGCTCCCTTCTTGGAGATGCAGGGATGCACAGGCTTCAGCCACACTATCCTGGGCATCAGAGGCAAACTCTTTGAGGTTTTTTTTTTTTTGTGTGCTGAAACAAGCACACCTCTCCTCATGGAGCAGAGCCTATTCTGTAAGATCTGCACAGTTTAATATCCCTGTCCAAGACTCTGAGGTTAGCACAACAAATTAACAACATGTGCAGCTGTTTACATGTTGGGGCCAATACATCTTGTTCCTAAGGGAGGGTGTGAAATGTGGAGGAGCTAAATGCAACAGAGTGCCTTTGGAGAAACATGTATAAAACATTAATTGCATCTATCTGCAAACAATAACAACTTCTCAAATCTACTTTGAGTGTTTATAGTTTTACTGCTATTGGATCTTATTTTCTGATTTTCTTTATAGCATCAACAGAAAAGGGTAAAAGCAGTTTTCTAGCAGTCTGACTACAAGCTAAAGAAAATACTTTGTTTAAAGCTTTTGCACCTCTATCTTATCTTTTCCTTTCTGAGGATTTAATCATGAATTATACATTCCAGCACAACATGAAATATTTAAGTCATGCTCTTCAATTCCAGTTCAACTTCCCAAACAGAGAAATGAGTTTGAGCAAAGAAAAGACTAGGTATATAGATATGAATCCACTAGTGCTTTTAACAGCTTTCCCCTGCTTAGTGCCCAGATCAATAGGACTGAAGCCTCAGAAGGCTTCAGGTGGTCAGCACTGCTCTGTGTGCCATTCGCTTAATTACAGGAGAAACTTGGCTTCAGCAGATGGATTGTGCAAATATGAATTCAGGCTTGCTGCTCTGAAAATATGCCTGCAGGTTTCTAAAAGTTGGGAGAAAAGTATGTAAGAAAAAATGAAGTTCAATAATTATTACTCAAATGATGAAGCTATTCCCTTGTTTCAGGATTTTGTCCAGCCAGCAGGAAGGTCACAGCAATGTAACTGGATGGCAAACATTAAGGGAAGATACTATCTCCGTTTCCTGGTCTGCCCACTTACATCATGCTGCAGTTGTGCTGGTTTCTCCCTAGAGCTGTGCTAGAAAAGATGTGATACAAAGTAGACGTGAAGTAGGTCAAGGGTTGTAAGCATTCAGTTTAATTTTAATGAGTGTGCCTATAATTAGATTAAAAAATAAGAAATAGAAAGCAATCCTGATGTAGTTTTCAGTTGTAGGAAGGCAGATACTATATGGTTACACACAATATCATTTGCTCTGGCTGTTCATAGGGTGTCATGGTTATTGATTAGCTAGCATTATGTTTAAGAAAAACAACGGAGGAAATCATAAAGGTAACTGCTAATGGAATTACATAAATATTTGTTACATACAGTAATGGAATATACAGAAATGTTTTAATTCAGTGTACCTTTGGAAAATATAATTTGAGATCTAGGACAAAATAACAGCTTATCTTAACTAACCACAGCCCAGTGTTTGCAACTGCATTAATGAACTTGCTTAGAAGAGCAAACTCCCTAAGACTCGGAGCAGAGAAGTGAATGCCATTAGTTGCTCCATTTTCTCTCCACTGGAACATGTAACACACTTTCCAGAGCACGGCAGAGAGGTCACTGCAGCAAGTATGACCTCACAGAGCTACTTTTTGCTGTGCATGAAGTGACACAGAACTTGTGGTCTTGTGGTCCCGTCGATTGGATCATGCACCGTCCTCTTCCCACTTCATTGACATCACCTCCAGAAGCACATGGAATTAACTGTGTTCTAGTAGGACTGGAGCATGATACCTGAAGCCACAGAGCCTATGCTACAAAAAATGAAAACCATATTTGTAATGAGTGTCAGTCTGCTCTGGTACACACAGAACACGGCTTCCTGGTGACTGGAAATGCTGCATCCCCTGATTTGTGCTTTCAGATAAAACAAAACTCGACAGTCTTAGTAATATAAAGCATTCATTCAGACACCTTGAAACAAGTAATCTAGACTAATCCTCTCCCACCTGAGGATTCACCCTGAGGTGTGATTACACTATGTAAACGTTGCTGTGCTCACAGCCCTGAGCCTGCAGAGAACCTGAAGCCCAAGCAGCAGGTAACCATACACTCTAGGGAAGTGTCACAAAGTCCTCAGATTCTGCATGAAACTGAATTTTTGAGGGGAATTGCTGTTTTTCTCCTCTTGGTCTGCACGAGCTTCTAGCCTGCTGGGTGCTAGGGTCATGCTACTGCTGGCTGCTCTGCTCTGCTTTTCATGGGGCAGGCTGGAGTTCACAATGCAGACCCAAGAAAGGCAGCCCACCACAGCTAGTGATGCACTCAAAGGCATAAGATTTAATGCAAAGGATGGCCATGGCCTGAAAGCAAAAGCTGTCTTTCCCTGAAATGCTTGCATTGCTGCTGCTTTAAATTGTATTTGGTCACTTCTTAAATTCCCTTTGCAGTTTTGGTGGTGGCATTTCCTAAAGTAAAACAAAGTCAAATGAGAATTAAGGGATTCCAACACCATTCTGAACAGTCTTGCACTGTTGAAACTGTCAAATCTTAAATCTTTACAGCATGGAGCAAGGAGAATAACTTTGCTCTGTGAAGAAGTTACCTTTTCATCTGCTTTGGATAATATCACATGCAGCTTTCCTCTGTAACTGTAGATGTAACATACATGCAAGAATAGAGCTAATGTTCATGTAGATCAGACAGTTTTCCTGCCCAGAAAGGTCTTCTTGGAAACAGGAATGACACTTTCCTTCAGACAGTGAAAGCCTCACACACTGACAGTCATCTCAACCACAAAAGACTCATTCATAAAAATCAGTCACAACAGAAAATTCAGTGAAATACATTTTCTACACACTCACCCTCTGTGAGGAGTAGGAAAGGATGATATTGTCTAAAATGCTATTGAGCAACAATCAGATTTCTCAGTCATGAGTAACAATGCCAACAGAGCAGATCAGGCTACAGGACATCTGGACAGGGTAACTGTAGATGACCTGTTGGTGGATGAAACTGTAGGGAAGAGCTCATTAAATCTATATTGTCACAGATATTTTATAGCTCTCCTTCCATGAGTCAGTTGTAGGGATGTTGCAAGGAAACAGATCCCTGACAGAAGGGTTGCCTGATGAGATGAACCCCTATGCTGTTCTGCCAGGGAACATCAAAAGCATCACAACAGACAGATTCTTATGGGCTGATGATTTTCTTCAGTGAAGGTACCAAGCAAAAGATCTTCTCTGAGACTCACATAGCCTGTGAAAGTGAGGTCTATACCAGCTTAAGCAGCTGTCCCACTGCAGATTGGATCACCCTCTGTTCTGTCAGCCTGGGAAACACTTTCCTCTAGTGGTCTTGAGCTTTTCTAGAAGCTCATTTTAAATTTTACCAATAGTTTTTGCTTTACCTAAAATTAATAGTGGTAAGGCCAGAAAGATTTTCATTGCATCCATTCTCCTGTAGCAGCCTTAAGGGAAGCTCACCCAAGGCCACTTAGCAAACATATGTCAAATTATTGGTACGTACATTTTGGAGGCCATAGCCCTTAACATGAAATATCCAGTTAATGTGGAATCTAATTAATTTCCTAACTACACTGCTTCAATAGTTATTTAACCTTACTTATAAATGTTAAAAAGTATTTTAAAAAGCAACACCTGGTCCAAGCCTGTTTAGATTCAGCTTCTACCTCTATAACATAAAACTTACTCATCTTGCACTTTCTTACTTTGGCAAGACTAAGCAGCAGTCTAGAATATCTAACTTTTCTGGGATGAAGGAATAAGTAGAGCCTTCTCCCTCCCCGAGAGCAAGTAAAGTTTTCCTGGGTTCATGCTCCTCCTGCAGCTTTCTCTTGGATCCTGTGTAGTCTGTTCACCCCCATTGCACACACTGCACCTTTTCACAGTAGTACCTCTGCATTGCCCCAGAAGCACTTTGAATTTCTTCTTTCTGTAGCTACTGACTACTCTGCTGCCTGAACTTCACCACTGATGTTTTCCTTTTTGCCTACAGGATGTTTAGTGCCTGTCAGACATGGGAAAACCTCACAACTACACCTTCTGCATAGCTCTAGTAACAGCAAGAAAACAGCAATGAACTCTTCCTTCAACATATCCTATACTCTTAGAAGTGTGCCTCTCTGAATCACAGTCCCATTTCTCCAATAATTTTGCTCTATTCCTTATATAGACTCCACCTAAAACCTGTAGCATTCATTTCTACCCCACAGACTTCCCATCCCAACCTGTTTTCTTGAACTTTTGGGGGAAGAGAGAGCTGTCCTTTTAAGGCTATCCTACAGAACAAGTCCCACCTGCTGCAACTCTGCTGGGGTTTAAGGAGAGCAAAGGATGGTAAGGGTCCCTCTCCTGTCTGTTCAGGAATAGCTTTAACCATATGATGTTTTGTTTGGTTTTTTTTTTTTTTTTTTTTTTTCTCAGGAGGTTTTGTATGAAGATGCAAAGTAAAGCCACCAAAACTCTAGGTAAGATTTTGTTGAGTGCCTTCTGCACTAGCTGCGCGTAGCTTGGTTTGGCAAGAGGTGCTGCTGGATGGATGGAGCAGGATGTGAGATATGGCAGTGGTCAAAGCAGAGATGGCTTCACGGGAGGTGGTGAGTGACTGAGCTGCACTGACAGTAGTGAGTATTGAGGCCCCCAGGGTGGAAGATTCCTCTGTCAGTGCTCAGAGGGGCTGGCTCTGCCCCACAGGGCTGAAAAAAAAAATCCCTGAAAACCAAACCACAAAACCTTCTCCTATAACTACATTAAAATGCATATGAGAATCTTAATTTGATTGCTAAATTCCCTGAATCAAAATAACTTACAAAGCTTCTAAAATGCTAAAATCTATCAACCAAAAAGCTCCTCTGCTAACCCTCCTCTGCATGGAGGCTGATGGCTTATTTCCAGATCCCCCTCACCTGTGGATTAGTAAGTCCTTGCAAAGCATGTTAATGTGAGGCTTTCGAGAGAACCTAATTTATTCTCTATCTGAAGAACAAGGATGAATACACTAATAGATTTCTTAGTCACAGCTATAATTGAGAAGACCAAACTCAGAGAGAAAGCTAAGGAAAGGCAACTAATCATCATCAAAGGGCTTATTGTATAATTTACACTCATTCAAGACAAATTAATTCAGGCTTTTAAAGTCCTTAATAATTAACACATACTGGTTATGATATTAATGCATTAATTTTCTGTCTTCTATAATATATAAAAGCTACAAAAAATATCAGAAAACAAAATCAAATGCAGAAGATGGAAAGGTCTTTCCTAACCTCACTGCTTTTTGTGTGAATCTAAAACTGAAGGTTTGGAGTGACAAAGGGATAATTTTTAGGGTTTGTTTTTTTTTGTGTTTTGTTTTGGTTTTTTTTTTTTCATGGCACAGAAATATCAACAGAAAAATGTGAAGAAAACAAAAAAGCTGAATAGAGGCATTTTGATAGTTTATTTTAACCTGATTTTAACTTACAATGATCCATGCACTATTTTGGAAAGGAGCTATTTGGGTTCTGAAGCTCAGTTCTTCAGTTAATCAACTGCTATGAAGTTTCTTTACTAATCCCTTTGAAAGAAATTTAGATATTTTGACAGTAACATATGCACCTGTCCATGGGGAAAGCCTTGTTCTTTACTAACAAATGTTAATGTAAGCTCTCTGCAGTATCTGAGTGGATGGTATGGGATAAAGGCCATCGGTCACACTTGATCTCAATAAGGAATGTTCTTCCCTCCATACTCGTGCTGTGTGAGGCCGAGTTTGATTTCAATTTCTCCCAGATGTGCTGTCCTGACTTGGCCTCACCCCAGCACATTGTCCCATTGGAGGATTGTGCCTGACTCAATCATTGGGGGATGCTGGCATCCATGGACACTCTGCATCACAGGGTATGTGGTGAAAAATGGCATGAGAGCAGTGCCATGGAGAAAATGGGCATCACTAGGAGCAGGAAAATATTGGAGAAGCCAGATGAGTGATGGAAGAAGACCGTAAGTCCATGTCTGGAGCTCCACTGTTTGTCCTCACCTCTTCTCCCTGTTGGCCCTGGTCATGAGGTTGCACTCTTTGTTTGCTGTTCTGCACCTTGCATGGCAGCTCCTGCCAGGCTGTCCACCACAGCCCCTGCAGTGAGACAGCTGCAGAGACACACAGTCACCACGAGTGGTGACAGCGGTGCCAAGCTCCTCCAAATCATGCTCCTCCAGTGTCTCATCAGCTCTTCCTTCCACTTCAAGGCATTTCTCTGATTTAGTGTGTCATAAATCATTAGAAGCACCAACAGCAACTGCACCTTAACAGATCAGGTGAGTATCATTTCAGTGGCTCCTTGCAGAGGGCAGACAGGACACTTCAAAACTGGAATGAGTTATTGTTTTGAAAAATTTCTGCATCCCTCTGAACTGTTGTAGAGCTGATACCATTTTAGTTAACTCTCCAGCAAGTGCCAATGCAATGCTCTCACTTGCAACATGGTACTGAGAATAAGAAAATTTGCCCCCAAAACCTTGAGTAACTATCCTTTGGATTTATTCATTCATTTCCAGCATAGCCTGTCACGTCTCCCTTTAGCTGGCTCCCTGCCTCCTTCATGTTTTATGTATCAGGTTCAGTCTTCTTTGTTGCTTGTCATTTCCCCCATGTAGCTGGTGACTGATGCCTAGAGAGAATTGCTGAGCCTGCAGCAATTCCTTTTACAACTGTTTTATTAGGGTAACAGCTGCAGCCTTGGAGCACTGTCCTGGCTGCTACTGCAGAGGAGGTCTGCTTTTACTCTGACTGCAAGAAGAACTGGATGAAATGTGGATTTTGGATATGTCATAGCCTGTGACCAAACAGAAGGAAAGACTGCATGTGGATGTCACTTTGTGCTCCCTCTTCAGAAAGGCTGTCCAACCCCTCTGCAACTCATAGAGCTTGTGGATACCAACAAGCCAGAGTTCCTCTGGCTCATCACACTGACCACCTGGGAAACCGCACTTCTTACTTTTGGGAAAGCTGAAGTGAATAGTGACCTTTGCAGTATTAAAACAAAACCAAACTGAAACAGCCTTCAACAGCAGTAGTCAAAAAAAATCCACAAGCCATCTAAATAGTTACACCATTTAAAAAGCTACCTCATCTACAGCTCAGGAAGAGGTTTAGCAAGAGTTGTTCATTTTGTAGTTATATTCTGTTGAGCATTGTTGATTTGGATAAATCCTTGACTGCTTTGTCTCTTTCTTTCTGTGTGTTTTTTTTTTAGTGACCACAGGCCACTTACTGTTTCTTGTTACATATCTGACTTCCCTTAACAATGAGGCTTGGTTACAGCTGCCCTTCTTGAGTGCCATCAGCAAATGGATGACTCAATAGCACTGATGATAGCTAAAGGAGAATGAAACTTGCCTTTTCCTCTAACAGGACAGGCTGAACTGCTTTGAACTTGAAAATCAGCACTATCTTCAGAGGTTTTCTATTCCGTGACACAAGTGAGTGTCACTTGAAGTAAGTGGCTTGGTCTTTATGTAGTTTTGCTTGAATAGGACTTCAGAACAAAAGCATTAGCTCTGTTCTGTTTTCTCAAAGGTAAAAGATGTTGCTCGGTAAAGCTCCATGTTAGAGAGGGAATATGAGATGTGTTTATCACAGGATTGAATGTCTACAAGTGAGTAACTTCCCTAAGTTTCTGAATCTGCACAATTCACCATGTGCTGTTGGTCTCTCAGCAGCCAGCTCTTGTCACCATATCCCATGTGATGTCTAATCCAGAAAAGATTTGTGAAAGGCTCTTGGAGATGTGTACAGCACAAATTGACAGTACAGAGTCACAGGGATGGGGAGGCAAGGAGAAAAGATGACTTGAAATCAGGGGGATGTAGTGACCCACATCAGACCACGATCCTAGGGAAAGCTCTTTTCAGTTCTGAGCTTGGCTCTGCTCCAAGTCCTCACCCTGCTTGTTCTTCTACAGGTTTCTAAACTCAGACTTTTTCTTATTTTCTTCTTTTTTTCTTCTACAGTTTAATATGAGTATGTGAACATCAGCATCATTAACCTTCAGTGTATTTCATTTGTAAAAAAACCTTGTTTCTTGCTGAGTTGTCTTCAGCGGCAGTCTACCTGATGCAGCAACAGTCAGGGACAAACTGCTGTCCTCACTGAAAAGCTGGTATTGCAGAGATGCTTAAACACAGCACTGAGCTTTAAGTCCTTAAAGCATCCAAGCCAGTAAGAAGCCAAAACAGCTTTTATTTGAAAAACTGTCCCTTCAAAAAGATCACCTTTCCCTCTGTGCTATTTTATTGCTCCCTGCTCCCAAAAGCAAAACTGAGGAAGCAAACCTGGCTCAGGATGTTCCCCCTGTTGTTACACTGACTGTCTTGAGGCTAGGGGTGTGGGAGAAGGACACTTTCATCTGGAGCTTACAGCTGCCTGATGAGTAGCCTTGACAACACGCTGTGAACAAGCCTGGTTGCCTGTAACTTGGTCCCCAAGTGACCTGGTACAGTGAGCATGAGCTTAGATCGGCTGTCATCCTCAACACAAGCAAAGAACAGGGACTCATCCTTTTGGAGATTATATAGAGGTATAATCACTTCCTCCTCCTCCCATTTGGCAATTGGCATTGCAAACCAGAGGGAATGGCAGAAAGACAAACTTCTTTAATCACTCTTTATGTTTCTGTAAGCCAAACCTCTGTATACTTCTGAGATCTGTATAATCTTACCTTGCATGATCCAACAGTGGTTTTTTTATTCCTTCAAGGATCACTGTAAACAAGAAAGCATAGAAATGGGATACACTGGAAAGTTTAAGATAGGAAATTAAGGAAGTAATTAAATTTTAAAAAAGCAAAAATCTAGGCACTCTATTTTTTATATGCAGATCTTGTTACTGAGATTTCTAGCAGTCCTTTATGCTTACCCAGTTTTCAGGAAGATCAAATGTCTTGTGAACTGAGAAAGCTGTAGTCATTCTTAGACTGCCCTTGTGCTGCACCAGCACATTCCAC
This sequence comes from Urocolius indicus, assembly GCA_013401255.1. Classification (NCBI taxonomy): domain Eukaryota; kingdom Metazoa; phylum Chordata; class Aves; order Coliiformes; family Coliidae; genus Urocolius; species Urocolius indicus. Next base: position 196,186 of record WBNH01007550.1, read on the forward strand.
ACTTAAAGCTACTGTTAAGTTTTCTCACGTAGAGTAATTGTTGTGATTTGTGTCAGAAAATCTTTTAAAGATGCTGAATTTGTTTTCTTTCCAGCATTTTTGCTCACAAAAATTGCACTTTGAGATGTATGCTGCAAATGGGTTTCCACTGAAATGTTCCCATCCTTGGGTAATGTTTATCAGTTTCTGTAAGTAGCTTTCTGGAATCCTTCTTAAATCTGTGGATTCTGTGATTCGCATCCCTTATGTAATTCAAACACTCCCACAAATGTGTGCTGAAGAGCATTGCCTCTGCAGTTGTTTTCAGGGCAATTGAAAATGGCTTTCACAGCATCTATAGTAACCATCTGATATGCTTATTGCTGACAGAATTTTGTGGGCAGCGGGCTCCAAAGTTTCATTAAATAAACTCCCTACTTAACAAGTGTTTGTATTTCATTCATGAATAACATGGGGACAAAAACAGTGAGAAGAGGGAACCTTAAAATAGTAACTTCTCTTTGAAGAGTTTGCATAGCCAGCACAAAAAAAAAAAATCCAACAGGATCAACAAATATTAGAAGAGAACTGTTTCTAAAATGTGATCCTGTCTCATTACAGGAGGCTGTACATAGCCTAGATGATCTCTGGAAGCATCCTCCAGATTTTTACTCTCTGAAACTGCTGCCACAAGGCTCTTGTAGCTGCTGGTGCTGTGCATTTGGGGTGTGCCCTCTGCCTGATCCTGACACACTTGCTCCTCTGTACTTGTTCAGCTGGTGGGTTGAATGTGAGGAAATCCAAATGTATGGCATGTTTGAGACTTCAAAGATTTATTGAGATACTACAGGAATATTTTCTTCACATGCCTGAGGGATTCCACTAGCTACAGGCCTTCAACTAGACCTTGCCCCATTGATCACAACTCACTGACTTCTTCCCTTCAACCAGATAACAATCCACCTCACTGCCTGATCATCCAGCCCACGCCTTCTCAGTTTTACTGCAAGAATGCTGTGGGAGAAAGTGTCAAATGCTTCACTGAAATCAAGATAAACCACATCCACTGCACTACCACCATCTATCCACCTGCTTACATCTTGATAAAAAGCAATCAGGTTGGTCAAACATGACTTCTCCTGGTAAAGCCATGTTGAGTGTTCCTAATGACCTTCTTTTCCTTTAAATGCCTGGGACAAGGCTTCTTGGTATGTTCCTTTTCCTTCTTTCAGTGTCAGGGTGACTGAAGGACCAAACTGTCCCTTTGGATTTTATGGCAATTGACATAGGTTGTCAAAAGGACCAGAAAATTAATAAGGAAAGTGAAGGCAAGATTTTTCAAGACAAAGCTTTTCTTAACCAAAGAGTGTACTTTTTAAATTATTATTTTATGGAAAAGTGAGCTTTAGCTGACCTGCTTCTTCCAATCTTTAAGCCTATTAAGGATGTGTTGTGTGTCTGCTTCCTTGCACATTTGTTTGGCTGGCTGTCAATACACTGCTGTTCAGATGACTTTGAAGGCAGATGCATTTTGTAAAGTTATACAATGGCCTAATATTAGGCAAAATGAGGCTTATTGCTTGATGGAAATGTAGATTTCATGAAAGCTACAGTAAAGTTTAGTTCAATTCATTACATTCATTAGGTCAATATTTCCATTTCACACACACAAACTTTTTTGAGATATATGAAGATAAGGAATCTGGAGAAAAGATAACTGAAGATTAGCTTGGTGTACCAGCAGTGCATATGAGTTTAGAAATCTTATTTGCAGGCACATAGTGTCTGGAACCTAGATTATTATTTTTGAAAAAAAAGGATAAATTCAGGTGTTTTTTTGGTAGTTAATTTATTTAAAATTACTTGGCAATTTTACTGGTGATGTAGGATTATGAAATCCATTTGAATTTGAGGGAAGTGGAAAGCATAAGGAATCAATTTAATCTCCTCTGTTGAATGGAAACCTTGTCAAATCCCCTTAACAACGAGTTTTCACTAGCTCTGTGTCACATATAGGATAATCCAATTAGGAATTCAAAATTACATATTTTGCTAGAAATAATATGTATGGAAATTATTTCAGGTGGATATCTGGCAGTTTTAGGGTACTAACAATAATGTCCAATAAACAAAAAGGGGTTTGTTTTGTCACTGTGATGTGTGACAATGTAGAGGAACCCATAACTGGAGTTCACTGACCTATTGTGTTCACTGAGGCTGGATCTGACAGATACAGCACAACCTCTGTCTGCTGGCTCTCGCTCAGAAAGAGCTTGACAACAAAATGCAATGAATCTCAAACTGAGATGCTCTGAAGTAGAAAAGGTAGTAACAGAGCTCATTTTAGCAGTGAATTACAGCCACATTAATTTCATCAGACTTTTCTTCATTTATATATTGCAGGGAGAGGCTTATAGACTAGAGCTCAGGCTCCTGTTTTAAAATGGAGATACAAGCCAGGGCTTGCTTTAGATTGCACTGGGGAAACAGATAATGGGACAGTGTGGCCCGTGTCAGAAGTGTGGCATGAGGACTGACAAAAAAGTTTAATCTCACTCGGTCATGCTTTTGTAGTGATTCATTCAGGGAAAAGGTGAAAATCAAATCATGTGTTTCCCAAAGATGCACAGTGTAATGCTAATGAGTGCTGCAGCTGTGTTTTCAGTCAGAGATAACTGCAGTAGCTTTGCCTGTTATCAGCTGGTACTGCAAAGACAAACTCAGGGTTGGATGTGTCTTTAATATTTTTCATTGAAATGTCCCACAGGCAAGTGGAAATATGTCAATATGTTAGGCCTAACAGATTTGTTATAAATTGCTTGTAAATCCATTGGCTAGAAAACATCAGTTGTCTTTCGCTGTTATGTCTCCTATGGCAAATTTGTTCCTGTAAGTGGATTGTGGTATCCTTGCTACATTTATGTGGAAATTGTACTTCCTCCTCATATTTTTGCTTGAAAGTTTCACATTTGGGAACCCAAACACAGCAAGAAATCTCGGATGTATTTGTTGGGCAGCACCGCACAGGAGCTTTCTGCATGTAAATGTTTTCATCCCAGGGTATTAATCTTGCACAATGATCAGCTTTTGGAAGTCTATGGGGAATATATACCACCAAATTGGATTTTAGTTTCTTGATGTAACAAAAGAGATGTGGAAATCAAGAACAAATTGTTTCCAAACTTTTAAATAAATTTCTGCTGCAGAGAAAAAAAAAAAAAACAACCCTGGTTTTATTTTTTTTAAATCGGTGTTGGATACTTTTTTCCCAGCCCACTGAGAGTTTGCATCTTCTCTTTCATTTATACATCTGAAAATTGAAATGCAGAATTATTCATAGCGGTGTTGCAGCTAGGATCATCTAACTGATGTGAATATGTGTATCAGAGGGGTTCAAAACAACTTTTGCCTCTTGAATACTTGTTCCACGTTGCCTCTACAGAAGTGCAAAGACTTCACGGACATATAAACACGTTTTTCATTTGCATACCATCATTTTAGCCAGTGGCAGTAAAACTCAGTTAAACAACAAGTATGTGGAAAATAAATGGCAGATGCATACTTTTATACCTTTATATATTTTCTAAGGGAACTGACCTTTTGGTATTGTTGTAGAGGTTTCCAATTAGGCTTCTCCTACTAAGTCATGAAATTTGGACTGGAACCACTTGCTTTCTAAACTCCTGGAGCAGTCTGGGTATGTCTGCATCCAATCTCTGCTTTGACTGTAGGCAAGAGTTCAGACTCTGTTCTGGCACAGAATCAAACTGATACAGCTCAGCTGGAGCCCCTTACAAGAGCCTTCCTGAACCGAGAAATGACCCAGGCCACTGTACTTTTACAATCCAAGATTCCCTTCCCTTTTTTGAGAGCTTGGTCTAATAGTAGCATTTGAGTCTGGGTTTTTCTTGATGCTTTCCCCATCTCCACTGGTTTCTGTTCTTATCTCAGAAGTTACAGTTTTATGCAGATTTATAATCCTCTTATCTTTTCCTCATTTGAGTGTTGTCAGGATCCCCATTATTTTGCTAACTTCAGGCAGGACAGCTTCTTCCAGTTTATCTCCTTGTTTAGCACCAGATACTCTCAGTGCTTTGTCACCCTGAAGTTTGTGGCCTCAGGCCTCAGTTCTCAAAGTTGTTCAGCTTTAGCAAGTTTAAATTAATCCCAATTTTGCACAATTAATTCTAATATTTTACAAGCTAGTATACAACATTTACAAAGCGGTACCTAGTTGCTGCTTATTTAATTGGAATGTATTCCTTCTTCTTTCTATGTAGAATTTCAATATCCTCTTTCCACTTTTTTTTTCTGAAGGTGGAAGGTTTGAATTTAACTGTTAACTGCAAGACTCCTAACATTGCAGTAAGTGAAGGATGTTTTGCAGCTGGCTGACAGAAGGTGTGCAGGCAGCTGCCAACTGCATGCTGATGGGCTGTGTTACAGAGGATATGTAGCTATGCAAGTCATATTTTTCTTCCTGTGTTTTTAGGGGAAGAAATGACATAGTACTACTAAACATGCCTTATCCTCATATCAGTCAGGTTCATGATGGGACTGTGGAGTAGCAGCCTTCATCACAGCATGTTGCTGAAAGGAGATGTCTCTGGTCAAGGAGGGGCAAGAGATGTTCAGGACCAGAGGATAAAGCCCCATTAAACTTTTCTCATGCTGCTTTCTGTTCTTCCAGTGCCGTTGTAGTATACCTGGTCCAAGAAGGCAGGGAAAGCATCTTCACAGATCTGGGAGAGTGGCTCCCCTGAATGGGGTGCTGGAGTTGCCTTTGCTGGAACCTGAGGGAAGAACTGTTGCCCCTCTGCACTTTCTTGCATTGCTCTCTGCCCAACAACCTTTTCCTGCAAGCCTGAGAGCCCCTTTGCCTCCAAGACTTTGATTCCTTTTCAAACACTGGCTGAAACCAATGAACTGATTCACAAGCTGTTAGGAGCACAGATTGCAGTAGAAAACAAGGGAAAGTGTTTTGGATCTCATTTTTTGGTCCAGCAAGGATCTGAAGTAAATTTCTGCCACTTGACTTGTCACAAGGGTCCAGAGAGTTGTAGTTTTCTGCACAGCCAGGTTCTAGCAAGTTGTTCTGCTACCCCTTCACCTTCATCTGTGCTCCCCTTCTGCAGCTTATGTTGCATGGTGATGCTAAGATGACCTTTCTGCAACTATGACCAAGTTTCCTCATGTGAGGGCAACCAGCTCAGGCCACTCAGTTTGAGTAGGTGGCTCCTTTCAGTATCTCCGTGGTATAAGAAGTGTGGCATCAGGGATAAGGCAGGTGGTAGCTACAGAGGAGTCTACTGTCACAGGACAATTGCCAGCGCTGCTCAGAGCTGTCTGATTCTTGAGAGATCACACCGTTTGTACAGGGTCTGGCTGAAAACAGGTCCTGTCTCTGGAGCCTGGCCAGCCACTCAGTCACTGCTGGGCAAGTGCGCTGCTGGCAACCAGTTGCTCTCTCTGCAGGACAAAGTAACCTTTTGGAAGAGTAAAATCCACTGTAAGGGCAGGGAAAACCTCAGCAGTGATGCTAGGAGATGTCCTGGCTTTGTCAGTTGCGATAGTCTTGGGAAAGCAGGGGCTGACTTGTCCTCCCTGGTTTCCCGGCACCCAGCGGCTATGCTCTCTGCTTCCAGCAGCGTGCTGTTCAGAGGCAGCCTTGTGCTCCGTCATCTACACATAACTTTAAGGTGATGGCGACCGGGCCACTTGCCAGGCAGACGCTGCTCTGGGCGGTTGGCAAGCTGGCAGTGTGAGGGCAGGGCTGCTTCTGTTGCGCCCAGGCTGAGCAGCACTGATGCCTGAGGGCTGGGGAAAGCGTCAGCAGGTGGCACTCGTGCTATGCAGCAGATCTGATTTTTTTTTTATTTGCAAAGAAAGCGAAAACATACTCTTGCGCATTTTGGCTGGGCTCCACTAGACAGCTTTTGGGATGGCTGCTGGCGTGTACGGCTTAGCGGGCGGTGAGGGCAGTGAGGATGCTGGCAGGTGCAGGATAGGGAAATCCCTTTTTCCTGATACTGGCAGCACTCTTGGCTTGGACTGGGGGGTTCTGGGTGTTGCAGCATGGAGCTGGGTGCCTCATACACCTGGACATGCAGCTAATTGCAACCATCTTGAGTTTCCAAAGAGCATCCTTGCTCGTGCAACCCCCTTGTGATTTACTCAGCAAGAAAACCCATTTGTGCTGAATGTCACTGGAAAGGTGAGTCTGTTTTGATGTGAGGTCAGCTCAGCTTCTAAACAAGTTACTGGGCAACTCATTAGTCTACCTGCATCTTCTGTGACCTTGTCCTTGTCTGTAGTTGCTGTACTTCCACACACAATAGTCTCACAGGGGCTGGGCCTATGCTTCAGCAGAGTGCAGCTTCAGGCCTATTACCGCATAACACAAACTTCCCCAAAGCCTATTTAAAATTCTTTGAAGCTGACATGTTTTTCCAGTCTTTGTAGGCAAAGTCAGTGAGTGAGCTACTGGGAAAGGCACAAATGGTACTGACAGCACAGCAGTTTGGGAGCTGCTTGGAAGAACAGGGTTTGTACAAATGTGGGAGCTGGCAGGGACTCACAGAGGATGCCAAAAAAATTGGTTAATGCAGCTAGGATCTATTGTATATCCCTTGTGAAAAATCACGGTGACTAGGAGAGGACTGTGACTGGAAAACAGTGATATGTCTCTAATCTAATGATTAGGGGAAGGGGAAAGAGTCTCCTCTTTCTTTCAGGTCTTCCTCATCTGACCTCAGTCCCAGGGAAGGTTATGGAGCAGATCATCCTGAGTGCTGTTGTGAGGCACATACAGGACAATCAAGGGTTCAGGCCCAGTCAGCATGGCTTTATGAAGAGCAGGTCCTGTTTGACAAACCTGATCTCCTTCTATGACAAGGTGACCTGCTTAGTAGATGAGGGAAAGGCTTCCTGGACTTAAGTAAGATCTTTGAGACAGTCTATGACTTCTGGGTACAATGAGAACTGGCTGGGCTCACAGAGTGGCTAGCTGGTCCAGAGCTGATGCTGGGGCTGGTGAGGTTTCACATCTTTATTGTGTCCTGGATGAGCAGACAAAGTGCACCCTTTGGAAATCTGTAGTCGACACTAAATTAGGGGAATGGGTGGCATAAAACCTATCAGACCTTCAGTACAAAGGAGCCATGAGGAAACGTCTGGGCCAACACAAGTGTTTTAGTTCAAGAAAGAGAAGGGCTAAATCCTGCCCCTGAGGAAGGATCAGTCTGTCCATTGGTGCAGGATGGGAAGTGACAGCTGCATGAGGTCTGGAGATACTGGTGGATCCCACAGTAGATAAGAGCCAAGGGACCATTCCCCCACAAGCAGGGAAAGCTGTTGAGCAGCATGAGAAGGTGTGTGTCCAGCTAAGCAAGGGATATTTTTATCTCCTCTGCTCATAACAGGCAAAAACACCTGGGCAACCACATCCAGTTTCAGGTCGCCAGTTCAAGAAGATTCTGGAATGGGTCCAGCAGAAGCTGCCGTGATGGTGAGGCACCCTGAATCTGTGGCCAAGGAGGAACTGGAGGCTTTTTGAACCACACTGTTAGAAGGTGAAGGGCTCGTCTGAGCACACCTTGAGTCCGCTGTTGGCACCAGGAACTGTCTAGTAGTGCTGGGACAGGTACCAGAGAGGTAGTGGAGTCCCTGTTCCTGGAGATTTTAGGTTGGACAAAGCCATGTCTTGCCTGATGCAGAGCTACTGACAGCCCTGGTGTAAGCAACTGGACCAGTTGCTTAGAAGGAAGTGAGAAAAGAACTGGTAGATTTTTCAGGGACTGAAAAACATATGAAATGCCAGATTTCATATGTTCAGTGCTTTGATTGTTTTTTTTTTTTTTTAAGTTCACTTTGTGTAATAAATAACTTATAGCATTTAAGTTACAATACATTCTAATATATCAAGAGTGAGGATATGCAATATGTCCAAAAGCTTTATTTTACTATGAGAATTTCTGTTCTGTCACTCCTGCTACAGACATCAAGAGCATTTGCATTAAAGGTGGAGACACTACTAAATAAGTTGTTTACAAACATTTAAGGCTTGTGGAAGACACTGATGTGATGACACAATTTAAATCATGTGCATACAATTTTTCAAGTGATGCACACTCATAAGCCAGTTGCTCCTTTACAGATGACAAGAGGGTGTGTTCTTTGCATAATTCAGGCTCTGTTGAAATATTCATGGCATTCCTGAGAACGTTCTACAAATAATGCCCATGAGAGACAATTGATAATCCTCTGGAAATAGGCTTTAGCTGAAAATTACAGGACTATTAGGAGACTGGAATCCTATGCATAAGCAGACATATCTGTCTTGCTCTTTGTAGATTAGTGCTATGCCTTGTAAGTCAACTAGTAATACCTTATTAAAATATTTACTAGTGTTTTGTGCGCATACTTCAGAGCATTTGTGTCTTTCAGATAACCAGTGTTCTTCCTCCAGGGCTCACAGAGTGCATGGCAGTGGAGGTTTTGCTGCTTTAACCTGAATGTATTAAAATTCAAGCCCAGAAAAAAAAATTATATGACTTACACAAAAACCGCTTGGCAGGTTAGTGTCAGAGATGGGGACAGAGGGCAGCTCTCCTGATCCCGTAAAACTTTAATCACAGAACCAGAGTGCAGTATAAGGAATGAAGGGTAATAAATTATTTCGTGACAAGTTGACAGTATAGTCACTGACCAAAGCAATCCCTCTTCACACCTTGGTGGACATTAGCACAGGCACACAGCATGCTGGTCACTTGCAAGCCTTTACTTCAGGTGCTGGGCTTTGAGGCTCCCTTTTGTACCCAGAAGGATCCCTGCAGCCAGGAGACACGTTATGCTGCCCACATTGTGTCCTGAAGATGAGCCTCAAGAGCACTGTCTGACCTTCAATAAATGTCCCCAGGAAGTGCTTCTTGGACATCAGTCTCCCAAAGAAGGCAGGCATGGTGGTGGTGTGGCAAGACAAACCATGAAGATCAGTGAGTGACATTTTTTACTAGAAAGGTCTGGAGTTTACAGTGGGGGAGAACAGTTCATCTTCTCTCATTTGATGAAATGCCATGTCCAGTGTCTCCCTGTCCATGAATACGAAGCAGTATCTCACTCTGTAATGGCAATTTCATGGCCATGTCCCAGGAATTTGCACAAAATGCCTTTCAGTGTCGAGCTGTATTTGTGTCCCTGAATTTCTATTTGTGTTCAGAGTTTAGTCCCATTTGAGAGCTTGACATTGTCAACCATGCTTTTATTTGTAAATAGAACAGCTGAAGTTCTGGAGCACAAGGATCATGTGGTTGTTGCCTTTTACTTGGTTTTGGGCTACAGCTGTGCTGTAGTAAAAGTCACTCTCTTCCATGAGACTTCACCATGGCTGAGCACAAGCTCTGCAGGGCTGATACAGGTGTCTGAGTAAAGATTCTCTCAGAGGGCTGGAAGGCCCACCATGGCCAGGAGCTTGGCCAGCAGTGCAGGTGTCCTGTGGCCAGAGTCCAGCTGCATGGCCGGGGAGCTCTACCTGCCCAGCCTGTGGGCACTCTGATGCCCGGCAGCAGGACCTGCTGAACCCAAATGCTGCCCAGGGCCAAGATGGAGGGGAAATGTAGTGTTTGTCTCCTGGAATATACCCTAGCAATTGTTCTGGAAAGTGATTCTTTCAAATGAATGATTGTCTGATTTTCTTCCAAACACTCATGGGCAATTCCTCTCTATTCTTATTCCTCCCTCCAAAAAAAAAGTCATCCAGAACTCAATGGAAAGAAATAAAATGAAGCTCTTGCCTGAAAGCATTTTTTTTTCTGGTGCATTTTAATGGTTTATCTGTAAGGATTCAATTTTGTCAGCAAGTTTCAATGGCATCTTAAAACTCATTTCCTTGGTATGAAACGAGCATTTTAAAATTACAGCTTATAGGTTAGAAATGGTTCTGTGTGTTGGTCTTCTGGTAGCCTCACAGATGCATGAGGATAATAATAGATTTTGTAGGTTCTGGCATTCACAGGGCACAATAGCAGACACAAACTAGAGCAGCAGAGGTGCTGACCGGATCTGATGCCACTGAAAGGTAAGCAATGGAATAATTTACTGTTATGACAGCTTTAGACACATGAAATATCTATGAAGCTAGAAGGGAATAAACATGTTCACCAACTCCTCAATGTTCACCTGTGACCAGCATTGCAAGCATGCCAGAGACAGAGAGTTTAGATGCAGCCTTGAGAAGGTAAAGCGCCAAGTCCCTGGCTGTGCAGGACTGTTGCAGCAGGCGGTTTGGAGCCAGGGTGCCCTCCTGTCCCTGCCAGACATGGGTCCAGGGGTGGAATGCTGCCGAGCCTGCAGGTTTCCTCCTGCTCCATCTGTACCAGGGATGGTAACAATGTCAGAAATAGTTTTAAGAAGAATTTTTAACATGCATAAAATCAAGACTGTTTTAGGAAGAATAAAATCAAGACAGTTTTAAGAGTAGAAATGAGAGACTCTCTGTGTTCATAATTTCATTCCCATGAGCGCTGCTCTGCATATAAATACCTCCTATGTGCATTGAATTGTTTATTGTTAATAGCTTTGGTGTTTAGAAGGTACAAATAACATCTCCACTGGGAAAAAGAAAATGTCTTTCCTGACATATAAAATATCTACTTTGTCTACTTTTGAACTAAGGAGGAGTATTTTAAGAACAATTAAATAGTTCTTAACATTTAATGGGAATTTATGGTTTGACTTGCAATACCACCCTCTTGCTGGTGCCTTGGTCCTGAGCGCAAGTTTAGGAAGGGTGAGGCCATATAGGCCATCGGTGCTTGTTGCAGAGTAGCCCAGGTGAGGGACAGCCAGCCATGTCCCTGGCAGTGCCCAGGGAGGGTGGGCTGTGCCTGGCCCAGACTCGGTAGAGCTCTGAGCCCTCCCCGAGTTGCTTCGGAGGCTGCCTCTGCTTGTGTGCAAAGACAGCATCGTGCAAGGGCCTGTGCTTGTGTTCTGAGATGTGTATCTATGCATGGTGTGGACTCTGAGAAGCATCACTTGGCCTTGTTCAGTGAAGGATTTACAGGTACTGGCACCACTAAACCAGCCATATGGCAATGAGCAAGTTTCAGTAAACCAGTTTCCTGCTGTTGTCTGTTGGTGTACACTGCAGTATTAAGAGAAGAAATTGCCTAGTAAATGAATTTCTTATTCCCTTCAAAATCTAATAAAGGAAAGTGTCAGGCATTAATTTACCTGGAAAGATAATCAGAGAGACCCTTTGACTGAAGTAAGCAGTCTGGACAGCATCTTTAAAATTAATGGTCTATAAACCAAGAAGCTAAGGGTCTGAGTAGTTTCAATCTGTTAGCATCTCTCTGTTGGTGGCCTGCAGCAAGAAGAGTAGAATATTGATTTCCTCCAAAAATGCCCTATAGTCCTTCCCAGTTCTCAGCTCCCCCAGAAAATTAACACTCCCATGGGAGTGAGGATTTTTCATGGCTCTAACAAGGCAGGATGAAGCTGGGACCCACCTCTCCTCGATTAGAGATGGTTCTGTGCTGGGGGTCATGGCTGGTGGAGCGTTGTACAGCATGAAGAGAGCAATGGAAATCAGTGATCCTACAGGGACTAGCCTGGTGGCCCAGGAGATATGGCTCCTCACTGCAACAGTGAGCTGCTATAGCACTGATCCAACCTCAGACTCTAGGCAGGAGGTGCCAGTCAGGATGCACAGCTGCCTGTCTACACAATGGTGCCAAGACCTCTCCAACCTCAAAGACTTATTAATTAAACACTGAGGAACCATCCTTCTGAGATCTGAAAAAAGTTATGATTTCTGAGTTACATGAAAACACACATTCTGTTCTCTTACAGCAAGATTAAATAGCACCACACCTTCACTTTTAGACTTTCCATGCTGGTGCTGCTCTCTGTAATCAATCCTGTGGCTCAGAGGCCCTTACTGTTTGCCTTGCAGCAGTGGAGATTTTTCTAGGAGTGCAATGATCTCTTCATGAAGAAAAAGTTTTCTTCTTGAAACTTTTTATATGTTGGGCATATCAATATTTCTTGGATTGTAGGACCACACCACCAAGGGCTGTGAAAGGACCTTAGGAGTCCATGTCTCAGCCCCTGCTCGGTGCAAGGCCAGCTCTGAGCTCACGTCAGTTGCTCTGGGCCTTACCCTGTTTTTCTCTCAAAAATCTCCACATACAGAGATCCCACAGCTTTCCCATGTCCCACTCTGCTACTCAGAGACATAAATGGTTTCCCCTCACATCTATGCAAGCTATCCCAGCTTTGATGTGTGCCCTGGCCTCCTGTCCTTCTGCTGGGCTCTGTGTGCGGAGGTGGTGGCCTCATTTCCTTGATAACCCCTCTCAGTTTAGGATGGTGCCTGTTGGCTCCTGCCTCTCCTTGGACTAGCCCCCATGGGCCGATCCCCCTGCAGACTTGTCTGACCACCTAGACAATGGCCTCTATATTGACCCCTCCTGTTTGGTGCCATCTGCAGACCTGATGGACTTGTACTGCCTCATCTTCTTCAGGTCATTTACAGAGGTTAAGAAGCCACATTTTACGTGTCCTCTCCTCACAAAACGCCAATCTGTTCCTCTGTGGGAGCATGGCAGAGAGAGTGAAGGAGCCTGCTGCTGCCAGTGCTGTCGGCACATCCCTTTTCTTGGTGAACAGATGTCCCATGCCAAGCCCCACACCTCACTCCATATGGCTTTACCAGGGTCTACTTTAGGGAAAAATGCCTTTGTTGGTGCCTTCCATGCACCCACAGCAGCAGTGAGCGTTTCCCCAGAGGACTTCCTTCCGCAGCAGACAGCAGTGGTAGTGCTGTGCCAGCCCAGTGGGCCCTGTGGGATCCAAGGGAGTTCCTGGGGGACCCGGGGGTCCACGGCAGGGTCCTGGGAGGCTATAGGGATTATGCAGGTTGGTGGCAGCAGCTGGCAGGGACTGATGTCCCAGTGAGGGCCCATGACGCAGGAGAGTGACTGGATGGACAACACCCCGATGAGATTGCAATGGCACTGGGTATTCAGTGACTGTCCATGTAAAAAGAACAGCAGGTCTCCTGCTAAGGAGCAGTGCCATGTGCTTGGTTCCCACACAGCAAGGCTGACAGCTTCATCTGTCACATGCTGCGTGGCTGCCACAGTACACAGGAACCACTTCATTTCCACAAAACGGCATGCAAAGAGCTGGGCTATGTGACGTATACACCACAGAACTGAGGGTGTCTGACTGCTCTCTTGGCATCTGTGGAGTGTCTTCTGATGGGCCCGGGGAAAGGAGCTAAACCAGGACCGATGTGTGCAGAACAGTGTCATTCTCCCTCCGGTGAAAGAGGCTATGTGCTACCGTGGGTGTCTACCATATGCCGAGAAGGGAAGTGTCTCATGACGTTACATGAGACTTGCTTTTACATTCAGAGTGGATCTCCCAGTTCCAGTTTGTCCATACTCCAAAACTAAGGGATAAAAACATGACATTTTAAAATGCAGAATACCCTACAGAAATAGGACCAAAATAACTTAGTGGAAAATGAAATGAAATAGAATACTATATAGACCAAGAACAGCAAATACATAATCCACAGACCAGAGGCAGCCCACCACAGAGCTTCATCTGGTCCACAGGCTTCCAGTACATAGCACTGGCCTGCATGCAGCCCACTCCTGCTTTGGGGAACCAGAATGGTGATACAGGCAGACGCTGCCCAGCACGTCTGGGTCTGCAGGAGATGAGGAGTGTATGTCCTTTGGATGCAGTCTAGCCATAGAGCTGTATAGAAGTTTCCATCTTGTTCTTCTATCTGTGTGCTCATACCCTGGAGCGTGAGAAACGCACGTGATGAATGGTGTGGCATTTTGTCCAGCTTTTTGTTCTTAGTATTGTCTGACATCAACAAAGGCTTTTACTGAGAGTATGTCTGAAAATGAATTACCATCCCATTTTTCTCTGTTAAAAATCAACAATTAAACATTCTTTCTTCCTTCTCTAGAGATAGTTTCCTCTCCATATAGAAAAAAACAAGTCAGCAGTGGGAAATTAGTTTACAGCCATTTTATTTTACAACTTTATTTTTCCACATCTGGAGCAAAACGTGTAAGAAGTAATGGACAGCTTAGCTTTTCATCAGCAAGGCCTGCTGATGCTGCTCTTGCTGAGTGCTGCTCAGAAGCAGTCAGTGCAGAGCAAGGGAAAGCCTGTGGCCTCAAAAGCATGGGGAGCACAAGACAAGGTGCTTGGCAACATGATCCAGCTTTTCCCTTTGGAGTCATGCTTCCTCAGGGACTGTGTTTCACCTTTACTTAAAGGTGCATTTTTACTTAAAGCAATGCCAGCTCTGCAGAAATCAATGGAGTTGAAGCCAGTGAGAAACAGCTGTTCTCTGTCTGTTTTCTTAACTCCCAGTTTCACCTGGTCCAGCAAAAGATAGTACTATAGTACTGAGAGGATTATGCCGATTCCTATACTCCCCACAGTACTTTTTTCTTATTTCTGACAAAACCACTGACTCCACCTCTCACTGACTGACACACTTATGTGGGCTTTCACCTCAACTGAAGTTTGTCAGATTTCAGGAGAAATTATGAACAGGATTCTGAACACAGGAGTCTGAGAAGAACTGAGCAGCTGTCTCTCAGAAACTGCAATAATCAAAGATGTACAAGTCCTTTCCACTCAGTAAAATCCAATAGGCATTGCCTAAAATCCTCTAAAGCCTGAAAGGTGGAAAATGCAGCTTCTGCAACCTCTTTTCCCTCTATCATAAACATATCAGAATGGACATACCAAGTCTGTCTTTGCCAGTTCAAGTTGTTCTCATGTGGACTCCAGCTGTCCGGACTCAGCCTGTTCAGATTCCTGCATTGTACTAATCCTTTATATTCTTTAAAACTCACTGCTTCTAGAAAGCCTGAGAACTCAGCACACTGCTGTGAGAAAGGCAAAACAGACAGTTTTTGACAGACAAATAGTCATTTTTCCAAACCATTTTTTTCATTCATCCCTCTGCTGATTTTATATACCTTTCCTTTCTCTCTTCTCCTAATTATGGTCTATTAGGACTGTAAATCTTTGTGAGTGTTGACCTCTTGCTGTGTCATATCTGTCCAAAGCTCCTCACATAGAGTGCCTCACATAGGGAGTATAACTGGTTTTCAGGACAGACAGAATGAGAGTTCTTGCTAAGAAAGAAAGGAGGTGTCATTTCACAACCGGAAACATCATCTCTAGTATGAAGATGTCACAGACTTGGTGACTGAAGTGGTAGCATTGTTCTCTTTCATCATCCAGCTGTATTTTAAGCCTAAAGACAGATATGCCTCCTGGAACCTCCACAGGGCAGAGAGAAATGATGTTGAGCTACTTTACTGGGTCAGCCTCATTTGGAGTTCTGTGTTTGGTTCTGGGCTCGCCAGTTCAATTGTGAAAGGGAACTACTTGAGAGAGGCCAGTGCAGGGCTACCAAGATGATCAGGGGACTGCAGCATCTTCCTTCTGAGGAAAGGCTAGGGGATCTTGGGCTGTTCAGACTGAAGAAGAGATGGGTGAGAGGGGATCTCATTAATACAAGTATCTGAAAGGTGAATGTCAAGAGGATAAGGCGGTACTTTTTTTCTGTTGTCTCCAGTGACAAGACAAGGGGTAATGGACAAAAGCTGGAACACAAAAAGTTGCACTTACCCTTGAGGAAAAAACTTCTTTACTGTAAGGGTGAAGGGGCCCTGGTCCAGGTTGCCCAGGGAGGGTGTGGAGTCTTCTTCTCAGGAGGCTTCCAAACCTGCCTGGGTGCATTTCTGTGGCCCTTGATCGAGTAGAATCTGCTTTAGCAGGAGGTTTGGCTGGAGGATCTCTAGAAATCTCTTGCAACCCCCAACATTCTGATTCTGTTTTTGAAACCAAGGGAAATGCCTGTAGTTGTGGCAGCATTGTCTGCTTCTGACCAGCTCCCATAGAAGCAGTCCTAGTGTAGATGAGATTACTGACTTACTGAGATCCTTGATTTCCCTTGCCTGAGGAGAGACTTTCTCTGCAGTACTGCCTGTACCCTGGTAAGGGGGCTGGATTTATGGTGCAGAGGTTCAGACACATGCAGGCTAAAGAGCTGTGGCAGGCAGTCACAGCCCACACATACAGACTCGGTGGCTCTGCCTGACCTCTTGTGTTGTAGAGGGAGTCACAAGCTGCTTGGGGCTGGAGCACCTCCTGTCCTGGCAGCGCTGCAACTGCTGCAAGGTGCCAGAGTCTGCATAGAGAGCAAGCCCTGTCCTGCAACATACATGCAGGCACCAGCCCCTCCCTGCCCAAAGACCACTGCAGTCAATGAGAATAATGGTGCTCTTTGTTGTGTTCCTTGCTGGCAGTCCATGTCTCAACATCCCAAAGTGTGTTGGAGATCTGCAGTCACACCCCATCAGTTGAGCAGGAGCTGGTGCTGCACTGGCGGCACTGCACTTCCACAGGGCTGGCAAAGCCTGCAACCATGCATTGGCAGATATGTGTTTCTCTCAGGGAAAAAGTAATCTCCTAACCTTTCATGCTGAATTTTAACTCCTTTTCTGATCACTGCAGAAAAAAACGAACCCAAACCATTGTCCATCCTCTCTGATGCAACTTTGTCCGTTAGGATTAAAAGTTTTTTTAAATATCTTCTTCAATGCACATCATTCCATTGTTTTTCTCAGGGTCACAAACCATTTTACATATGGCAACAGCATACATACAGCTTGTTCTCTAAATCTACACTCTCTTTCTGCCTTTCTGGGAAATCTCAGGCAAGCTGTGTGTTTTGGAAACAACAGCAGATTTCCAGGAATATTCCCATGAGTAAAGACTTTCTCACCAAAGCAGTGTTGGAGTGCTGAGAGCCTGAATCAGAGGAAGCATGTGTTGGCTGGAGCCCATCCACTGGAAGCCCCTCAGGGTGCCACAGGCAGGGATCGGCACTCCCACTGCAGTACCCACTGTCCATGGCTGCTTCCCTGTGGCAGCCATGCTAGTTGGAGCTTGGGTTTAGGAAATCCATTGCTGAGAAATGACCTTTTGAGAACTTTTTACCAGAAGCAATGGTCTGATATGAAAAAGATTGGGAACTCTGCCCTAGACTGGTTGTAGTTGCTCTATTGGCAGGAGAGCAAGGCTGGAGAAGCTGAGCCCTTCAGGAAGGGTTTGCAATGGGCTACATTGTGTGTACAGTGGGAGTTGGTCTTGTCTATCTCTGCCTCTGCCCTGAGTGTCTGCTTAGCTACATCTCTTGTGGCCAGGACAGGAGGTTCAGCCTGCTCTGCTTCTCTAATTAGAACCCTGAACGGGGGAGGCTGTTCTGGACGTACTCCTGGAAGTGCTAGCACTATATTGCTGCAGCTGCAGTCACAAGCCCCGGCTGGGGCTGGCAGTGGTCCCACACTCTTGCACACTGGCCCTCTTACACACATTATCCCTCTCCTTGGTGTATTTTCTCTTTTGCTTGCTTCTTCTCTTCCCTTATGAGCTAACCAAGGTCATTTCCAGCCCAGAGGATTACTCTTTTGAGGCCAAGCATCACAACCATCTGCCCTCGCAAGTGTCTCTTTGCAAGCCACACCCTGGGTTTTCCCTTTCCCTAGACAGCTACTCTGAGGCCAGCCTTTCTTCCCGCACGGGCTCCTCGTAGGCCCTGGATGGTGCCCCGTGTACTCAGCCATGAGGAGGGCCTGTACTGGCAGCTATTCCCTGCTTCCTACCACTGCTGCTCCCAAGCTCCCCCATCCCACAAAGAGGGCAGTAACTGTCTCTCACACTTGATTTCACCAGAAGTAAGAAACCCACTGGAAGCTCCTGCCATGTAAAGCACAGTGTTAAAACATTTTAGTATAGCACAATAGCTCAGTCTAGTGACAATCTTTTTGTTTAAAGATAGATGTTGCCATTAATCAGGTGTTTGCTTGCTTTGCTTGAATAAGCCAAGCTCATTCCAAGAACAAAAGGGCTGCCACTGACATAGCCCAGCTTTTCAATTTCAAACCATCTGCAGATTACAGAATAAATGAAATATTCAGCATACACAAATACTGCACAGAATGATATGATACAGACCATTTCACTTTCTTTCATCCTTTTCCAACTTATTGACTTTTAAGTAATGGATAGACCTACACCAAAAGCTCCACTCAAATAAGAATAAACAAATACTTAAAGCACACTTTACACAAGGTATTCTGTATATAAATGATACAGAATTATTCTCTGAAGAAGAGAGATATTCTTAAACTCCTCCACAAGACCAGAGCATGACACAGTGGTGCGGTCACATGTTTGAACACTTGGCACGTGTAAAGCACCATCTGTCTGTAGGTGGACATCTGTACTTGATGACAAAAGTCAAGACAAACTTTGCTGATAGGACCCCACAATCCACTTCAATCCTTTCCTGATTGTTTGCCCCTTTTGCTATTCATCCACCTTGAAGACTATCAGGCAGTCTCTTCAATGTCAATTTTTTTGGTACTTCATCTCTATAGCTCTGCCTTCTTCTTTCTCTCCTCTTATAGGTCTATTGGAGGATACTTTTCCCCTCTTCAGGTTTTTGGGTGCAGTGTCCTTGGTCCAGCTTTTTAGTCTCTGCCCTCAGCCCTGTGAAACCCCAACTGTGGCTAGTGCATCCATGTTGCCTGATGTCTCATAGACACACCTGCTGATCCAGGCCTACTATTTCTGAATGGCTCTGGCACCTTGCCATGCCACAATGTGGGGGATTTTTCTATCGCATCTCTAGCAGACACTGGGCTTCCATGCCACACAGGTTCCAACTGAAGCTTTCCTTATCTCTTGCCCATGTTTGCAACTATTCTTTCTCCTGACATGTGCAGTCTTGGTCAGAAATCTGTTGCAAATATATCTGTGTTACTCTGCGTCATCTCTCTCTTTAAATTGCTGCACTGGAACCTGTTTCTCTGTCATCTGAAGCATAAGCTGCTTGTCATCACGTAGAGGGCTCCTGGCACCCTATCCTCTCTCTGTCTGTCACTCCCTTGCTAGTGAGATGCGAACTCCCATCTCAAATGGCTCATAATAGCAGTCTTCAGCATCACATTGCCAGCTTTTCAAGCAATCTCTCTTGCAATTCTCTGGTACTACCCCTTAGTTCAGGATGTGTATTCAGGAAAGCTCTGAGAGACAACTTCATTGTCTGTCTCTATATCTGCTTGAATGCCTTTTCCTCCTCAGAGAGGCAGAAGGCTGATGTATCTCTTTCCCTAGAATCTCCAAGAGCTTAGGCATGTGGCTTGCAGTCAGACTGCAGCACCCCATCACCCTGCTCTCCCAGACAGGCACTGTATGTTCATTTAGAGCTATGTTTGTGCAGGACCTGTCACCAGACCAGAACTGTGGGCAAAAATGCTACAGAAGTCAATGGGATGTACCTGCTGCAGGAAAATTGACATTCAACCAGAAGAAAGCGCACAGGCTGTTGGTCTGACTCCTGCTGTGCTCAGGGAAGGTGCATTACTCAGTGCCTTTGAGATATGGGTCAGGATCCAGGCTGAGTCTGACCAGGGAAACTCACTCTTGCTGCTGCTTGCAGGAAGATGCTGCTGCTGCATGAGCTCTTCTGTTATACACATCTGGCTGATTAGGTTCAGCCATTTACTGACTACAAACACAATGCTTCTCCACTCACTCCTGTGGAAGCCTGACTTTCTCAGACATGTCATTTTAGCGTTCTAGACAAAATTCCAGGTTTCAATAAGGCCTGTGCATTGACACTCATGATTTCTTAGTGTGTCTTTATGAGTCATGCATCAGGCACACTGATTCAAGACATAATCACTCAGTGTAGTTACTTCTCACGAGCTCAAATTGTCCATGCTCCCTATGCTATTTTCCAAAATGACATGGTTTGTACTCTTTGGACTAGTGATTATAACACACATTCCACAACCAGGCCAAACCACCATTTGTGACATTTGTTCCCCAGCTGAGAAGTTTCCCACAACGATACAGTGTCCAGTGTTAGAAAGGTCACTTTTCACACATAGACCCCATCCCTGTTCTATAGCAAAGTCCCACCATTATCTACCCGAACCCTCTCTGACACTTTTCCAGTGCTGCTCTTTACTGGAGGCAGGAGTGTCTGTGCCACCTTGTTGGGGTTCCTCATATCCAGAGAAACAGCAACCCTCCTGTCAGAGCTACACGAGCAACACCTCAGCACCTTGGAGGGACAGAGAAAGAGTACAGCAAATAATTACATGTATTTATTTCCAAATTTTGAATGAGAAACAAACCTCATCCAGCAGGGTGAGATAGTCTAGATTTAGACCAGATATAAGGAAGAAACTTTTTATGATGAAGTTGATGGAACACTGGCACAGGTTGCCCAGAGAAGTGGTAAATGCCTGAGCCCTGGAAACATTCAAGGTCAGGCTGGACAAGGCTCTGAGCAACCTGATCAAGTTGAAGATGTCTCCACTCATTTCAGGATGGGAGTGGACTCGATGACTTTTAGAGGTCCCTTCCAACCCAAACCGTCCTGTGATTCTGTGACTCTATGATGTGACCTTAGGCCTGATGTGTGTCCCCTTCTGCCCTGGCACAGGACAGCTCCCCCAGGCACATTTCTGCTGCCACAGCTGAGCTGATGTTTCTGCTTCCCTGGATGTTGTCCCACAGGGTTCATTGCTACTAGCATTCAATATCAGCTCTCCAGCTGGTATCAAACTGCAAATGAGTCAGCCAAACTCTTTCTAGGAACTCCCTTTCTTTCCTCTTACCTCTTAACGTGCTTGAATTGCAGTTTTGATTATGTTTTAATGTTTTTGAAATTACAATGGAACACTGTTAAGCTGTCTGAAATTGAAGGGTGTTTTTGTATTTAGAGTGTACTTTGGAATGTTTCTCTTTATTTCACCTTTGTCCTGCTTAGCACATAGTTGAATGACAACTTTGTCAGGCTCCCGTAATGCCTTGAAATGTGATGTACATCTTGCAGAGTGCTTTTCTTGGAACTACTGTCCTACAGATTGCACATATTAATGACACAGTAGTTCCTCTGGACTCCTGGTTTGTCAGGTGCTGCTGACTTTACTTAGATACCACAAATTATTTTTTTTAAGTGGTACAGAGGGCTGGCATTGATTTGGAGTAGTTTGTCACCAGCACCTCCTATTCACACAACCTTTTATCATACTAGTAGGCCAGACTATGTCTTATCCATCATAACTTTTCTATTGTGTTCCTTCTACCCAAAGTACCAGCCACTCCAGAAATTTAGGTCCCTGCAGTGTGATGCCCCCTAGCTCTTGGCAAAAGGGTACAATAATTTCCATGTTCCTGCTTGCCTGTACTCCCTCCCCTGCTTGTCAGGCAGCTGCCCTGACTTTATTCACTGTAATTGATCATTCATCTCTGACTACTTTCTATCTTTTTACCTTCTGATGTTGAAGTTTCCATTGCTAAATTCTCACTCATCTGATTTCCTTTATGTAAAAGTAGACACTGTCTCCCTGCTCTTTCCCTTTCTTTCCTTAGTATGTTTCATTTATATTTGCTACCTTTAAGCCCTTGAGAAAAGACCTGAAAGATGCACCTTTCCTGAAATGTGTCCATTATCCTCACCAAACATACACTTTAGCACCAATCCTGAGCCCTTTACCTCTTTCCCTCATCATGTGGCATTCTTCACGTTAGTTCCTAAGGAGGATCCCTTCCCTTCCCCTGAGCCAACAGACATCTGGCATTGTCAGGCCTTCAAGTTTTATTCCTTAGAGTTAGTCCTCTTCTCTTCTGGTTACAGCTTCTAATGGGTCACTGTCTGCTGCGATTTACCACATCTCCATAAAGGTTATGGAAATGGCATGTAGCTCCTCGAGCAACCCCATCCATCAGGGCAGAGCCACAGTAATCACCTATTTATCTCCTGTTCAATAGCCTTGCTGCAGTGCTCATTACCAATTCATTAAACGGATGTACAGTGTCCCATTATGCACTAATGTTGATGAGAAACATGACAAAACAAACGCTGCTTTAAAATGACAAAATGTATCTGTGCAGCAAACTGCATGACTATGGCTACTGATGGATTCTTACTCATGGGGTCTCTGTGTTTTAAGTTAAAGCTTCATCCCCAAATCCTTGCTGCCCTCCGGGGCTCTGCTCATTGCTGCACGGGCAAACACACACCGTCAGTATGCACAGCTGCCATGGCAGTGGTGTCTGCAGGGGTTGCGTGTCCCTGAGGTGGGGACATTGCTGCTGGGTCCTAGCAGACCTGCTCCCTGGCAGTCAGAGACTGTTTCTCCTTCTGCTTGGAGGAAGGACTTGTGCTGTGGTGTGTTGCTGTGCAGGGAGTGGCACAACCTGGACACAGGGCTGGTGTCTGTCACCAAGGCAATAATCTCAGTGGGGTGTGACACACAGGACAGGGCCAGGAGGTGCTGTTTGGCTCCACAGAGACCTTTTTAAGCTCTCCTGGCTTCCAGACAGGAGGTGATGAAGATGTTATTTCTGCTATTTTCATGCATACAGAGCACTCTGCTGCATTTATGGATAATCCATACCCTTTTTAATTAGCCATTGTTAGTCGAGTACTGCCAGGAGATAGTCATGTCATTTGTTAACTAGGACTGGGACTTCCTTCTTTCTCATTCTGAACACAATGGCCCTGGGGGCTGGTCCTGGCTCATTACACTTGGCCTGGCAGGGCTTCTCTCTCGTGGCAAAGGTCAGCTCTCAGGACTTCCACTCCTCTGGACAGCACAGGCAGCCTCTGGGCACAGCCACTCCTACACTATGGGATCCCTCTGGGATGCTGGCAAATCTCAGCCCCAATGCTGCCCCTAATGGGCACAGGAGACACCCCCCACCTTCCCACAGGTTGCAGGGGATCTTTGCTCCAGCACTCTCCACCCTCACTGACCTTGGGGCCTGCATGGTTTCTCCTCTCTCATCTCACTCCACCGTTACCTCCAACCTCCCTCTTCTGGTTTCTCCTTCTGAAAAAGTGGCCCCAGAGACTCCCACTTGGCTCAGCCCCAGAGATGGGTTTAACTCAGAGCTGGGGAAGTTTGGAGCAACTTCTTACAGGGATCACTATTGCAGCCCCTTCCCCATTACCAAAAACAGCTCCACTCAAACCCAACACCCAGAGCAGAGCCAAGAGCTGCTGCATGTGGGTCAGTGCTTGCCAGGCACAACCCCAGCCAGTTGCTCTGGGGTCACAGATGACTTGACTGACACCTGTGACCATGCTGGGTCATACTGTGCCTCACTGCACCAGAGCACACCGTCAAGAGGTGTTGGTTTATAGTATTGCTAAGTCATGTGCCATGAGTCTTAAAACAATGTTAACATGTCCCCAGATGTCTTACAGCACCAAGAAGACTGGACTACTCTTCTGATGATAAACAGGAACCACTGGAATAAACCTGCTTAACCCAAGGAAACAAACATCACATGTGCAGCAAAGATGAGCTTTCATGCATGATATATTGACTGCCTCTGCTTCAGAATCCTACCAGAGCATATGAGAGAGGTAGGGTACGTGTGGGGACAGGAGAGAGGCTCTCTCCTGTTCACATCAAAGATACATTTTCATCCTAAGCAATTCTTTTTAATGTCTTCATACAGAGGCACACTTGACTAGTAAGGCAGATCAGAAAGGTATTTTCTCCCTTTCTCTGATAAGAACATGAGCCAAGCAGTTTGTCTGACTGGAGGGAAAGGCTGTGTTAAGAATGGTTATGCCATGCAGAGCTGCTCAGAGTAGCTCAGGAAGAGATGGCACAGTGAGCTCGTTTTCTGAAGACTGGCATAAGCTTTGCAGCAGGTTGTGCCAAATGTCCCACTGCATCATATTCATCTCTGCAACTCTAGGGATACTTTTATTTTGCAGGTGTGGAGAGGCATTTCCAAATGAGACTTATAATCGTGAAATAAAGATTGTTCTTGGCACACAGCTTGACATATGAAGGCAAACTTTGGCGTGAGCTGTGGTGGTGCCAGCGCCAGTCAATGTCTCAGCAGCCTGTCCAGTCCAGAGCAAGACAGGAGATGGAGCTCCTCCAGCCTGTGTCAGCATCTTCTGGAGCAAATCCATGCTGTGGTGTCCTTCATTGCAGCTGCAGGTGATGAGTACAACAGATGCTGCTATCACATTATTGCCCCAGAACATTATACATTTATTTCTGTGCAAAACCAGCCCATGTGCCCTGTCATTTCCGTGATGCTTTGTACATCATGCCAGGAGACTGCCTGCAGCCCACAGCAGCCAGCATGAAGCTCTCTGCTTGCATCGTCCTTGCCCCTCATTTTGTGCTTTCACTCCAAAAGAGGAGTCAGCTTCTTCCATCTGCTGTGGTGGGTCTCTTTCAAACAAGACAGGTTGCCATAGCTCTGTGTTACCAGGAGGAGCCACGGTTTTTGTCTGACCTCTCTGTGGACCTGCTTCAGCACTGGCAGCTCAGCAGGTGGCAGCTCAGAGTCATCTGCCTGCCATCCATCTACAGTGAGGACTCTGCACTGACTCCAGTCACCCTGTAGTTGGGAAGGATCCTGTGGCCTCTGGGGAAAGCTGCCTGCTCTTGTCAGGGAAAGCCTTCCTGGGGCATTTTGAGGCGGAGCACATCAGGACCTCCATCCTCTGGGAAAGCACCAGCCATGGTGTCCATGGTCTGCAAGACTATAATCTGGACTGGGGCCAGGAGCAGGGACTTACTACAGCACTGCTTTTGTAAGGAGCAGCGTAGGGGATCAGCATACTTTCAGTTGCCACTGTCAGACCTGCATTCAGCCAGCTTGTTCCTCAGAGAGGAACACACTGAATTTTTCTGGAAGGTCACAGAAGAGAGAGATACACAGTGCTCTTGGTCAGACATTTTGCCTGCTGGAAACAAATAACAACGCTCTATTATGCTGTTTAATTTAAAATAACACTTCAGGCTGAAAATCCATGGCAGCCTTTGTAGGAAGGCAGAGAGCAGTTCTGAGCTGGCCATACTGCCCAGAGGCTCCCAGCTGCTGTTTGTGCAGTGGAGTGGGTTTGCAGCCGGCAGCATAGCTCTGTGTTCTCCCAGCACTGTGTGGAACAGGGAGTGCTGCAGCAGCTGCTTCTCCAGGACTGACTCCTGCAGTGCACTGCTTAAATTCTGTTTGTAGCAGGACAGTGCCTCAAGGAGATGCACCCATTGCTGCAACACTCCGTGGCTACTCTCTCAGCCCCTGCTTACAGGGCTTTTGCTGAAAGAGAGATGCAGCATCAAGGGCTGCTTTTTCTTACAGGAATGGCAAATGTGGCTGCACTCTGCACTCTTCCTAAGGGAGAATCTTGGCCCAGGTTCTGCAGTATAGTGCAATAGTCTCCTAGGATGTATGGTACCTGCAGAAATGGCCCTGAAACACCTGGCTATGTCTGAGATTGCCTGAGTAATTGATGTCTGGAGTGGAAAGAAAGAGTCTAGGAGGATTCAAATTATCCTTGCCTTTCCATAATGTCCCATGTTTGAGGAGTTTGGCCACAACCATTTGAAAAAGGGGTACATTGTGAGCTTATGGCAAAAAGACATCTCCAGCAAAAGAGGCATAAGAGCAACAAAGTCCTTCCCTCATCAGCCTCTGTTCGTGATGTTTCAGGTGCCTCGGAATCCCAGGGAATCCACAGAGCTGCCCTGGACATCCATCCCTTTGCATAGAGAGCCCACAATTGTGTCACAGAGAGCAAAGAGGACTCAAAGCACTCACACAGGATGGGTGCCATGGGGGTCTCAACACTGTTGGAGGGGGCTTGAGCCTCCAAACCCATGGCTTGTACCAAGTTTTTGCAGACCTGGGAGGGGATGGTGGGAGAAAAGGTGTTGTATAACCTCCCTTCTCCCCCTTCCAGTAATAGAGACCTTGTACCTGTGATGATGCCCTTAGTCAAGCTCCTCTTACTGGCAGTAGGTCTTTCCTCCCTAAACTTGTGCACTTATACAGGGAATGTGATCTGGGCTTTGGTTTCCCTGGAAACCTCAGAGCAGAGGTCTCAGCGTGAGACCATTTGGATGCCATCCCAGAATCTTACCACCAAGCAAAAGGCTCACAACCAGACAACCAAAAAAAAAGTATATCCTGACGTGAGATCACAGAAGTGCTGTGATAAAAGGAGAGGGAGGACAAAGCCACTAATAGCTGTTAAATTTTTATAACAAAGTTGCCCTTTACCTTAGGATTAGTAACAGAATTTCCTTGTGCACATCTGTGGACTTGTAAGACTGAATTGTCAGAGGCTTACATGCTCTTTGATATCAGGCTTTTGGATGTGCAGTGCAGTTCTGTCCCTGACAGAAACCAGTTTGGCACCTGCCTTGGGCTGATTAGCCTCTGCCTTGGTAGCAACACCCAACAGAAACATCTTCCCATCAACGCACGATATTCCATCAACAAGGCAAGTGTCTCTACCCAGTCTCCTCGTTGGAAGCCATGGCACAGCACAAGCACAGTGTGAACCCACACACACTGTCACTGCATAGCGAGACTCCTCATGGCCACTCCCAAAGATTTCCCCTGGTTCTTGGACTCAAAATGTGACTAAATAAGGGTGAGTATTGAGTGCTTGATACCATGAAATCTTTTAGCTGCTGACAGCAGCTGTTTTAAGTGGTATAATTAAAGGCAATGTGTTGCCAGGAGTATTAATAGACAAGTAATCAGCACTGTACCTGTGTATCCAAAGCA
The DNA here is from genome assembly GCA_013401255.1 of Urocolius indicus. Classification (NCBI taxonomy): domain Eukaryota; kingdom Metazoa; phylum Chordata; class Aves; order Coliiformes; family Coliidae; genus Urocolius; species Urocolius indicus. The sequence continues at coordinate 222,850 of WBNH01007550.1, forward strand.
CTCCTGTCACTGTGGAAGGGCAAGCACTGTCCGCTTTGCTTGAAAGCCAAATATGCACAGTGGTATATTAAAATGGTCCCTTGCTTATTGTGGTTTAGTTAAAGCAAGGTTAGTGAGGAAATCAGTTGAGTTTGCACTGAGTGCAAATTGACTATAAAACATACACTTAGGGAGGAGGTGTAGGAATGAAAGGAGAATGTTTATATTATTCGAGAACTATCCCCTCCAATTTTGTCTTTGTGTCTTATGTGACTGCCCAGGGTGGTAAGGGAGTCCATGAGCTTAAAGGGCTTTTCCAACCAAACCAATTCTATGATTCTGTGTGCTTTTAGTAAATGTTCTCTACAATTAAGGTTAAAGACTCTCAGTGGCATTTTCTTCTGAGAATTTATCTTGCTGATTTCTCAGTTATCTATAATTTTGGTCTCTGTAACAGTTCATCTCAGTCAAAAAGCAACTTTTATTTATACTTTACTTTTGTTGCTTCAGAACTGTTGCCTGACATTTTCACTTGATCTTCCTAGCTCTGGCACAAAAGAAAGAGAAAGGAGTTTATTTGCTTTCTCCATGCCAGTTATCGCTTTCAGACCTCTAATACATCCTTGAATTCATTTCTCTCTTTCACAGTTTGAGAAGTCCTGTTCTGTTTACTCATTATTTAGTTCTATTCTCTGCTCCTCCTTTTAAATCACAGATTAATTTAGGCTGAAAAGGACATCTGGAGGCCTGTGATCTAACTGCCTGCTCAAAGCAGGGCTATGACATAGTAAGGTCAGGTTGCTGTACAGCCCTGTTTTACCTATCCTGTATTCCACCCTTCCAGCTCCTGTGTCCTTGCTTTGGGACAGGGAGCTGTGGCAGGCTGTGTTGGACGCATGGCTAAAATCAGACTATTTGTCACTCACTGATTTCCCCTCATTCATAGAGCCAGCTGTCTCACTTCAGAGAGCTCTCAGCTTGCTCAGGCGTGATCTGCCTTTGGTAAACCTACGTTGGCTGTCCTCAAGCCTCCAACATCCCCAGGCCAGGCTGCCAGCACAATTCACTCCCTCATCTCCCCAGGGCCTGGAGGTTGCCGTCTGGGCTGCGGTCTGTAATTGTACCTCTTGCCTCACTCAAAGATGCTGGTGACTGCTCAGGACCTTTTGATGGAGCCAGAGAACAGGGGAGTAACAATAGCACAGTGTTACTTCTTACAGCTTCTGTCAGGGAACTTTCCTTTCTGAGGCTGATAAACACTGAGTTGCCATTTTCTTACTTCTGTTATAACTCAAATTTGTCATTCCTGAATGGCAATGATCAGTTTTCACAGCTCATCAGGATCTCTGCACAACTCAAATTGTTTCCTGCGTGTCCATCACTTTAAGATCAGCACTGAATTTCACCTGGCACATCTGCTCAGAGAGGTGCTGGGATGTGGTTTGCTGAGTGACTACATTTGCTCTGTTTGTGCTCCATCACCCCCCTGAGGGGCTGGTTTGGCATGACAGTGCCTTCTGCACCCCTGAACACACATGATGCCCTCTAACCCTGCTGGGACTCGGGCTGCAGTGGTGTCCAGTCTGCAGCTCAGAGAGGATGTGCTGTGACATCCCCCCAGAGTCCCCTTATCCCACCAGGCAGGGACTGTGGGAGCCTCCACTGCTACTGACGGCTCAGTGACGGCATCGGGTGCACAGAGCTGTGGGGTAATGTCTCTGCTCCCAACATCTGCTTTCGCAAGGTGCCTCAAGTGCTCTTGCCAGGTTTTGGTGGCTGCAGCATTGCTTGTGCTGACACCATAAGCACTGCTATTAATGATAATAGTTTTAAGCACCCAGAAACATGCAGTGTCCTGTAGAGCACTTGAAAATTGTGCTGCTACTCATGTCAGAGAGACCCAGCCTGACCTGGCTACCAGTAAACCTGAGAGGGATGCATCAGATAAGGGTGGAGGAAACTGTGTGGCTCTGTGAAAACCTGTGCATTGTCTGACCATGGCATGCTGCCTATTAACCACTCACACAAGTTAACTGTCAGTCAATGAGAAACTCGGGTTTTTTTTAGACAGCAATGTTTTAGGAGGTTTACCTCACTTCAGAAATAAGTGCTGGATTTTTAGCTTGAAGGGAACGTGTAGCCCGTTGTCAAGCACAGCAGAGAGCATCATGTGCTGTTGGTTGGTTTGAGCACTGACCATTGCACAAGGAGAACTCACGTGTATTCTCTGCTTACAATTTTTCCACTCCTCTTTTTCCTTTTGACGAGTATTGAACATCATTTAACAGAACAGGATGAATAAAGACTTGATATAAAAGCCCTGTGAGGCTGCCTGTTGAGTCCCTGCTGCGAGCTGGCGGGCAGTGATGCCTGCAAGCATTTGTGGGGTTCCCTGGGGATGAGGAGCGGGACTGAGCTGTGTGCTAGGAGGCTGCTGGGATGCTGAGGGTAGCCCCAGGTCAAGGGAGCTGCTCACACAGCCTGGACAGCTGCATGACACACATGGTCCCCATGCCAAACCCAAGGTGCTTCTGTCGAGCTGAGGTAAGACCCAGAGCAAAATAGGTGCAAACCCCAGGCTCTGTATCTTTTTCTATCAGGGCTTTAGCAACCAAGCAAAGGAAGTGGAAACCAATGGCAGAAAAAAAAGAGATGGAATTATTTCACAACACTTGAGAAAGGATCTGCCCATTCCAAACATTTCAGGGATATGTATTTCTGCTGTATCCCTATGACAGATGCTTATCTGCACCATAACATGGATCGTTTTCTTTCCAGATCTGACCATTTATTAAAGTACCATTTCCTGCAGCTTTGCCACGCACCCATGTGCCCTTGCTCCACAGAGTGCTGAGAGCCCCTCAGCTGAGCAGGGATGGCACCTTTGTATTCCAGAACTGGAGGTCTGTGGAGCCACACAGGCACACTGAGCCACTCCCCACCTGCAGACAGCAGAGAACAATTTGTTTTCTTCTGTGTGTCAGGGGAGAAAAATGTCCCTGCCACAGGGCATTTGCAGGACTGGCGTTTGGTTCACCAGTCACTCATTCTTCTTTGTTCTTGATTCTCTCTTTCCATTCTTTGTCTTGTTCATACAATGTTTCTTCTTTTATTTCTACAGCACTGGTGAGAGGAAAATTTGTCACCAGTTGTTGCTTTTCCCTGTAGATGTATCAATGTACATCTTTTACCAGCTGCAACACCAGGCTTTGTCATCCTATGGCATCCACAAAGCTTTTCACCCGAGTCAAGACACTACTAATCATAATTATGGTCCTAATATAATGATAATGATGATAGCAATAACTTAGAATCTGGATAGAAAGTAGGAGATAACACAGGGGACACATGGCACAGGGGACATGTGGCACAGGGTGGGCATGTAGCACCCATGGCACATAGCACTGCGTGCATTCATCTGTGTGTGTGAGCACTGGGGAATGCTCAGCCCATTGCATTGCTGCTGCATCTGAAGAACATTTCTGACACATTTGGAGGCTTTAGGCCAAGGCTTTCCATCCTTTCAGCCTTCATGCCCAGCTGAGGAACTTACAGGACCTCGAGTCTGTCTGAGCAGGCTGCAATAGTGGGTTTTGAAAATTGTTTAATTAAAGAACTTCTGGGCAATTTGTTCAGATGGTTTCCCTTCCCCTGCCTGTGGATCATCCAGTGCTCACCACAGGTGGCTGCATGGATTCATGGTGGGTGCTGGATGTTTGAGGCCAAACTTAGGAAACATTTCTGGCTTTGAAGAGCAGAAAGAAGGCACTAAAACAACCTGAAATTTCTGAGCATTCATTAATTTTCTAATTTTAGCTGATTTGATACTTGAAACTTCCTACAAAGCTTTCATAAACTTTCACTTTCAGCAGCTTTCTCAGTCATCACCTGGACATATTTCTCAGCTGATTCTTCCTTGTAGTGAGATGAGGAGAGAGCAGAAATTAAAGAGAAAAAGTGATTGTACTAAACAAGAACAATGGCGAGTGTTCCACGCTGTTCACTTGCTGTTCTCAGGCAGATGGGCCCAGGACACACATCGTCTTCTGAGTCTGCAGCCACAGTGGTCTGGAGTGGTGGCTCCTGGGTGCTGGGGAGTTGGGGTCTGTTTTATCCATTTCTTCTCTCTGCCAGAGGCAGCCTGATTTCTGTCAGATAGTGCTGCACAGTGCCACAGAGAATAAGAGTTACCAAGGAGGCAAAACAAACACAGAGGATTCAGAGCTCAGCTAGGCGAGAACATGGACACTGCTCTCTTGGATGCTCAGGGCCAAGGGCTCATGGGCCATGTGCCAGCAGGCACTGGGATGTACGTCCCTTTGCTCTCTCCTTAAAATGGTGTGAAGTGATTTGGTGAAAAAGGCACCAGTTTTTGTCTTTGGCACAAGCAGCAGTTCATCTTTTCCTGCTGGCTTGTGCAGAACAGACACAAATTTTACTCTGTCAAGGAAAGCAAAAAAAATGCACCCATTGTTCTTAAGCAATTGTCGGACACGTTGAGAAAGAAAACCCTTCCTCCCATTCTGAACTCCTGGGAAGAGTTTCCTCAGAGGTAAGCAGCCTTGCACAGACATTCTCACAGGCTCATTCTCCAGTTTTTGTCTGTTGGCATGGAGGCTTTATGATCTGCTCTTTCTGTAGCACTGTCATTCTTGCTCAGTGGCTTTTAGCCAAGTTGGTTAATAATTTCTGTTAACTTCCTTTTAGCCTGAACAATTTTAGCTCCCTTGAATGCCTTGTTGTTTCTTATTAAGGCACCAGCTACTACGGGAGAAAGATGACTGATTGCCATAGCTGTAGGCAGACCCCACGCTGATTAACAAGCCACTTGAAAATAATATTCTCTTTAGCCATTAGAATTATTAATAGTAGCTTTGCTTTCCTTTCTTGGGGCGTTTAACATTCTAGGATTTAAAGATTCAGCCAATCAAGAGAACATAGCTTTTAGCTCACAATGGACTCAGTCTCTCTATCCGGAAAGGGGCAACACGCTCATTTCCATTTCAAGACCTCACGATGTTTGGTACTTCAGTAGAAGCTGAAACCTGTAGCAAAACTGACTACTAGGAGAAGGAGCTGCTGATGCTGTAACCGAAGAGATGGGCCATATTCAAACTAGAAGACTCTGTACTTTCTGTCTTGCAAACTCCATAGCATCTCCTGTTTGCCATGCATGCATTCAAGGGAAGGCCTTTACCTGGTTACTGCTCTTTTCCAGAGCTAATGGCATATCTCTCTGTGTTTGGATTGTCACATGCAAATCCTCTTTCAATATACAAATATCACTTGGAAGAACAACGTAGATTTAAATGCTTGGAGATGTCTTTCTCTCTGTCTTCAGTGAATAAAATTTTACTTTACATTTATGCCAGTAGCAGTTGTTTTGCTGCTTGTCTGCACCGAAAGCTGATGGAAATTTTGCATACATTATGCTCAAATTATGCTACACCTCATTTAAGGCCTTGCCAAGTGGGGCTGACATGCTGCGGCATGTCAGCGCTCTTACTGCTTGCCCAGCCCCCAGCAGCGCTGCAGACTATGTCAGAGCACACGGACCATCACCCACAGGGGCCTGGGCATAGAGGTAGCAGCTGTTTCTAATTGAAAGTTTCATTCTTCTTGGATTATAGGTTCTTTAGCTTGTGAGACCAGGTATTAGGAATTAACGTTTGCACTTTGTTAACAGGTTAACAGCCACTGGGACAGGGTAGGATCTCAGAGCTTTTTCCTGGGCTACCTTTGGACACCTGAGGGAGGAAAAGTCCTGCAGACCTACAATGTTGTTGAGTAACAGAAAGCTGCAGCTTACACACAGGATGTTCTTTCATTCTCTTTTTATAATTTTTATCTTTGATGCCCCTCTGTCTATCACAGCAGAAAGGCTGCATTTTAGCCTCTCTTGGTGATTCAGTTACTAGTGTTAAGAAGCAGGTTCCTTAAATGACACCCATCAACTCATGTGCTTAGGTTGTTGAACTGTTGAAGCTCCTTCATGTGTGAGAAGACAACATGTTGCCCTGGCAAAGGCACAATATTGTAGTGTTGAGCAATATCCACACAAGGAATGTTTGCCCAGGACAGAACGGGACTGCTCGTGTGCTGTGAATTGAATCCAGGCCCAGTCTGCCCTAAAAGTCCTGTTTGCAACAATGAAGCCAACTCTCTCCAGTCTTTAAAAATATTTCACTATACTCTGGTATTGAGACTCCTTCCAGGTAGCCCAGCAAGTGAAAACAAGGTTTTATTTGATTATGTTTTTCTACTAATTCCTGGAAATATTACTATGTATTTAAAATATTGATGTTTGGATTGCATTTAGCTGCATTTAGCTTTTATCCATCTTTCTGGAAGTTTAGCAGTAAAAGAATATCTGCCTGGCACTTAATAATCAGAGATACAACAATCAGTCTTCCTTTAAAAAGAATGACTGTGTTCCATGTACTTAAAGACATGAAAAGAGAAAAAGAGACAATATACTAGTTTTGGCCAGGATAGAGTTAAATTTCTTCATAGTAGCTGATACAGGGCTCTCTTTCGTATCACTGCTGAAAAAGAGTGTTGATCACAGAGGGGTGTTTTAGTTGCTGCTGAGTAGTGTTTCCACAGCATCAAGGGATTGTTTGCTCCTCATCCTTCCCCACCAGCAAGCAGCTGGGGGTTCAAAAGGATTTGGGAGGGGGCACAGCTGGAACAACTGACCCAAGGGATGTCCCAGAGCACCGGACATGGTGACTAGATTGGTTGTTGAATCTCCTTCTCTGGAGACATTCAAAACCCACCTGGACACGTTCCTGTGTGACCTACTGTAGCTGGTCCTGCTCTGGCAGGGGAGTTGGACTGGATGATCTTTCGAGATCCCTTCCAACCCTTAAGATTCTGTGAAATACTAGGGAAGGAGGAGGAAGGGGAGACATATGGATGATGGAGTTTGTCTTCCCAAGTGTCCTGGGTTTGGCCAGGATAGAATTAACTCTCCACAGCTGCCGCTAGGGCCGTGTCCAGGCTGTTCCATCCCATGTGACATCACGCTCGGGATATCAGGGCAGCAGCTGGGCCGGGGCGGCGCTGCGGCCAGTGCGGGAACTGCAGCTCTGCCGTCGGGCTGAGCGCGGTGAGCAGTTACATTGGGCATTGCTCCTTTTTCTTTGTCCTTTGGCCATCACTGTAACTGCCTGCTCTTTGTGGGGTTCTATTAAACTGTCCTTATCTCAAGCAGAAGGTTCTACAACTCTCTCTTGATTCTCCTCCCCATCCTGTTGAGTTGGGGAGAAGTGAGTAACTGGATGGTTTGGTTGTTGTTCAGTTAGGGCTACACCACTACACCAAATCATCATCACTTGTGATGGAGTGCTGCCATTCTGGGGATAGCTGAATGCCTACCTGAGATGGGAAGCAGAGCATGAATTCCTTGTTTTTACTTTGCTTTTGCACTCAGCTTTTGCTTTCCTTGTTAAACTGTCTTTATCTTAACTCATAAGCTTTCTCACTTTTACTCGTCTCTTTCTCTCCTGTCCCACAGAGAGGGGTGAGCAAGTGACTGTGTGGGGCTCAGTTGCTGACTGGGGTTAAACCACAATAGACAAGAAGAATATCTTCCCCTTCAAGACTCCTGCTGACAGCAGAGATGTCCTCAGGAGGGGGAATCTAAGAAGGAAGATCTAATTTTGTGCTGGGTTGGTTTCAGCTGTGCAGGGATCAGCAGGTCCCAAGACTGTCTTGCAAAAAGGGAATGTGCCCTCTTCTCACCTCACTTCTACTAACAGCCTCAAAGGTTTTATCAGACAATCTTTCTTTATGCTACCTGAAAGCATTAATCTGAGAAAAAACACAAAATCTCCAAAGAAAGGAATTGTTCAAAAAATTCTGCCCTCTGGCAGACAGCATCAGAGGATGAACAGAAGTTGTCTCTCAATGCAGCACAAAATACCTTGAAAAGATACTCCCAGATTAAGGCGTTTGTGTCTGCTGATGGTTTGATGTGGAGCACAAACTGCTGCAAATGGGTTCAATTCCTGGGGAAGGGATTAGAGGCTTGGTAGGCTGAGACTCAAGGCTTTGCTGCTGCTTAGTCTCTGGTTCTTTCTGGTTTTTGCTTCTCTCAGACACTGAGACTCAGCTGTCCCTCTGTAACACTGTGCTCTCTCTGTCAGTCCCCACTCAACGACTGACCACACTAAGCACAGTTGTAATAAGAGTGATCAGCATTGCTTTGTCTTCCATCACAAACACAGCTCAGCTGTAAAAATCTGGGGTTTAGCTTTGCCCATTTCTTCCATTCTATGTAATACATGAGATGGGCACAAATGCTTCATGCTAAAGATGTTAATGAGTTTCCAAATTCTGCGCTGGATAAATATGGAGTAATTATTGTAATCCTTATATGGAAAATTAAAGCAACATAAATGCCACCAAAACTCAGAAAGCTCGTGGTTTACAACTTTGGTCTACTTAAAAGCAAGCACTCTACAAAGCAGTTTAAAGGAAATGATGGTGATATGCACACTCTATGTAGTCATCATAAAAAGTAAATTATGCAACAAACCATTTATCATGAAACACTGTGAGTGAATGATGACTTCCTTCAGGAAAACCAGAAACGTGCTGAGTTACAGGCACTGCCTAGAAATAAGGAATAAAATGAACTGAAATGAAGCAATCCACAAGATCACTGGTGGAAATATTATAATACTATAGTTGTGGGCGCAGCACAAGTAGTAGTATCCTTGTCCCATTAAAATGCTCTAGCTGGAGGTCTGGGACCAAGTTTCCTTAACAAGTACCTCATGTCAAAGCTGGTGTTTTCTGATCCATGGGAAACTACTAGTGTATGAATGACTTGAGCAACATTCAAGGTGTTAATTTAGAAGAAAAAGATAAAGACATGGATTTAACACACTGTATGCATATACTGAAGCTAAATCACAAAATTATAGAACCATGTAAATTGGAAAAGACCTTTAAGTTCATTGATTCCAAGTGTTTCTCCACCATTTCACAGCCACCACTAACCCATGTCACTCATCCTGCAGCTACATGGCTTTGGAATCACTCCAGGGATGGGGACTTGACCCTGGGCAACTGTGCCTGGGCTGGACAGCCCTTTCAGTGAATTTTTTTTTTCCTAGTCTCCAATCTAAATCTCCCCTAGTGCAACTCGAGACATTTCCTCTCATCCTATCTTGTAACTTGGAAGACCAACCCCTATGTCTCCACAACCTCCTGTCAAGTTGTTGCTGAGAGCAAGAAGGTCTCCCCTCAGCCTCCTCTTCTCCAGGCTGAACACCCCCAGCTCCTTCAGCTGCTCCCCATCACGCTTGTGTTCCAGCCCCTTCCCCAGCTCTGCTGCTCAGCTCTGGACACGCTCCAGCCCCTCAGTGTCCCTCTGGCAGTGAGGGACCCAACACTGAACACAGCACTCAAGCTGCAGCCTCACCAGGGCCCAACACAGGGAAACGCTCACTGTCCTGGTCCTACTGGCCACATTATAGCTGATACAAGCCGGGATGCCATTGGCCTCCTGGGCACACTGCTGGCTCATGTTCAGACCCTGTCAATTAATACTCCCAGGTCCTTTCTCCCCAGGCAGCTTTCCAGCCCCTCTGCCTAAGCCTGGGGTATTGCCTGGGCCTGGTGGGGCCCAAGTGCAAGACCCAGCACTTGACCTTGTTGAACCTCATGCAATTGGCCTTGGCTCATTGATCCAAACTGTCCAGTCATACCCAATAAAGTTAAGAGCTAATATTGTAAGCAAAGAGCACCCTCAAAATCACATCTATCTGAAAATCTTTAATGAACCTAATATGTGGCCACATGGGAAACAAATTGGTGTTACTTGAAAAGACAGGCATTAGAGAAAGGGGATTTAGTGGAGAGCGTTGTAAGAAATAATATAGAGCTACAGTATATTTTCTTTTGCATTTTCATGACAGATACCAGTAAAATGTTCTGGCTAATTACATTTTTCAATAGCAAAAACTTCTGAGATCTTTCCAGTACAGGGAAGGCTTGGGACAATCTCAAATAGATGGCCTTGAGTTCTGAAGCTGTCAACATGATGCCACAGACTGGAATATTTTATTATTTCTGTTGACAATAATACTGTGAGTTCAGAGATAATATAAGTGTATCTACAGGTATATTAAATATATACATGTATATTAATTATATACACCTATATAATCCTAGAATCATAGAATGGGAGAGGTTGAAAGGGACTTCTAGAGATCATCTAGTCTAACTCCTCTGCTAATGTGTACACAATATGTTATATATTTCTGGAAGAAAGCCCTTCCAAACCTTCACTAAAATGTGGTCAGGTTGGAGGTCAGATCCAATTTGGCTGCATTGCTCAGGGCCTGTCCAACCCAGCTCTGAATATCCCCAAGGATGGTGATCTTGCAGTTTCTCTGGTGCTCTTCTCCTGTATCTTACCACCTGCACAGTCAGAAGCATTTTGCAATTTCTGGTCATACCTTTGCTTCAGCTGTGTTCTGCACCTCTTTCCACCCAGCAGTATCCTCAAGGCAGTCGCAGAGAGCTATGTGTTGTCTCCACTGTCACTCCACTTGTGCAGCATTGCTTCTTCCCACCCACGACCCATTGTGCCTCTGTTTCTAAGTTCTTTTAAATAGGACTTTTTTGAAAACAGATACTTGTACATGTGTTGAGAACACACACCATCACGAGGCTTTCAGCACTCTGGTTAAGCCTTCATCCATTTCTATAATACATAAATAATATAGAGTGATAAAGGACAACTAATTCAGAGTTGCTGTAATAGCTTTCTGCTAGTCTGAGCTTATGGTTAGTGTACACCGTGAAGGTCTCTCTAGCTGCTTCATGTATCTTTAACAATGTTATTGAAAGGATGGGCTATAGAGCAATGCCACCACATCCTGTGTACATTACCTTACTCTTCAGACAAGATTGCCTCTTGAAATTTCAATTAGTATACCAGGTCTTCAGGTAAAATAAAAAAGAACTCATTGGAACATCAACACATTTTGCCATGAAATTTTCTATAGCTTTTCACAGAAATCAGCGTTCCACAGCTGGTTCGTGCCTTTCTTTTAGCCTCTCCTCCATCAATCATGTGGAGCTGGTGTTACGTTCCCATCGACAATCATATTGTGTTACAATGAGTGTGACAGCTGCAATTTGGCACAACATGAGACACCAGTGGAGGAAATGGCACGGAGCATTTCCCCCAAACCGTGGCTCTCAGAACAAATCAATTACTGCTTCTCAGAAATTAAACAACCTTGATTATTCTCAAGCAGATTTTGGATAAGAATTGCTCACGCTGTGGCTTGTTCAGGGTTAGTAGGAAATCTTTATTTCAGAGGACTTGTAAGAAGAGACATAGCAGTCCCACCTGTATTGGTAAGCCCATCTATCACTTACTGCAGCCCAGATGTTATATGGAGACACTCAGAAAAAACAATGGAACAGATTAATGAGTGCTCTTTGTGACTTCTCTGTCACCATTTCAGTCCAAATGTAGAAATGGATTAAAAAGAAAAGCAGGAGCCACAGTGCAAAGAGCAGCACTATTCCGTATCAACAACAACACAGAGAAACATCTTGTCTTTTGCCTTCAGTTTTGGATGTTACTGCTAATGGCAAGGAACCCAGAGAAAAACTGGCAGAGAGCAAAGTCCTGGCTTGGGCAGCCACAGTTGCACAAAATCTCCCTGTGGCTGAAGGAAGGCTGCCCTGCCTCAGCCCTCACCCACTCCTGGCAGCACCCCTGAAAAGCAGGCCTTTACCATAGCCCTGGGACTGGACATATGAGAGACAGTTCCCCTGCCAGGTCCTCCTGCCCTTTCCGCATACCCATATCCCACATGGAGCGGCTTCATGGAAACATTATCTCTTTTATCTGATAACTCAGTTGATGACTAAAACTCCTTGTGGAGATGCCAGCTAATATTCATTCTTCTTCTCTGGTATCAGCTTTTGAATGCAAGGACTTTCACTCAGCTGCCAGCACTGACACACATTACCACCTAACAGACTGTGCAATTTGTCTCCCAAGCAGAAGGCTGTGTTGAGTTATGGGACCATAAAATATATGTACCTGAAAGCCAGAGAGGGGCTGTTGTAAAGGAAATAATGGTGCTGTCTTAAGGGTGCACTTACAGGCTGGTACAGCTGTAACACTGATAATGAAAATTCTACATACAAGTTAATTTGGCTGCTTCTTGTTCACCACAATTTAAGGCTGAAAAGGTAGTGGGGAGTGACTTATTTATAAAAAAATTTTCTATGCCAAATAAAACAGCCATTTCCAGAAGGAGAGCTGTTGTACAGCAGTGGGATATGTGGGACTTGAGCTGCAGCTGTAGGTTTAGCTCCTGCACTGTGCCTCAGGGCTGGTGTGTGCCACAGTGACACCGGGCTGGGCTGCTGTGGCACACAGGGCCTGCCACCCTGCCTTCAGCTTGCTTGGCCTTACTCACAATGCAGCTCAGATCTAGACCAGAAGACATTAAAATGGGAAGAAATCTTTCCTAGCTTGCTATAGTTTTCATTATTTTAGCCTCATTCCTGGTAAGTGTTCTACCCAAGCCACATCAGATCTAAATCGATGAGGATATGTGCATGTCATCTTCTCTTTCCATCTTAGAGCTCTCGTGGGAAACATACAGTCAGCCACAGGCTCTGTCACGTATTCAGTTTGTTCTGGACATTTACAATGGCAAGGGATACAAAGGGAATATAATTCAAGCAATAAAGGAACAGTGTAACAAAATATGAATCAATAAGCGCTGCAATGGGGAGAAGGCTTTGCAAGAAACAGCTCAAAAGGATGTGAAAACAAAGAAAAGTATCTCCATCAGTGGAACAGGAATTATTTTACAAGTCAATGACTTTAATTGTACAAACAGTTTGAATGGAAGGATATGTTTAACAATTTGAAAAGATGCAAATTCTTGAAAGAGGTTTGCCAAGACTATGACATACATTAAACAGTTGACAGGACTGCCTAATGTGTTGATATATTTATAACAAGGATCCCACGTTATTCTGTAATTAATTTCACTGCAAATGTGATATATGCATTGCTAACACATCAAGAGGTAACATGAACATATACATTGCTCATAACACTATCATTAATTCCATCAGTGTTGACAATCAACTTATGGAAATAAGATGCCAAATCCCAGCAGGATTCTGCTATACAGTTTGAGCCCTTCATGTGAGAGATGAAGATCCTGTGCTGGAGTGCTGTGCTTCTGAAAAGTGGAAGTCAAAATGCTTGTGAACTGAATGGCCTCATTCGCTGTACATCCAATTACATGTGGGTTTGTTCTGCTCCGTGTTAAGCAGCACGCTTGGAAAACTTTTTTTAAAAAACAAAAAAACAAAAAAACCCCACCTATTCAGCAGCAGTCAGTACTCATGGGAATAGAGTGTCTGACTCAAAGTTAAAACTTAGTGACTTTTATTTCATGCAAATTTGCGTGGTGTACTGCTTGTTGGGTGGAGAAAATGGTATTTTGAAGGGCTGGAGTTCACTGTGTCAATACCTGAAGGCACATACAGAGCAGACAGAGGAAGGACCAAAGGCTCTGCCACGTGCAGTATCATGTAGCAGCCCTCCCTTATGTCTGCTGAGCATTCCCATCCCTCAGTGTGCAGCCTGGGATGGCTCAGCAGGTTCTTTATCAGAGCTGAGTAGCTCTGAGGCTGTCCACTCCAGAAAAGACAGTGGCTGAGAGAGACCAACACAACAGCATTCAGATATTAAAAGATCTGTTGCAGGGAAGTGTTAGCCTGCTCCTTAGGCCCACGGTAAAAATGGCAACAAGCAGCAGCCTCCAACATGCAATGATGATTCATGACGGGCACTAGGAAGGGCTCCCTCAGAACAAGGAAAGCTGGCTGCTGAAAGAGGCCCTGAGCTTTCCTGCAGTGTTCCTGAGGGACATACCGGACAGTTCTCTGCAGTGTCACAAGCAAGTGAGCACTCACACTCTCCTGTGCTCAGTTTTCAGTAGTTCCACATTTCCATCTCAGTGTATCAGCATTTTTGGCAAAGAATTAGTTTCAGCAATAATTTCCTACCAGCTCTACATTTGCAACTGCAAGCAAATAACTGAGTACAACAGCATTAACAAGGTGAGAATTGAAGCGTACCGGCGTTTGGACTGTGTACTCACAACTGAGCACTGAAAGCAACCTGAACTAAGGCTCGTGTGCACAGCAGGGACCTGGAGGTAACTCACATGTGTAGAAGCAGGGCTGAAAGGGAATTGATGGTCTTTGCCTGGGAACGCTGTTTACAGAGCTGCAAATACTACATTTACCAGGAGTTAGTGCCCTCAGCGTCATGCCCCTGAACCTAAGGTTCACTAAGATTGACAATTGTAGTGAAATTAGGCTGTGCCCAAAGGACTGCTGATGAGTGCAAGGCAGCGGAGAGGAGCCAGTTCATGAGAGGGGAGCTGGGCTGGCTCCTGGCCCCATCCTGCTGAGAGCAGATGGCTGTGACCTCCCCCTTCCTGTTACCCCCAGGAGCGCTCCTGGGCATTTCTCAGCTGGGTTCTTATTTGCCTTCCCCCTGCAGCAGCCTGGTGTCTGGGCTGAGGGAGTAGGGCTCCCCAGGGGTAAGAGCTCTTCCACTGCCCGTTTCTTACCGTCCCCTGACACTCAAAACTATCCCAAACTCAGACCAGGAAGGTGGTGGTGTCTTGCACTGATTTTTCTATCAAACTTCACTTCTCTTAATTAGCAGATCTTGATTAGTAATCAGGGAAACCTGAATAGAAAGCAACAAGGACCTCTTTGCTGTTTCTCCTTACTGAAACCTCATGTCCTCTGTGCCCAGCAGTCCCCAGAGCCCCCACAGGATGCTGAAGCATAGATGGGATGGGGCCTGGCCTCATCTGCACCCCAGGACCATGCAGGTTGGGCTGCAGAAAAAGGATGCTCTGCCTTGGCTGTCAAGATCAACTCCTCAGTTCACCTCAGGTGAGACAAAGCAGAGCAAATCAATTCTGCAGGCAGTAATCAGGAACTGTCTGTTAATATGCCTAATTTTCACTGACCTGAAAATGATGTTAATCTTATCCAAGGATGTAGTTCTTATTTTACGCTTCTCAAATGAGTCTCATTTTCTGTGGAGGCTGTTTAGCAAAACAGCCTGAGATTTGTTGTCAGAAGCACTTTCCTACACAAACCAATGATGAGGCATTCCCACCTGCTCTCCCATCAGTTACGGGGTGTAACTGAAGCCCTTCCTTGACATGCCTCTATCGGGAAACAAATGCAATGCAAAATGTCGTTAAATGCCATTCTGTTCCTATGAACTGTAAGGCCCGCAGGCTCCCACAAAGAAGCATTTCTGATCAGCAATGAGAACATCAGGGAAGGTGCTCATTTCTGAAGGGTTGTTATCTAGTTACACCAGGCTCACTGTTTCCTTGATGACTAAAATATAATTGAAAGCAGTGCTTCTGTCAGCAAGACTGATGCTAAGATACTACCAAGCTTGAGAATTATTTTATTGGTTTAAAAAAAAATAACAACAACAAGAAAAGACCAGCTGAATTGGAGAGACAAACAGTAATTCTTTGGGTTGTATAAGTTGTGCTTGGCTGTGGCTGAGGTTCCTTCTGTTTGAAACTCTGAATTAACAGTCCAGGTTTAGTTCTGGTAATAAAGGATTTTAAATAAGAATGATTGCTCAAACCATTCATAGTGCATGTTCAGCTTAGCTCTCTGAGAAGCCTTTTATACAAAAGCATATATAGAGGAATACCAAAGGTTTGCTTTCTTGGCAGATATGCTGTACAAAGTAGTCCTCAAAGCATCTCACAGCTGTGGTCTCATGCAAGCAACCTCAGCCTTCAGCTGAAAGAGCATAATAAGGGCAGGTACTGTTTGACTTTTGCATGTTTGAGAATGGGAGAGGATTCACTGAACATTTCCTCTCAAGAAAAGGGGGCCATTGTTCCTTTTTGGAGACCTATTTTATTTCTGAATTACTGTGCTGTAGGAAGTGACCCAGAATTTGCTTTAAGGTATCAGAAATGTATTTTCTTTTCAGTGAACGCCGTGTGACATTTCAAGTTCTCTTTTTCTCCATTCACCTTGTGTAAAACTGGTGTTAGTGGCTGTCTACCAGTGCTGTTTTAATATGTTCCACAGATAACAGAAGTTCCTTCCCAGGTACACTGAATTCTAGCGTTCACTGGCTGGTTTTGACCAAGCATTCAAGTTTTGTTCTCATAAAGAGTTAAGTCAGAACATACAGATATGCTCATGGCCTAAATTGAGCTAATCTTGACTCATTCCCTACACTTCTCAGTATCAGGTGTTTTTTCTTAAATTAGGTTTCTAAAACCTATCATTTTGGGTAAGAATGTCCCTATCTATGCACAGCCACCATGCTGTGAGGCAGGGCTGGCAAAGTGTGCCCACAGCAGCTCTCAGGCTCCTTCGCCCCATGAGACAGCATCAGGATGGCTCTCAGCTCGTGGCCCAACCTGGTAACATTCCTGATGTCAGGCCAGCTGAAGGCCAGGGCCTTGTTGTGGGGATGAAGTGATACACGTCAGCACAAGACAGGCTGCTGAATAGCTCAGCACGTAAAGCTGTTTGCAGTTTCACCCCACTTCCAGCCTCTGAGAAGTCCACAGTGGGAGCAGCCTCCCCGACAGCAGCTCCAGGACCCTAGGGGTGGTGACTGGGAGAGCTATGATGCTACAGCTCCTCCTGGGAAAGTCTCACCACAGTGGGTGCTCGGGATCTGCCGAGGGCTGGTGCAGGAGAAGGTGCTTCAGACCTGCCCTTGCTCCCTGGGACCATGCCAGTTAGAAACTAGGGCTGGGCAGGTGTCAGGTACTGGTGATACCTGCTTGTGCTGCTTCCTGGGGATGGTGTGAAGCCACAGGCTGGGTGATGTCCACTGTCGGCACCGCCAGCCCAGCTGGGCAGAGTTTGATGAGCTCAGACTTTCACATGTTACAGTCTCCATGGGCTGAGAACAATCCCTGATATAAATAATTCGTCTGATAACTTTTTAGAGATGTATTTTCAGAAGCTTTCATTCTTTCTCCAAAGAAAAAAATGATAAAGGAGAGAAATTTGCTCTTTTGCACAGGATTTGTGTTCCTGCACTCACGAGCCTTTGCTAGAGAGGCAAGACACCCATTTCAGAGTCTGTGCAGGCCTCTGGACTGGCAGAGTTTATCTTTCCCTGTGATATCCTCTTTTATCACAGCCAGAGCAATATAATCACTCAGCGTGAAGATCTGTTCCTCAGTCTGTACACAGTGCTCAACTCTGTCAGAGGATCTTGGCTGGAGAAGGTTGTTTTTGATTTTTACATGAATTGTATCAGCCAGAGCTTGAACATACTGACTCGGTGGGCTCATTTTTCATCATTCTAATTACTTTGCAGAAATTCTGATAACGATGGTTTCTTCTGAGCCAGAGGAGGGGAGCTGGAGAGGGAATGGTTCCTGTGTTCTGCACAAATCCTAAATTACTCTTTCTGGGAGAAGTGATGAAATAAAACCATCGGAATAAGCAAAGAGCAAATAATCCATAAGCAACAAATGCTTAATGCTTCACGGTCATCTTTATGTCTCTGCCGGTGGCACACAGTGTGGATTTTCGGTAGACGTGAGGAGTCACATGCATGAATACCACACTAAGCACAGGAAATAGCCAGTTCAGTTTCAAACAACTGAAAACTCACAAAACCCAAGCATATTTATTTTTTTTCTCAGCATTGCCCTAATTCATCAAGTGCATTGAAACAAATAAAACCACTTCTCTTGGACTTGGAAGCAGGCCCAGAACTCATGAGCATTTGCCTGTCTGAACAATAAAATTACATTTACAGGCTTACAGTTTACCCAGAGAGCACTATGCAAGCTTGATCCAATGTATCTTCAGACAGACACTAAGCAATCTTCAATATGTCTGCTTTCTAGTAGAGAAAAATTGTCAATTTTTGAACGAGAGAAGTGACCAATAATACCCACCAGACAGGAATCATTTTCCAAAATGCTAACTTCTTTTCTCCCTAATCTCTGATTACACAGGACACGGGTGTATCGGAGCTAAAGCACATACAGCAAGGTCAGTTCTTGTACTAGTAGATGCAGGAACTCCCTTGCAATGTAACTGCAGACTTGCAATGAGCAAAGTGGCTGCAGAGAGCCAGGATCAGCCTTATTATGGGTTGTCCAACACCAGAAGCTGCTTTTGCCCTAACAGATTAGGATACAGGAGGGTGCTCACAGAAGTGGGGAATCTTCAATCAATATTGATGGGTATTTTTAAGATGAGATATTCTGAATTCATAACCTTGAATATTCATATCTGGGAACTGCTCCTGCTCCTGCAAGTCCTTTGAAGCCTGTTCTAGAGTAAGTTGAAGGACAAGTACATATTGTTTTTGTAGAAGCACAAAGAAAAACGGCACAAAACAGAAATAGCACTAATCTACTCCAAGCAATCCTCATTCTGTAAGTACAGCAGTTACTGAAGACAGAGACATTACCTAGAAAGGAAAGGATGCTAGGAATGTTTAAGGAAACTGACCTTATAAGCAAAATTTGAGAACAAGGACCAATGTGGAGATCAATGGTACAATATAAAGGTTTCCATCAGCCAAAGTTGTTTTAAAAGCCTCCCAGCATTGACAAAAAAGCTTCTTTGGATGTTATTTCTGTGAGCCTTTTGTGCCCTATCACCACAGTATTATGAGGAAGCTGTTGCAGGATGTGTCTGCTGGTTTCCTCAGCTCTTTGTCAGCACCCAATAGACATCACCCTGACTGAAGTCCTGTCTCACCTGCACTTCCTCAACTTCAAGCAAATGAAGAATAGCAACACAGGGGTTTGCCCAGGCTGTTGGCTCCCATGCAGGACTTTGTGTACACTTTGCAGGGCAGAGGCAGAGCTGCCTGGGACAAAGGTTATCTGGCACTGCCCTTGGTCTGTCCACAGCCAAGCAAGCTCTGTGTTCACAGGGCACAAGACACAAAGCCCTCAGTCTCCTCACATTTAGCATGTGTATAGGGAGATGTTGTCCCTTAGCCACAACCTCCACCTACCAAAAACAACAAAGATGCTCCTGTCCTTCGTGCCACAGGGTGGAGTTAAGATCATTATGGGAGTGCTGCACAAGTCACTTTGAAAGACGTTTTCCTGACAAAGCCTGTTTAGAGAGAGGATATGAAAATTTGCTTCCACCTGAGCTGAGAGCAAGAGAAACTATCACAACAATTCTTTTTCTGCAGATGAAAATGGTTTTACAGTGATTTGCAAATGTGGCATAATTAATTCTGCAAATGAGACTGGAGTTACAATATGTCCAATCTGGCAAATTATGGGACTCTCAGATCTCAGCTGAATTGCAGTTCTTGCCTCTTCACAGTGTTAGAGCATGTGTCTGGGGTCATGTTGGTGTCCTCATCTCGTTGTGGTAAGACTAACTGAAATACGATTCTTGAGCTTCATGTCTCATCTCACTAATCAGAAGCTTTTGACAGTGGGATGAAGCTGTCTCTGTGGGCTAATCATGTTGTTGTCTTGTTTGGCAAGGCTACAGGCAGCAGATGAGATCAAAAAACTCAGGCGGATGAACACTTTGAATTAAATCCTCCTCCATAAGCACAGCCATTGCATGCCCCAGGAGCCCTGCAGTACCCACACAGCCCCACTCCCCACCCCTTTGCTGGCTGCAGCAGAATCAGAGTAGGGTTGAGGATGTCACACTGCCCTATACAATCATTTTGTTTTCACCCTTAGGGCAGCAGGAGCCATTTAGACAACACTGATGGGAAGCTCTGACTTGGATCCAATTCCTCTTTATTCCTGCCAAGTGGCTGAGGTCAGCTGTGCCCTGCACTGGTGCCAGCAGGGTGCTCCCAGGGCCCCAGCTCTAGCCCATTCCTCCCAGTGAAACGCTGGCCAGCTCTTTCCACAGCAGCATTGCTGGGATGGGGCAGGGCTGTGCTGATGCCCCAGGAGTTTAGAGGTCGACGTGTGCAAGTGAGAATGTCCAACCTGCTACTGATCCTCCTCATGCGGAAAAGCACAGAGCAAAAGTCAGTTAATTTGGGTGGCTGCCTTCTCCCCACCTCCTGGAAGTGTATCTGGACATAATGACAATGTTTACTGTCTCATTTTCTGGAATCAATAGGCCATTGAGCATGAATATATTAATCACATGCTGTTGAGGGGATCACCCTGAGAAAACATAGCATTCAGCAGCACAATGTAAGGGATCAATATTTCTCTTTCCCAAAAAGTAATAAAAGCATATGAAGGATGACAAGTTCTTCACAAGAAAACAAAGGATGTGATTTTAAAGGCGTTTGAATAACATTTGACCCCAAAGTTCCATTAATGTCAAGCCCGAGAATTCTAATAAGAAGGAAGGGCCCAGGACCTGACCTGTGGAGAAGATGCTGCAGAGACTGCAGCAGCAGCCTCAGCAGTGTGCTGGGAAGGGAAGGGAAGGGAAGGGAAGGGAAGGGAAGGGAAGGGAAGGGAAGGGAAGGGAAGGGAAGGGAAGGGAAGGGAAGGGAAGGGAAGGGAAGGGAAGGGTGTGTCTTGAAGACACAGCAAGGGCAGTCTGAGGGCAGAATTGGCAGCTCCTGCAGAGCAGCTGTACCACCCAGAGTTGGGGATCTCCATGGGTAAGAGAGGCTTGGTGGGTCTCTGCTCCCAGTAGAGTTTTTTGGCACATCTAAAGTGTGGGCAGAGAACTCCCAGATTGGTTCTGAACAGGCTTCACATGCTGCAGGACTTCAGCATGCTTGATTTTGCCCAGGAGAATCAAGCAGATTGTTCTAAAAGGTTAAAGATTTCTTTCAAAATAGCATTTCTTTATTAGTGATCATAAAACAGAGTGAGGACAATGTCAGAACAGTGAGATAATCCTTGCAACAAAGTGAGGTGATGCCCCAGGGGGCTTCAGGGTCTGAGAGACCAAACTCAGTTTCCTGATTTCCTTCTGACACATTTGAGGGACTGAAATGTTCATTCACAAAATTAAGTGTACTTTAGCTGATGGTAACATCTGTCCAAGAAAATATATTCCCCTTGGCAAGTTGCCTTATTACATCTTGTGGTGAGAGGAACACAGACAATCTGTGCCACATCTCTCTTGAGAAGGGACACATTTGCTTGGCAAATCTCCCCGCTGCCTCTGGGCAGGGGTCCTTGGCAGGAGGAGCTGCTTCCCATCAGGCTGGTGTGCACAAAGCTACCCCTGTGGCAGGGGCTGGTGCCTGCCCATGCAGGGCAGCTACCCACCAGCTCCAGGGTCTCCATCACCTCCATCCTCTCCTTCTGACACCCTCCAGGGGATGCCAAATGATGAGCTGCAGTCCCCATGCTGAGCTGGGCTCCTCTGCCCCATCCTTCAGTCCCAGCACTTCTTTTCTTCCAGCTGAAGCTTGGCATCCCTCCCCACCAGCCTCATTGCTTCACCCAGCCCTGTGACTTGCTCTGCCCTGACAAAGGACTGTAAAGATGAAAAGGGCTTTTTCTCACTGTCTGCTCTCCTGCTCTTCTCCTGCAGCTCTGTCCTTTTCCTCTATGACACAGAAAAAAAAATCTCATTTTCTTCTCCCTTTCACTTGCCCTCTCTGATTATCTTTTGCTTTCAGTGCTCCTCTGCCATGCCTCTTTGCTCTTCACACTTGTCTGGCTTTTTGCATGAAAATAACATGCTTTAATCCCCCTTCTTTTAAAAATAATCCCATCCCTGATCCCATTTGCCTTTCCAGCCATAGTTGGTCCTGCTTTAATCTGGAAAACTATTTAACAGGCTTTACAGACTGCCTTTCATCCATTTCCTACTAGACACTCACCAAACAACACTTGTGGACTTGGCACCCACCTACTCCTAGTTAGTTTGATTTGCCAAAAAGAGAACATGAGGAAGAGGTCTCTTGTAAAGAAACCTGTGAAATCTCTAACTGTTCTCAGGTGAACCTGAGCTCACTCAGTCTGGCAGACAGCTTCCCTTTTTACCAGTCATGAAACTAAAAAGCAACTGATTAGATTAGGTTTTGTTATTTACATTTAAAACATAATTTACACCTCTTATTCACAGTTTGGATGTTGCTGAAGTTGTTTCTGATTTCAGTTGAACGTGCATTATTCTCAAACAAGCCTGATGAAGCCAGCAGTTCCAAGGGAAAGCCCAGGCTTGGGTTACTCTCACAAGTCAGATGAAAAATAATTCCACTTTAGAAGAAGAAAAAGAATCAACAGGAGCCTCCCATTATGGGCTTTGTTTAAGCTTTCACTCAGTCGCAGAGGTGTTGAACTGTAGAAGTGAATGTGCCAACGTGCTATGAGGGGATGAGGAACCAAATCCCTCATCTCTGCTTTCAACATCTCTGCCTTTCACATCTACAAGAGCACTTGGCACTGGGCAAAACCAGGTTACTGTTAAACTCTTCCAGGTGCATTAGGCAAGACCTAAGGAGATAAGGTCTTCCTGCTCTTTGGATAAAGTACCAGAGCAAACGCAGCAGGACTTCTGTGTGGAACTGGCACCTAACATCATCTTCTGATGAGTCACATCAGGCTCAGAGTATAAGGAATTTCCCAGGTGTCCATCTGATATGTTCAGTACAACAGAGACAATGGTCAAATTTTTGCCAGACAGGTTTTTTTTTGTTTTTCTGAAGCTCTCTATTGCTGCTGTTTGTGGACAGAGGCACTTAAAACTCTCAGCTGTTGTGAATATTTTCCTTGCTGAGCCATACAGCATAGATCTCATGTCCTTTCACTTGGAAGTTTGATTTTTTTTTTCAGTTGTTACAGTGCTTTAGCTCCCATGGTTTTGTTATTCCATGTGTGCACCTCTGGGGCAGCAACAAGCTCTGGGTACCAGCCTTCACAATGCCCAAGGCCGCTTCAGCTGCATGCTTCATGCCAGGAAAGTTAAGAGTGCTGACAGACGTGTGTTAGCATAGGAAGATGGCTGGATAAATCTCTCTGTCACCTCCATTCATTAGGTTGACACCATGTCTGAAGATAGAAAGCTAAGACTGTGTTAGGTTCTTGGCATGGGAGTATGCACGTTCAGAGAATGTTTCTGTAACAGTTGTGAGGATGTAGCAGGCCCTCCCAGACAAGTTACATATCGTAATCATCAATGAAAGGGCAGCAGGAGCAAAGTAAGAGATGGAACTCATCTGCTCCGTTACTTGGTGAGAAACAAGGAAGTTGACTTGACAGTGACATGTTTTAAAGTTCAGAAAGAGAGTTTCAGGAGAGCTCAGAGAATTGCTCTGAGGATCTTCATCCCACCAGCCTCCAAGGAAGGACTCAAGTCCAACCCACAGGGAGCAGCTGGTGTAGCTGGTCATGACAAACATATCCCATGTCAATGGGAACACACAGACCATCCCATAACAGACATGATAATGGGGAGCCCAACACTCGGGATGTTCTTACCTTCACTGGTAATAAAACCAAACAGCATGACTCATCAAGGCAGAGCAGAGTACTCACAACCCAAGACCTCCTTTCGGGAACCCAAAGGCTGGTGGTTGCCTTTGGGACCTGCAGCTGTTGCTGGCCTTTGTGGAGAACTTTTATTTGGGAGGTACAGACAAGGTAATCAAAGATGTATCACAGCTTTGGGCTCACTCCAAAACTTTCACAACATTCCTAGATAAATTAGAGCAAAAATGAATTTCCAGACCATGGGCTTACAAGATATTTGGCACCTAGTACTGTGCTCCCAGAGAAGAGTCCAGAGCTTGGAAAGAGTGCTTATAATTAAAATGCATAAACAATCATTACAGAGGTGTGAATACACTGTTGTAATTACACAGATGTTTGTTCATTAAAGGAGGAATTTAATACAATTATAATATTTACAATTTTGCACGCTAAAAACCAAAACAAAATTAGAGTTTTTAGGAGTGATGCAAACAGTCTTGCTGCCTCTCTAAATTGGCCTTTAGATAACAGAGCATATAGAAACTTTCACCAGGGGCAGCATAAACAGGGTGTTACCAGAATTTTAACCATTCAAGTGGTTGAATCCTGAACTAAAAGCAGTGCCAGGGATGGAATGGTCCTTAATGACTTTTGAAATGGCAAATTTATCCAAGTAAATTTTTAGGATAAGAAATTAGAAGGCAAAAGACTCTGAGACAAAGTCCCATGAAATGGACACTCGAGCTTGCATCAGCCTCTCCTGTCTAAATCCTCTCCCAGAGGGGCTCAGGATCACTTGGGATCCAGGATTTGTGCTGCTCGAGCTCTTAAGTGTCCTCTTGCCTGAGCTCAAAGAGAGGAATTTCACTCCCCTTTTCCCATAACACAAGCAGAACATCTCCCATGACCACCTTTCACCAGGAGGTAAGACGAAGAGTGCAAAGTGCAGGTACAGAGAAGGAACACAGGCTAAAGCAGATGAAAGTGCTTGAGCAGCACATTTGGGGCCCAGTGGCAAAGAGGACAGAGAGACACTTCAGGTGTCACATACCCCTCAAATGCAACTGAAATTCTGCTGAAAGCAAGAGCATTTTAGAGTAAGCAAAGCTGTCTCCTCTTCTAATTCATACAAGATCTGACCAGTACCTGCCAGTTTACAGGTGGCAAAACACTTCATTGCCTGAAAATGACAACAAAATGGAATAGCAATATTGTCCCAAGAGCAGATTATACTAGAGCTTGGTGGTGCCAAAGGGAGATGGAATAGTGCCAGGCTCCATCCCAGCAGGACTAACATTTCAGAGTCACCAGCCAAGCACGTGGCCGCTCACAGAGCCCAGACTTGGAGGAGCCCTGTCTGGACTCAGAGCTGCTCACGAACTGTGAGAATGGCTCCAGCAGGTCGCAGCCTTTCAGCACAGCCACTCTCAGGGATAGGAAGAGAGAAACATGCACTCAGGTTCATAGAAGTGCTGGAGCCTCTTCAGAAACGAGTTGACTAACTCTGTATCACTGCACACGGGGGTGTTCAGAGCAGCACTCCATCTCCTTGGCCAGCCTGGGATTTGGGCAGAAACCCAAATCCTAGCCAAAGCCTGAGAGTGATTACCACACTGGGACAAGAGTTATGTGATCATGCTTTGCTTACTGTGCAGACTTTCCTTCAGCCTTAGAGTTTTTATTCATTCAGAATGGACACTTTTCCTGTCTATAAAACTCAGTCTCACAGCTTTGTCTTTAAACAAATGTTGGAACTTTTTTAACTTCCCAAGGAAACATTTTATTTATCTTTTTTTTTTTTTTTTAGAAAAAATAGTCACTGCTACATTTCATCTGAATTTACATACATTTTCAGAACTGCTATTTATGTAATTAATGAATTATTTTACAAAAAAATTTAGACCAGATATTGCGAGGAGATGTGAGAATGGTTTAAAAAATACCCCAAAAAGCAAAGCTCACTATTTTTTTATACAGTATTGTTGAGTAAATCTTTACACTCACTGCTGACTTACAGGATTTTGTGGTGGAAGAGCAGGGAAGTTTTCTACACGGAACAGAGACTAACTGGTGTTTGTGCACCATCAGGGTTATTTATTTTGTACCTCAGTTTAAGGGAAGGAAATAAGACTATGAGCTATCAGCAATGCAGATATCAGACTCTGCTCAGTGCCATCACTGCAGGGTGAGTACTGGGCACGGCAGGGAGCTGGAGCTACACCACTGGGTAAGTCCTTCTGACAGAAGGGAGATAATAAAGACTCAGGCATGGTTAGTGATCTTTGTAGGAGATGTTCCCATCTAATGCTTAAAAACTCTTTTGCATCAGTTGGCTGAATTGCTCCAAATTTACCATGCTGGCTTAAAGAGAGAAAAAGGGGTTTCCTTCTCTCCTGCTCTCATTTGCACAGTGAAAGACACCCAAAATTGCACTCCCTCCTTTCCTGTCTTCTAATCTCAGAAGTAATTCAGGAGTTGCAAACAATAAGAAGCAGTGCTTAGACAGTGAGCATTGTTGAACATAATTGGCAAAGATGAAGGGACAGAGAAATGTGAATAAATCATCAGGATTTACCACCAGTCTTTTTGGGTTTTTTTTTTGAAGTGTATAGCTTGGTATAAAATGAACTATTACCTAAAGACTGCATGGTGAGCTGAGGAAAAACTGGAACTATAGCTTGTGTAGTTATGGTATTTAACTTAAATGGTAGTTGCTAATGAAAAAGTGAAATTAATTGCACACTAAAGGTTGCACTTGACTTAGATGAAGTGGATGTAGATAGAGTGTCTCTAGTACATTACTCAGTACATAGAAACAGGAAATCAATTAATCTCCACCAACATTTGTTGTTTCTAGTGTGAAAGTTTTAATTATTGTGAGTGGTCAGTCACTGCTCACTCTGGAAGAGCCTTACAGGTTTTATGAATCATCATTCTTTCTAAATTTACATTGGTAAAGTGGCAGTGACAAATTTTGAAGCTGAATTACTTGGCATGTGTGATCAGTTAATGGAATACCTCCTGACTCAAGTTGTTTAACTCCTGCCCTGTTATTTTTCCACAATTAAGTAGTGGTCTTCTGACTTAGGCTAAGAGTCCAGGAAGCAATGTCACTTCTCAGTACCACTGTCACTTAGCGATAAAAGAATTTTAACACAAGAAAGTCACCTGAGTGCAGGATGTAGCCATCTAACATTTGTTTGATACTTTCTATAGGCTTAAAAATGTTTTGAATAAGTTAGAGATATGCACAGTTCAAGGCAAGTCCTTCACAGCAGACAAAATAGGCTACTAGAATGCCTGGACTTATCCCGCCTGAGCTAGATGGAGAAGCCTTGTGCTGGGTTTGTGCTAGGGATCCCTGCCAGCTGCAGGAAACACACTCATTCTCTTCCAGACAGCAATAAGCATATGGAGGAGGAAAAAAAAAAAAAAGTTAAGCATTTGGACTCTGGATTGAAAAAAAAATAATTCACAAGCTCATGTTTGTTGGTCACTACTTGAGAACTTCACACCAGCCTGAGCAACTGCAGCAGGAGATTGATTTTCTCAAATCATTCCAAACATCGTTGAGCTTTGTGGTCTCAAACAAACAAGATTTTGGCACATAAGGAGAAGATAATTCCAATTCTTACTATTTGCACTCCCACTTAAAAGAAATGCAGAGGAGACCTGAGGAGGAGGAAGAGCAGGTAACCTCACCTTCTTACTTTTGCATTCATGAGATGCTACTGAAGGCTCAGTGCTCCCTTGGGCAATGGAGCTGCTGAGTACACCAGTGCTGGTAACTGCCTGGCAGACATCTCCAGGGCTGCATGGGAATGACACCATCAGGTCCGTGAGCAGAGGAGTTGAGCTTCATTTGAAACACATCTACTTTTCCCCAGCATTTATGACTTTCACCTGCCATGTCTACACCTGAGCCAGAGTCTCACCACTGCGGGGGATGGTAGGAATGACTCCCACTGGAAACGTGAACCATTTCTCTAAAGCTGATATATTTAGGTGACTTTTTAAGTATGAAGTGAGAGGTTTCACGGTTACGGGGATGGAGCTGGGAGCACTGCACAGCTGCTCCAGCTCAGAGAGAGAGAGACCTATCTGAGGCTCATTTATGTCTTTCTAATGACATTGCTTATTTTTTTTTTTTTTTTTTACTTCAAACTCTGTCAGCTTTATCTTACCATAGATAACTGCTGTTTGGAAGGTCTGTGCTGTATGATCAACACTTGCCTATGAACAGGAAAGAACCATAACACTTCACAGTCGATTCATAAGCCCATTTCTACATTTGTGTCAGAAACATTAAACAAAATATGAAGTAATTCAACCTCCTGCAGTCACAGGCATCCACCAGCTCACAGTCTGTCTTTCCCAATGGAAAGCATGTGGTTATTTCTCAGTGCTGCCAGTTGTGAATCCAAGAAAGTGGTATGGGCTCCTCATGTGAGAGGAGGCTGTCAGAAGAGACAGGAGAAGCTGTAGCGATACAGAACAAAATGCATTAACCTTTCCAAGAGAGAACTTAGCAATGGCATAAATCACAAATGTTGAAGCATTTTTATGAAGAGTCAACTCCACAGTTTTCATCAGTGACTTGTTCTGAAGATGGTCTCTGCACATGCTAGAGAGTTGAAAATTTCACAGAAATGACAGGAAAGAAAGTCAGCACTTAAACACCTTATGAAGAAAGATAGCTCAAGACAAGGAGAGGAGGGCTGAAATTAAAAAACCCAAACCTTGGGTAAAGATTAATTAAAATATTAATAATGCAAGGTTTCAATTATTCATGCATAAATAAAAAGATGTTTAATGGTAGGCACACATCGAGCATTAGTATGGTGGCTTTGACTTTGCGAGAGAGGAGGAACAAAGGAGAGCGACAGTGAATAGAGGCACACTCTGCAATGCTGTGGTACTGCCATGGGGAATGCACACAAAAAATAACAGGGTTTGTGCTCATATTTCATAAAATTATAGAACCTCATTTTCATGGAATAATATTTATCATGTCTCAGATGGTCTTAATTTCTTAAGAAAAGCATCAAAAACCTTAGGAAAGCCTGCTATGAGGCACCTTCATTTCCTTTAGTAGCCACCGTATTTGATCTTCACAGAGTTCTGGTACAGTGCCAACTAAAAAAATCCCATAATATTGTTACATCTGTGTTTTCTACAGATCACAGACTCATCGAGCAGCCCAAGTTGGAAGGCAGTTTGAAAGATCATGTCATCCAATCATTCGTGAGAAATGGAGCCTAGATGAGATTTTTTTTTAGCACCTTGTCCAGCATCTTGTTGAAAATCTCCAGCGATGGGGACCCCGACTTGTTCCTGGGCAAGGTGTTGCTGTGAATGATTGTTCCCACTGATTGTTCTCAACCTTACTTACATTGAGGTGAAACCTCTCATGCATGTTGTTTTCTCCATGTGGCTCCTTGCGAAGAGAGAGCACCCAACCTTTTTGGAGCCACCCTTTATGTACTGAAATACTTTGATAAGGTTCTCCCTGTGCCTTCTCTAGGGAGAAAAGACCTACCTTCTTCAATATTTCCTCCTAGGGCAGGTTCTCCAGCCCTTTAGTGCTCTTCAAGGCTCTCCTTTGGACCCTCCCAAGTCTGCCCACTTCTTTCTTGAATTGTGGGACTAGAACTGGGTCAGAGCTGCATAAAGCCAATGAGGTTGAGGGTCAGGCAAGTAATATTGCTCTCCAACCTGAAGTCCACAGTGTCCTTGGCACAATGTTGCCAGGTTTGTCATGCTATAATTTGTGCTTGCTGTGATCTTCTGGAACATCTGCTCACAGTATGACTTGCAGCCTGCTGGGTCTGGACACATATCCTGTGCTTCTGACACAGCTTTTTCTATATATGCCCTTACTGCAGCATGTCTGTGCAAATTCTTTGCTTCTGTGCAGCCATAATTATATTCTCAGTTTCTCTCTTTAAGCTGCCTTTGACAAGTCATTTATATTTTGCCTGCTTTCATGAGCTTTTATAGTGAAAGAGAGCTGCCAGGCAATTCTCAACTACCCTGCTTGTCTCTTGTCTGTCTGATGATTGATTTCCAGTGGGAGTAAGTTTTGATATTTGAAAAGATACAGACTATTATTATTGAACATTTGAGTTGTGTAATGGAAGTATCTGTCTGACAAATCCTGAAGGGTATCTGAGCAAAAGGCTCAAAGGCTTAAGGAAATTTTGGACCATATATAAAACACTGTCCAGTGCATTGTCTTTAATATCAGATAGAGAATGGAGAGTAGCCACAATGCCAGCAGAGTACATCCAGGTTGAGCGAAAAAGATGTGAAAATGGAGTATTTCAGAGAAGCCAAGAGAAATATTAGGTTCTGTGAAGGCTGAAAGATATGACAGACAATGAGATGAAAAGGAACAATCCTAACATACATCAGGGCCAAATCCCCACTGACAGAAAGGAAAAATGCTGCCCCGATCTGCAATTGATATCCAGACTTTGTGCAGACAGTGATGGATGAATACTGCTGAAAAGGAAAATAATCACCCAAAAGCCTATGGAATCTAGGAACTCAGTTCAGATTCATCAGTATGTTGCTTCGTGTTCAGGCTGGGCTTCAACTGCAGTATGGGGATAAACAAACAAAAACATCCCACTTGGGGACAAGACATCTGTGATTAGCTATAGGATGGAGGTCTGCCAGGAACACACTAAGCAGGTGGTGAGGGCTGTAGGAAGATGATTACAGGAGCGCTGCTGAAGGGCTCCCAGCTCTGGAACTGGCTTTGTCTTACACACACAGGTGTGTTCCTCGTGAAAAAGAGATCTGAGCTTCTGCCTCAGTCAGAAAGCTCTCTTCATGCCATATAGCCCAGCCCAAGCAAACAACTGGGATGATATGTCATCTTGCAGAATATATACTGTCAACAGCAAACCATATGTCCAGTTTTAAGTTTATGCTGTGCCTTCCTATAGGCAGAAAATCAGTTCCTGAGAGATGCCTCCATTTTGGAGCCAAGTAGGCAAATACATTTATCTTCTGCCCTGAAGCCCAGAGAAGAATACTGTGTTTGCCTCATAGGAAAGCACTGCCATGCGTGCCAGGAGGCATCGTCAGAGAGGCACACACTGTGCTGGTCTACATATAATTAATCCCAAAGTCCCCATTTCTCTTGCAACACTGGTGCTTTGTGCAGTCTTGTCACTGAGTTGGCCAACCAGCAGCAGCAGGGATGTAACTGTTACAGCGGATTCACTGGCAGTCAATCCAAAATTGCCTAGTTTTATTTTTTTGAAGGACAGAGGGACAACACATGCTGTTATCCCTGAAGTACTGGTCTCTGCACCTGATATGGTTTCCTGTGCTGTAAAATGCTTCTTCCACCTCTTGTAAGGCAGTAGGGCACTGTGACAAACTCCTGGAACAGTCTGCACAGGCACAATTTGTTCCTGTCCCCACCTCACTGTAAAAATAGCACTGCCCCATCACTGCCTAATGAAGCTGTTGTATGGTCTGTGTTCATCACTCCTGCTCCTGCTGGCTTTTGCCCAGAAAGGCAAAGGTTGGTCAATTCTGCTGTGCTTAATGATGTATGCAGCATGTAGCACTGAGACTTACAGTCTGCAGGGTATGGCTTGCTGCCAGGAGAGGGTAATCAGTGTCTACAGGGCTGTGGGGAAAAGGGCGAGCAGTCTGAGGGAGCTCCTTCACTGCCAGGTGAGTCTGTAAAGCATGGCCTCTATACCACAGGTCCTGAGGACTGGAAATGAGCAGCTGGGGATGGGATGGGCATCCACAGCATGCTGTGGGAGGCATAGCCCTGCTCTCACTCCTCTTCACACTGCACAGGCAGGACATGCCACATCCAATTTTGGAGGCTGCTGTTTCCCATCTCAGCACATACAACTGCCTCCCACTCTACAAGAAAAACGCAAAACCCTCATGTCTGATAAATCCCAAGAATATCTAGATTTTACCCATTGCCTATAGCTAAAAGCCTTGTCTACTGGTCATCCTTGCTTCTTCTGATCACAACTTTTCCTTCTGCAACTTTTATTTCACCTTCAACAGCTGCAAGGGGGAAAACCCTCTGCACATCTTCCCCACGGGGACTTTGCTGTCAGGGAGGGCATTAGGACAGACATCACCTTGGAGAGGGCCTGGGGAATCCCAGTCTTGCTCCTGGAGGCTCTTTACAGGACTGCAGAGGCAGCTGCCAGCCTTGTGCATGCAGCTTCTGAAGTGCCTATCAGCCTCCTGAGATGCTGTGTTCTGAATGAAAACCACACAAGAGAGATTCCATTTGTCCAGGGTTGTATCTACCTTCATTACACTAAACCAGGAATAACATTGGTCCATGGCAATGCCTGATATTAATGTGTGACTGATGCTAATAGCCCTTAGCATGAGCTGGGGACCATTAACTCCTCCAAATGAGGCATTTATTCTCCAGGAAACACATGATGCTAAGGCTGTCATCCCTTCAGGGTGGCAGTACAGAGAAGTGGTGAGAGTGGTGCTGCAGTGGGGCAGGGCCTGTCCCCATGCCCCTGTGCAGAGGGACTCCCTGGCAAGGGAGAGTAGCTGCTGCTGACCATGGCAGATGCCCCTTGAGGACTGGGCCCCTGCTCCCAGGATTAGATCGGAGCTGGAAGCTATTTGCAAGACTGTGAAGGCTGTTAAAAGGCTGTAGATACCTTAACAACAGACATCTGATTTGTGAGGACATCTGTCTAACAGCCATCCAGCTAAAAATAGAGGCAGAAGAATGAATAAACCACAGCCAAATGCACAAACTCTTGGGCAGGAGATAGTCATCACTAGAGCTTTGAGTTGCCAAGAGATGGACTGCTGGAGGAAGCTCAGGTTGAGCCAGGGAGTCTAGGCCCCACCTTCATGCTCAGTTTCTCTGCTTATCCTGCAGAAAGACAACTTTGATCCTTGCAACAGGATCTCAGTGACTATCATGTCCCGTCTCATTGTTCTGCATTGTTTGTCCAGGGCTAAGTCCTGACTGTTGGGGCTGCACATAGTAAACACATGTGGATGGGTCTATGTAGCAATATGCCTGAAGGAAAATAGACATGTTAGCCCACCCAAACTTTGGTTATATGAGACCGTACGCTGCATGAGGCTCAGACACACACCTCAGATGCAGGCCTCAGATTTTAGCTATATCAGACAGTAAACAGTGGGCCTGAAAAATAGTCAAGGACAAGTTGCTTATTAGAATGTAGATATGAAGGCAGATGAGCATGTGGTAAAGAAACTGTGTAAGATTAGAATATAAATGAGATAGAGAAGGAAGTAGGTAAAAGAATGTAGAAACTGCTACTATCAAGATACTAACATAGTTAAGCTTAACAAATCATACTCTGCTATTAGGCATGTGAACAGAGCATGATAGACTGAGCTATCCAATCATAATAGGATACACCATGTATTTAAAAAAGAATAACATATATAATGTGATTGAATGCTCAAATAAATGGCTTCTGCATTAATCATATTGGTCTGATGCGTGGTCCTTGAGTCCTGTCCCGTGAGGTGTCCCTGCAGGTCTACATTTCTGTTCATCTTGAATTCAAGGTGGCCCTCCCACACACTAATTTCTGCAGCTCTGTACAAAGTGGAAGTATAAACTACTGGAAACAACAGGTATAGACAGAATTGGTAGGTGGAGATTTGTGTCTCAGCACATGGAGTGATTTGTAAGGATAAAGCGTTGCTACGACCATATGCACCATTCTTGTTTCATGCTTCATGGGACCCTGTGACAGAGCATTCAATTTTAATGAACTAGGTATTAGCTATCTTGGGAAATCACTCTGTGATTTGTTTGGAGATGTAAATAACAAATCCAAACCTCACAAAGGTCATATTAAGAAATTTGAAGATCTGAGGTTTTTTGAGCTCGTTCTGTGTCAACTCAGTGAAACTAAAAGCTAAGCATGAACCCTCTTTGGGCATCTTCTGCAAAAGGAGTCTATTGTTTGGGACTTTTTACCATCAGGCTTGAGCATGGCTGTCTTGCTTGGTGGGATGAAGCAGGTCTATTTCTAGCAGCTATTACTGATCATCACACTCTACTAACATCTCATCAGATAAGTTAATTCACTATTTTTGATATATTACTGTGGCTTTTTTTCCCCCCAATTTTTGCAAGAGTATTTATTTAGCTGTAATACCAAGTTGAGGGAGCTGGGTTATTCAGCCTGGAAAAGAGGAGACTAAGGAGAAATATGATCACTCTCTGCAACTCCCTGAAAGGAGGATGCAGGGTCTGTCTCTTCTTCCCAGTGATGAATGATAAGACGTTACCCCAGAGGAGGTTTAGATTGGAGCTGAGGAAGAACATTTTCCCTGAGAGGGTTGTCAGCCCCTGTCCTAGGCTGCCCAGGGAGGTTGGGAAGTCCCCATCCCTAGAGCTATTGCAAAGCCGTGGAGCTGAGTTGCTGAGGGCCATGGGTAAGTGGTGGGCTTGCCAGTGTGAGAGGAGGGGTTGGACTTGATGATCTGAAGGCTCTGACTACTTCTTCACTCACCCTGTGCATGCCCAGGGCCACAGTGCTGGGGTTGGGGCTGCTCCTGTGCTTACTTGTGCTGACCACGCCAGCACTGCACACTTAGCCTGTGCTCTCGCACAGTTCCAGACCTTCCCAAATATATCCTGGTAAGGCACCACAAAGCAGAAGGGTTTTTTTCCACTAGACCAGTCCATGTTTTGATAAAATCCACACAATAGAAGTCTTCCAAACTGTTTGTAACATCTTTCCATTGTTCCATGGCCATAAATGAGATTCATGATCTATTTTTAAGTCTTTTTTTTTTGGCTTTTTTTTTTTTACATAACAGATTCATTAGCATCAGGCCTTTCCACTGTTCTCCAATATCTTGCTTTTTCATTTGGAAGAGATTGCAGGAAAGCTCCTTACCACATGGCTGCTCTCTCTTTTTTGCTAATAATTAGTCTGAAAGAACTGTCAATCTGTTCTTACCTTGTGCTTGGTCATAGAACCAACTCTGCTGCCCATGGGGTTTCTGTTAATTTACTTTTTCATGCTGCTTTTCATCTCACTGCTTATGCAAGCTTTGAGCCTACTCAGTCTACCAGTGGTGGCTATTTTTTAAGTGCCAACCTTCCTTTATCCCACTGGGCTATGACCTGATGTGTAGACCTGAGTGGGTCCTGGCAGGCTTCATTCCTTCCTCGCTGTTGCTGGCAGATGTGGGTGGAGGTGGACACTTTGCTCCAGGATGCTGTCTTGTGCCAGAGTAGAAGCCTCAGTGAAGGCCCACCAGCTTGCAGAGGCCCAAAAGCATTAATAGGAGATGATCTCTTTTTTTTTTTTTCTTTTGGGCTTTTTTTGCCTCATTGTCCTCTCATTCCTCTCCTTTGCAGAGCTCTTTTAAACTTTCTTTTGGTCTTGACTTGTTGCTGGTAGATCTTGCCTCTCTGCTGCTGAGGTAAATGTTTGCGTGCTTCCTCAAGGTAATATATTTACATATTGTTATTACCCCTATGCCAAGCAAAGAAGCTTCAACAAGCTCTGGAGAGGTATTTTACAGGCCTGTTTTAAACATAGCCCTGAGGACCTTTGTGCAGGATGCTGTCTCTGGAGCAATTTTCTCAGCAGCTGATACCCTTTTGTTCTTGTGCTCATATTGTAGTTATGGATTGTTACCTGTCCTCTTTCCACTGTAGGACTGTAGTCCTACCACTGCGTTGGCATTCAGCAGTCGCGTTTCTTTTCAGTTCTTATTTTGCTAGGTTAGACAAGCCAAATTCTTCTGATCTTCCCTCGAGAAACAGGTACCGAGGTCCTGTGGTCATCACAGCTGAACTACTTACAGCCAAGCTCAATTAACTTAAGTTGTCCTAGTGAGAACCAAAATAGTTTTGAAACATCTCCATTTCAACTGGCAATTTCAGTGTGAAAGAGGCGTTTGGACAACGCACTTAATAACACACTTTTGGTCGACCTTGAAGTGGTCAGGCAGTTGGACTTGATTGCTGTAGGTCCTTTCCAGCTGAACTTTCTATTCTATTCTATTCTATTCTATTCTATTCTATTCTATACTATTCTATTCTATTCCCACTCTGAATATCTCTCAGTACTGACTTTGCCTTTCTGTGCTTGCCTTACAGTGATGGTACACACTAATGCTGACAGATTAATGCATCACTACTTCAGCAGTGTTGCTGCTCTCTCCCAGCGCTTTAGAAATCCTTATTGCCTTGCTTGTATAAACCACACTTGCTTGTACAAGGCAGTGTGGAATGTTTGAATGCATGCTTGTCCTAGAGGTGAGTTAATCTATTGTCACTTAATTTAGAGGCACCATCTTCACAAACCTACTTTGATGAGCTCAAGAACAATTATTTGAACTGCTTCCATTTAAAATGTTTCTCAGATTTTAACATACTGTTAAAGCTACCCGCCTGGTAGATTACTCTCTAGATGTGCTGTCCATCTGGTAGCTTATTGGTTCTTGGTTCTACTTAAGTATCCTAACTTTTTCTCCTTTTAAATCCTGAGCAGAATCTGTGGAATAGTCCCTGCCTCTGAGAGGAACAGTGCCACTTAAAGCTAGGCTGGCTCCAGGTACTTGGTGGGAGGGATTTTCTTCTTCCTGTCAATAGTAAAGGGAGCCCTAACACTTTGTTACTTTAAAAATTGCTCTCTTTTCTTCTGCAGCCTGCATAGTCTTAGCCAAAAATCATCTGCTCATCTCCTCAGACTGATTCCTGTTCAGTCACTCGTGACTTGCTGGTGCCCAGTGTTGTTGCCTGTGAGCACTGATCCACGAGTGTGTGTACATATATGTGCATACATGATGAAACAGAGGGATAATGTGCCAACAGAGCATATTTGTTGCTGTTAGTTGACAAAAACTAAGAAGGAGTGAGGGAAGCAATTATGCTGCAGTGGTATAATTTCTCAGCAATCTGAAGTAACAGTGTAATTGCTGACTTTTAGTAATTGCTCATGATTCATGAATGGATGAGGTGAAACAGGAACTTTGTAGAAGAGGACAATTGGAAGCTGAGACAGGAGATGTGGGAAGCCCTTCTCATGGTGTTGAACTGTATTGCAATTGCTCTTCTTAAATATTGTATGTTGGGTCAAAAATGCCATTTTTACTCATAGTAGTACTATTGCTTTTGGAAGATTTGGATTTTAGGTTACAAGTTGCACTAGCTGTAGTTCCATGTAGCTAACACACTGCCAAAGCATGATACTGCTGTATTTATAATGCTGGGATTTTGGAAGAACCTTTTGCTCAGAGGGAGTCAGTGAGACTCTTCTCTTCTGCCCAGTACACATGGGCTGCTGTGATATTGCACAATCCTCCATTCTCCTTCTGAAGAAGCAACTCATTGCCTCACCTCTCCCCATCCATCTTCAGCAGTGCAAAGCATTTCATAGAATCATAGAAGATAGAATAATTTGCACTTCCCTGTACAGTCCTTCCTATTTACATCTGCATACAAAAGAACAAAATATGTCCCCATCAGAATACACATTTCCCCTTCTTTCTAGAAAAGAACAAATTAAGATCCTGATATGGAAATTAAGACATCATCTTTAATTGTCCCAATGTCCCCAGTATCTGCTGGAGAAACAACACCAGGGACAGAGAGTTGATGGCAAAGTAGACATGCCTATGAGCATGTTCCACAATTAATGCAGGCGTGTGCTCTGCAAGGTAGCAGTCTTTGAAAACTGTGACAACAAAACCAGGGTGGGGGGAAAAGGGGAAAATAAAAATGAGGAATAAGTACATCTCTGAACCTACCAGAGGTGGGGCACCTCCTGGGTCAAGTTGTCTGCAAATTATACAGTGTATGCTCCTGTTTTTGTCATATTGTCACCCTGAATAAAGCAGCACCAAAGCCACAGGGAACACTTCACAAGTGTTCATGCTGTGTTTGGGAGGCAGAAAACGTTTTTCTCTCCAGAATGTGCTGAGCTAGAGCATCTATCCACCTCTTCATAGCAGATGTCTCTGACTGAGGCCAGTGTCCTCACTCCTCTATTGCTTCCCCCAGCCCCTCACCACCCCTTGGCCCACAGCACACCCACCCATGGGGTCCATGAGCCATGCTCTCCAGGAATCATTTCCAAACATGTCTTGGAATCAGTGTTTAGGTCTGAGTTTTGGAGTGCCAGTGCCTGTGTCCAGTGCTGTCAGGAGCAGTGAATGGGTGTTTCTCACTGGCTGGAGCTCACAAAATCAGAGAACAGTAGGGGTTGGAAAGGACCTATAGAGATCATCTAGTCCTACCCCCCTGCTAAAGCTCAGGTGAGACACTCAAAGTAAACCTCTGGAAACAGAGCTGCTAGATACAGGACTTCCAAGATGCAGGCTGCAGGCACCTTGGGCAACAGAAAGTGCTGGCTTTGGGTTAATTATAGATCACAAATCAGTCTCCCTCTGATGCCAGAAAGGTGCAGTCCCAAGTCTGGGTACCACCACAGGAACCAAATGGTGAATAGGCAACAGTGGGGGATGCGCAGCTGCTCCCCAAGGACCAGACACCAGCTCTCCCAGCAGCACATCACCGCATTTCCTGCTGTACTATGTGAGGTAGATTTGTGGTCAAACAA
This sequence comes from Urocolius indicus, assembly GCA_013401255.1. Taxonomy (NCBI): domain Eukaryota; kingdom Metazoa; phylum Chordata; class Aves; order Coliiformes; family Coliidae; genus Urocolius; species Urocolius indicus. Next base: position 260,858 of record WBNH01007550.1, read on the forward strand.
CTTTCACTGACAGATTTGGGCCTTTAAATGGGCTGAAAAGTCTGAATAAATCCCAGGGGGAGCTCGTGGGGTGCATTGGCTGCAGGTTGCAGGACCCTTCTGCAGCCATGTCCCCGCCAGCCGGACTGCCCACTGCCACCAGCGCTCCTCCTGCCGCAGGGTCAGCTCTGGCCCCTGTTCACTGTCTCTCCCTGGTAGGGATGCAAGAATGGGAAAATGGTCTCATTTTTATTTTATTGGGGTAACTTCTGTCAAATACCACACCAAACAACTGACTTTTGTCTCGCCAAGATTCACCTGCTATAAAGGTCAGTGCCTCATGATGTATCACTCCACTTTGTATATAAAAATATTAAGTACTGGACAAAACTGTAGTCTCTGCTCAGCGAGACAGTTCTCATCATTTTTCCCTCTGCAGTAGCTTGTTTTGTTCTTGTTTTTAAGGGGCAGAGTGGCAGATCAGTTACTGTAACCAATATTAATTTAGAAATGTGGTGAAAACAAAGTCCTTTTTTTTCCTGGACTTCTGCAGCCTCACATTTTCCTTGGTGCATATAAAAAGCCTACAGAGTGTTACCCATGTGCTGCTCACCTACAGCTACAGCGGACCAATAGTCAGCTATTGACTATTGAAAAACTATTTGTGGAATAGACCATTGAAATACTATTTGCAAAAGCAAAGTATCAAAACATGGCTCTCACAGTTCCAGCGAGGAATTGGCCCCAGCTGTCGGGTCCTCTCCTCAGTCATCAAGGAGAGGTTTGGTAGAAGATGAATGGCGTGTGGTCACTTGCAGCCTGAGCAGCAGTTACCTAACATGGGACCGGGTCTTGTCATTGTAGTGGGAGAAACAATCCTCACAGCAATAGAAAGTCTGAGAAGTAAAACCAGAAATATTCAGATCAAAAATTAGACATAATCACAGTTTGGCTGGGGCTGGGAGGGTCCTGTAGAACTCATCCAGCCCAATCCCCTGCTAAAGTGGGTTCGTCTCAGTTAGGGGGCGCAGGAACATGTCCAAGTGGGTTTGGAAACCTCCTGAGAAGGAGCCTCCACATCCTCCCTTGGCAGCCTGGGCCAGTGCAAATAAATTGCAAACCTGAATGGCAGCAGGAATGGTTCTTGTGATTCACTCCAGGGATCTTACACTCAATGTTTGCCTTTAAAAAGTTTCTTTTCAGCAAGTTGCTGCACTGGCCATGGTTCTGCTACGCAGCAACACTGTGCATTGTCCTCCAGCGTAGGGACAGAGCTAATGTGGACAGCTCTTTCGAAAGCTCATGGTGACTTGGCTACCATGCAGCTCTGCTCTGTGATAAGGTCAAGGCCTCTCTCTTGTATCATGCTTTATCTCATTTGGTGGTGTATGTTGACAAGGGAGAAGTGGGTGCGGCTGTCAGAGGGGTGCTGCTTCACACTGCACGCTGCTGGCTCTGTACCAATGACTCCACAGCAGCTCCCAGCAGTGTCTTTCATGACACACATTGAGTTATTCCCCTTCCCTGAAAGATGGATGGCCAGAGGCTCATTGTAAAGTGCTACCAATTGGTTTGGGAAAACTGGCACCATATATGTATTCATGTTGTAGTAGTCACTTCCTAGCTTAAAGGGAATCCCACAGTTACAGCAGTCATTTCCCAGCTTAGACAGAGCCAATCATGTAGCATTAGTAGAAAAACTTGCTAAAGCCTTTGGTTGGTCACAAGCTGTGAACTTTTCACCTAGATGCTGCTGAACATGTCCTCAACTTTTTATATACATGAAGGATGGCCCTAAAACAGGTGCAAACCAGAAAAAAATAAGACTGCTAGAAGTAAGAAAAGGAACAACCTGCCTGGAAACAGTGAAAGGATCCAATGAGGAACAACATCCCAGACCCAAATATTACTGTTGAACCGAAGCATCGTGTGAGGGAACTTCAATGGCAAGGCTATAATTGCCTAGAGATTTCTTTGGTCAGGGCTCCTCCCTGGACAGACCCAGCTCAAGCTGGTTTTCTGCTGAACCATCTGAATAAATTATTTTTATAAGATTTTATACTTGACTCTCTGCTACTTGATACTTAGGGTGAAGAAACTTCTTTAATATCCCTGCATGGGCACCATTAGCTGGACTACAGGCCTAATTTCTTTTATCTGCTAGACAGAGTAAAATAAAGTAAATTAAGCCAATTACAAAGACTTAGCAGGTTTTAGTTTCAGTAGTGCCAAGGACTATCAGCTTATCTTTATATGGAAGGTTTTTGTAATGGTAATTAGGCATTACTCTGTCATTGTGGCCTGCAACAAAAATGGGTTTCCCTGCTGTTTTCAAACCTTGATCAGTCTTCTGGTTGGACTACAGTGTTAGTGGCTGTGAAAATGGCAGGGAATTATTTCTCTACTTGCAGCCATCATTTCTGCTTTCAAACAACTAGATACTTCACAGCCAGCATGCATTTTACTGGTGGGATGAGCGGATTGTGTCAATTCATCACTCTGCTCATCACTCACAGAAGACAAATGGACAACTCAGGGATTGTTACCATAGTGTAACGTGGGGAAAACCTGAATAATTTTCTACAAGGACTTACCATTTTAATTGTATGGGTGCTTTTATTTCACTGCCCAGAGCCATCAATGAGATGGTAACTTATTACAAGTCAAAATGCAGATGCGACGCATATACAGGCAGCAGGATGACTGCAGGAGAAGTGCAAAGCTGATAAAGGCAGCGACCACAGCTTGGAGAGCTGGGGGGACCCAAGAACCCCGGTGCCTCAGAGGGATGGTCTACACCCCATGCTGGATACTGCCTGGAAATCCCAGGCTCTTGTTGGGTGTGTTGAAAGCCTGAGGACTTCTGCCCAACCCACTGCTGCAGCTGCAGGGTCTGCTCACCTCTGGGCTGCAGGACTGACCTCCCTGTGCAGCCTGAGCACTGTGGTAGAGGGGCTGTGGGGAGCTGTGTTCAGCCCAGCATGGTGTGGGGTGGGTGGAAGGTTGCTGTGGACACCATTTTGCCCCAGCAGGTCTTTTGTGTCTTGGGCATCTCGAGCCCTGGTCCGACACTCCACTGCTGTGGCCCTGGGGAGGAACAGCCCAAAACCACACTAATTTTCCAGGAACCAGCAAGCTTTGAGAGAATCAGGAGGGATTTGTTTTCCCACAACTGATGAATCTGTGCTCAGAGTTGTATAGAGAGCTACAGAGTCATAGTCAAACACAGAAAAAGATGCTGTAGGATATCTCATTAGCATACTCTTTTTGCTAATCAAGTCAGTGTGAATAATTTGGCTTATGATTGTGTTTGATTGTATTAGCAAATTATAGATTTGAAAAGGCCTTTTTATTTTTAAGCCTGCAGAAAGCAGCAGCTTTATTGTTAAACTATTTTTAGAGAGTTTCATAGATAGTATACCTTGACTTTTTATTGTTTTTTTGTAGTATGATTTTACATACAGACCTCCAAGGAATAGCCCTCCCCAGGTGGCTATTAAATAGGTCTGTGTGACTAGTAGGTACATTTTCTGAGTCATAAGTCATTTCACACTCTCTATCTGCCAAAGAGCAAGGATAGTTCCGTGCCAAAAATATTGTCCCTGCTGATGGTGCTACTGCTCCTGGCAACGGGGCAGCCACACTAGCCAGAGATGTGGCCAGCATTACAGTCCAGGGCCAGTGCTTCTGGCTGCTGAGCTTACCCTAGCCTGTGACTGCACCTTGTGCTACACTGGAATCCACCCCTAGTAAAGCCTCTGCATTTAAACGGGGTGTGATCCAGGCCAAAGGTGATGTGCTGGATTGCAATATTCATGCACCCCAGAGATCTTTTATACTGTGTGTCTGAAAACAATTTTGATGAAGGTTGATACTCCACTGCTTCAGCTGAACATACAAAACCATGTGGGTGCCGCACACAGCTTTCACTGAAAAGTGCTGAATATTACAAGCGCTAAGGTAAAACTGCTGTGTTTTACTTAAGATGTGTAATTAACAGAGCCTGCTGTTAATTAGGCTCTGTTTATCAGCAGCGTCCTGTATGGGCAGGGTGAGGCTCTGGTGCTGTGTCATCCAGCAGGTCCTGGTGCAAAACAGCTGTGCAGCTTCTGATCACCACCTAGGTGCTGTGAATTCCCCATCCTTCTTCCAGAGATGGCTTGGGCCAGGCCAGTAATGCAAGGAAGGTGGAAAAAGCAAAATTTCTTGATTTCTGTTGTGACTTCCAACAGTCTCCTTCATTCAAATCCTTTCCAGACAATTTCAAACTTAGAAGGAGGACTTCTGGTGCTACCAGCCTTGCAGAATATTGTCACCAGTTGTTGAGAAACACTGACAGTAACTGGGCAAAGAATAGCCCATCTCTTGTTTTCAGATCACCATTGTATCCAGTTGGATTTTTGGATTGGTGTTTTTGGGTCACTGAAATAAAATTGATCAGGGTTAAAAGGGAGGTATGCTCTTGATCAACTTGCGTACAGATGAAGGAAAAGGTAACTCCTACCTCCATTCTGTTCTGACTGCAGAGTTGCTAAATAAAACCCATTGGTGCCACTATAGCTTTGCAGGTCATAGGCCAAAATGCAGTTTTAAAATCACAGATAGTTTGCCTGCACTTATAGTATACTAGGATGAGTGGAAGATGTTTTCTGCTTCAGTGATAAAGAGTGATTTATCTGTCAAGCCTGAAGTTATAATTACAGGTAAAAACAGAGTCAATGTGGGAAATAGATGTCCTTGTAATGTTGAACTCTGAGATGGTCCATTTGGGTCACAGAGGTTTTAAGGCTGTTGCACAGCACAACTTCAGCCCCGAGCAAGATTTATGGGTAGCTGCTCTCTCCTCAAGTGATTTTCCAGAAAGGAGGCAGCCTGGGATGGCCTCACAGCCCAGTGGGAGGACGCAGGAGGCAATTTTCCTCTTGTAGCACTAACATAGAACTACTACACAGTGTTCTGCTGTCTCTGCTTTAAAGAAAAGTGTTCCAAATGAATCACCAAAACAATTTAATGGTTGGGGGAAAAAAAATATCTTTATCTGGAAAGAATTAAAGAGCTCCACCTGCTCATCCTGCCTGAGATACAATAAAACGTTGACTTAAGTACAGGTTTTCAGGGAGATATTGTCTGGTACTAAGAAACTGAAATCTAGTTGAAAATAAAAGGCACAAAAAACACCAACAAAAGAAGAGCTTGAGTGGAAGCTAAAGCAAAATGAAGTGCATCGGCGACAAGGCATGAATTTTAAAAGTGCTGGAGATTTACTTGGGGTCACAGAATCAAGGCAACTGGTACCTGCTCTGCTCTTGCAATGAGTCTCTTAAGACCAGATAGAATCTTTTCTAGAAGAGAAAGAGAAAGCCCATACTACTGTCTCTGCACTGGAGGCATGCTGCAGATGCTGCACAGGTTATGGATCAAGTCCTTCCCATAGCACTGAGAGCCATCCAACTGGGCAGGAAAAGGCTTTAGTTACAGGGACCATGCCAGAGCCTCACAGCAGTTACTGTGGTGGCTTACAAAATGCAGGAGTAATGATCCCCTCGGCATCAGGAACCCATGGCTTCCTGTGATCTCAGCTCACATTTATCCTCCATCAGGGAATCTTGCAACTATCCTCCAGACTTTCATATCCACTCACAACAAAAAGAACTCTGGGGGCTGCCTGCTGTCCCAAGGCAAGAAGAGCTTCTCTGCCAGCATTGCCTTCTGGGCTGTTGTTTTTAACAAAGAGCACTTTAAAAAAACCCATAAACCAAAAGCATGGATAAATTTCTTCTGTCCTCCCTCTGACTCACAACTTCCTTGGAAATGATCCATTTCTGTTATGCCAGAGGAGAGACCCATGAGCATTGACAAGCCATATCACTGTCCTGGCAGTGACAAGCCTATCTCGGCCCAAGGTGCTCATTTATAGGGGGCTGCTCAGCTTTGTGGATGAAGAAGGAACTTGTAAACAAGTGAAACATTACCTAGCTCTTCAGCTGAGTGCACATACACACCTGCACACACACAGAGAAAAATCACATTTTTTTCTCCGGTGAATCCTAAAGAAGAGATCAGAATAAGAGTTTGAGCATACACAGTTGTTATGCATGTTGACATCAACACTTCCAAGGCATATGGGAAGAGTGAAAGGAGATAAGAGGAAAAACTGCTCTGTAATGGGTGCTGAGGACTTTCTGGGGAAGAGCATTTTTTTCTTTGTTTGATAGTTCTCAGAAGTAATACTGACATTTATCCAAATGGGAGTTTCTTGCTTTCCCTTGGAGATTAAAAGCTTGCAGTCTCCTGTAGTGAATTGTCATGCAGACACTGCTAGCACAGGTAGAAGGGATTGCTTCTGGTCATTCCACTAGCACTCAGCAAGACAAAAATATTCTGGAGTTAATTACAGATTTAATAACAAGCAATTATCAAGAATTCCCTCATCTTCACTCTGATTGACGGACAGCAGCTTTGCTCATTGGCTGTGCTGGCTGGTGCAGGGAGACTGCCTGCCTAACAGCACACCCACCGTGGCACTGGCTCCCCATGCCCATACAGCTTTTGTACATTGCCTAAAGGATGTGTTGGCTGACACCAGCCAACCAGGGTCAGCTGCTAATTGCCTGTGTCATGGGCCCAAAATTAGGCAAACAGGCAGCCTGGGCCACCTTAATGTGCCTGCCAGCAGCTGTGACAGCATTCACATGACAAGTGGTGTCTGAAAGGAGGAGGAAACAGAAGGACTGAGAGACTGAGGGTTGGTCTCCATTTCAGGGAAGGTGGCAGAGACAAGACTAGGGAATTAAAGCATCATGTCAAGTAGTGGTGCTGTCTACAGGCACTCTATGATCAGCTGAAACATTGGCTCTTATACCAGTGACAGACCAAGAAATAAGAAATTTCATCTTCATGGCCCACCAAAGAGCTCACAGGATAAGTAACCATTAAAATGGTGAAATGTACTAAAAAAAGCTTACAAGCCTACATTAACTGCTGATGGTGAAAAATTACCTCAGACCCTGGTCATGCAGTGTCCTGACTCAATGTGAATTATGTGTCAGACTAAGACTTCCATTAAACTGGGGCTGGTACCCACAGTTGTGTCTAATGGCAGCCACAGTCACAGGAAAAACAATCAGAGTGTTTGCCAGCCTGTTTGCAAGACGCAGCTGATGATTTTGCGCTAAGTGAATTAATAAGTTTTACTCTGGTTCCCCCACAGAAGGCAGATAAGAAGCCAAAAAAAAAACCAAGTAAGAAGCACAGCCAGAACAGTAAACATGTTTGCTTTAAGGAGTGGAAACCATGGTTAAGTTTCTAGACCATGAAGCTACAGGCTGACTCAAATTAAATTAATTTAATGGTTTATACATTTCCTCCTTAGAGACGTGGGTACTGAAATGTGCATCTCCTGATGAGTGTAGGAAAACCTGGCAGACACTCCTGCTGGCAGGGCAGACGCGGCGCTGAGGCAGCCCTGCCAGGCCTCGGTCCCACTTTTACCCCACTTCCAGCTGTGCCTCCTGCCACGGGCTCTCTCTGTCACTTCTCTGCCAAAAAGGTTCCATATTCCCATTCTCCAAATTACTTTTTACTCATTTGTCCAAGCCCTAATTCATATTCTGTCCAATATTTTCTTCCTCATGTCAAAAGCACAGTCCCTATTACTCTGTTCCTCACATCCACTTTAGCCTAACGGTATCTGTAAATAATGAATTTGCATAATGAACAGCATTTATGAAAACCAATTGCACTTTGTGTAGGTGACCTTGTGACTTCAAACAAGCTAATAACCTTTGCAGCAGATAATGCAGTGATCCATCACCACTGCTTTGGAGGAGGAGGGAGCCATCACCAATAGCACAGGTATGCAGGCTGGCCACTGCATCAGAGCAGGTTTTAAATGCTGCTGATGGGATATGTGAGCTGCATGCACAAATTTCTCTTGCCTAATCTAATGGCTGAACACAGAAGCTCAAGTCACTGGAAAGAGAAATTAGCTGGACACCCTACAAAAATAATGGCAGCAGTGGCTGAGCATTGCCAGTCCCAGTCTGGACAGTGGTGCTGCCTGCCTGCACTGGAGAAGCTCCATTTTAGTTTTTATATAAAGTTTTAATGGAAATGAAACTAAAAGTTTTTTTTTTTTTTTCATGGGGGAGGAGTTGTTGCTAAATTTCCAGATTTCCACCAATTCTCAAATAAGCTGCCTCTAGGTGAGTTTCAAACTAGAGGTCACAATTCTGCTCAGAGCTGCAATATTTTTAAAGGAGCCACAAGACTGATGGAGTTCAGTCTAATCCAATATTCACATGAAAATCTGATGTTGCACTGAATTATCAGCATATGTACGGGCTTGTGACTAGGAGAGGTCTCAGAGCTTCTTTAGGAGGGAAAGCTTCCTGAAAGGAAAAGCCCAGAGGGCTGGAGAGGGGGTTGGTTCGAGGACCCCTACCCACAAGCCAAACATGATTGATTGATTCCCTGTAAACTGCTAGCACTTGATGGAGAGCATCTGACTAGGCAGATTTCTCTCTACTTTAAGACTTTCAGCTCTTCTCTGAGAGCATTTATGGAGGGAAATAATTTTATATGTCTCATGATTTTTGGGGTTTTACAGGAGTGGTTTCCAAGAAATGGCCTCAGCACTGAACCAGTCGGACAAAAGCTTTCCTGAGTGTGGGAGAGCATCTGTGCTGGACAGCAATGAGAACAGCAGGGCCCAGGGGTCTTACAGTTTTGCAACGCCAAGAAATGGACGAAAATTCACTCCCTGGGCTTGGCAGAATTCTGCCAAGGAACCTAAAACATCAAGAAATATGAGAAGTAAACCAAAGTACCCATCACAGAAACTAATGGAGGTGCTTTTGCAGGACGGAAGTATGGAAACCAAACCTATAGATGAGCTCTGTCCAGACAGAAAGTTTGCTGGTGTTTCTATGTAAGGATGATGTCCCAAACTTCCTGGATGACAGAGCAACCCAACATGCTCACAGCTTGGGGTTTGTTAAAATTTTTTTAAGGAATTTGAATACAGTTTTGGATGAATGAGAGGAAAGACAAAACTACCTGGAACAGAAAGTTTAGGATTTCAAACTAGAGGCTCATTTTGGCTTAGAATCTGAGGAAAAAAAATGTCTTTCTCATTCTTTTCCAGTAGGTCTAGTTTAACAAATTTCCATAATGAGCACACTTCATCTTAATTTTTAAATAATTCCACAAGTCTCATATTGATATGAAGAACTGCAAACCCTATCTCACCTGAAATGTCCTTCCTGATATCTGACATTTCACTGAGATGATAAAGCTTTGCTGAAAACTTTAGTCACTGGGCAAACACATGTTTTGTTGAGGCTTTGATGAAAATATGGAGTTGGCAGTAAATTACAGCCTTGCTCTTGCAGGTGACTTAGAATGGTTTGGCCAATTCCCTCATGAGAATGTCAAATATTTTGCAAAATTTCAGGCTTTTACAAAGAATTACTGCCAACTGCTTGTATAATTTTATGATGCCGTATCCTGCCCACAATTTTACCTCCTCAATTTTCCATTTGCTCATGAGTCCAATGCAGACAGCAAGCTGTGGTAAACTTCTTATCACTTTGAAAAAAACCCATATGTTTGAGATACAACTGTTAAATCCAGATGAAATAACTCTATAGATTCATCCTAGATGCAAAGAAATTAAGTCAGGAGATTATATCTATATAACTAAGTAATTTAAAAGTATGAACAATAAAGATATCAGCTAATCAGAAGGCTTTAAAATTGTGAGAAGCTCCAAGCATGGAGTGTGTACCAATATCCAGTATACTCTGTCTGAGCACACAGGTGAGGGAAAGATGGAACATGTGCCTGGGAATCGAACAGCTCCCTTTGTCAGAGTGCCTAGAAGACCACTTCAAGGGCACAGCACCGTGGCTGCCCATCAGCACCCACTGCTCGGGACTCCTCTGGGCAGGGAGGGCTGAAGGAACATGGGAGGGCACAGGCCTCATTTTGTGGGACTGAGTCTGAACCAATGAAGATTTGTCTTGAGTGCACATGTGCAACTTTCCCTGGACCTGTTAGTCTTTTACTTGCTGAACAAAGTGCTTAGAGAAGTCTTTGGCCTTTTACAAGAAGGGCATGGAGGTGCTGAGGTGAGTTCAGAGATGGGCAATGAAGCTGATGAAGGGCAGCAGCTGAGTGAGCTGGAGTTATTCAGCCTGGAGAAAAAGAGGCTGAGGGGAGACATGATCACTCTCTGCAATTACCTGAAAAGAGGTTGTAGTGACATGGAGGTCAGCCTCTTCTCTCCAGTAAGGAATGATAGGACACGAGGAAATGGCCTCAAGTTGCCCCAGGAGAGGTTTAGATTGGAGCTGAGGAAGAACTTTTTTCCTGAGAGGGTTGTCAGACACCAGCCCTTGTTGCCCGTGGAGGTGGGAGTGTCCCCATCTCTGGAGGTATTTAAAAAACATAAAGTGTCGAGGGATATGATTTAGTTTAGTGTTGGGCATGGCAGTGTGAGGTGAATGGTTGAACTCAATGATCTTAAAGGTCTTTTCCAACTGCAATGATTCTATTCTATTCTATTCTATTCTATTCTATTCTATTCTATTCTATTCTATTCTATTCTATTCATTCCCTAACTGCCCTGAGGCCTGAACCCCTAGCCCAGGGAGGGTGATGGGTTCCACCTGCATTGCTTCTTGGGCCCAGCACTTAGCAGGCCTCAGCACGAAAGTGATAGAGATGAGACAGAAAAAATTCAAAATCAAATCACACAATGGTATTCCATAAGAAAAAAAAGCAGGAAGATAGTTGTATCCTTGCTGCACACGTTCCTGTAACAGCACAGCCATGGACAGAGACTACTTTGAGGGGTGATGCTTTTCTATCCGTTCTTTACATTTGCTGTGTGATCATTTTTGTTGTGCTGTCTAGTTCATGTGTTGTGAGAAATAGTAAGTAACAACTCTTCATGCACCTTCTTCATCCTGTTTTTGAGTACTATCACATCTTTCATGCAGACAGCTCTTCCTCCTGCCATAGATTCTCAGTATATGTGGTTACATCTTACACGAAAGCCTGTGGCCCCTTCTGGTATCCTGCCTACACATTTCCTAACTCTCAGACATTTTCTCAGTGAGGAGGGGCCACAGCTGCATGAAGCCCACTGTGAGTTACACAGAGAGCAGCAAATAACACTGTCTAGTTTGGCTTCTGTCCTAGATCAAATAGACTCTTTGCTTTTTGCTGTCCTCAAGAGCTGAATCTATGCCAGGTATTCACAGTGACTACATTTGTCTTTATTATTAAGCAGAAAGAGGTAATTCCTAGCTATATAAGCATGGTGAACAGTTGCTTCCACGCCTCAGCCTTGCCTTCCAGCAGTATCGAACTGAAGCAGTTCATTTCTTGCCTGGTTGTTTAGATCTGAAACTGGCTATGGACTTGCCATCACCTGCCTGTAACTTCCCTTTGCTTCCTTGGGCTATGACAGAAATTCCTCTCATTGACCAGGTGTCTGAGGTGCTTTACTTCTGCCTTCCCTCATGTGGGGCAGCCTCAGCTCCAGTCAGGCAGCAGCAGCCATCAGTGGTCACTCCAGACAGGATGGGATGTCTGGAACTGATGCACCAATATCGTGCAGGGCAGCACAGACTGGAGCAAGAGAAGCAGAGACATGGGACAGGGTACAGAGGAAAGTGACCGTGAGATGATGAGATGTGGGCACAGGAGACCCCTTGGCTGTGCACACCCTTACCAAGGGTTGTTAAAGAAAGGTGGACTCAATTATCTTCAGGGTAACAGAACAAGAACTGGCATCTCCCACGTGTCAAGGCTCTGCATGTAGTGTAGTTGGATGAAACACACAGCTGACAAGCATTGAAAAAGGAGAAAATGTGTAAAGCACGTGAGTAAACACATGGAAAAGATCCCAAGTGGGTCCCAGGGTAAGGAAGAAGAAATCATCTGTATACACATCACATTCAATCTGATGAAGGATCTCTGACACCAACACATGCTGTGACAGCCCCAGGGCCAGTCCCAGAGCCTAAATCACAGTGTGTGTGAGCGTGTATGTTGTGTGTTTGTGTGTGTAAGAGCTTAAGGACAAGGCTTTGCTGCTGTCGATGACAAAGATTCACTTGAACTCAAAAGTGACAGAGAAAAACAATCCTGGATTTTTAAAAAATAACAACATTTTAGCCCACAATTCACTGGAAGCTGGAGGAATATTCTGGTATTGTGTGTTTTAATCTCTTTTCTGGTTAAGTGCTGTCAGCCAGCATACAAGTCTGTCATCTTTACTTTTAGGTCTTTCCCATTCCTGCATTCTCCATATTTTGCATTAATTTTGGTACATTTTCTGCATTTACATATACACACATATATATACATCTATTTTTAGCTTAAAGATTTCATCTGCAAAGTCAGTATGTATTTTCCAGATCTATTTTCTGTTATTCCCAGTATTAAGCTTTAGTTCTTTTCATGATGTAGTACACTGATTTACACAGTTTTAGGATCTGGGATTTGGAAGTACATTGCCTTCTGACAGAGCTCATGCTGGATAAATAGCTATATGGACTCTTGGCTGGGCCCAGAGGCCATTTGTATCTTCTGCTGTATCCTCCACAGTAGAAAATGTGATTATCTTTCAACATTGCAGAAATAATAAACTTGCATCTAAATATAGAAGGTAAAACCTGTAAATATAGGTTATATTTTTTTCATGCAGGTAGGTGAAATTTCAGATCTGAAGAGCTTCTGTTTCTGAAACACTGTTTCTTTCAGCTATATGAGGTGGTAAGAGAAAAGATTCTGTTCCTGCTAGAAATCTCCCTTGCTTGTAACCTCAGAGCATCATGGCTACATGGGACAAGCGACATCATGCCAGTCCTCTGAGGAAAAGTACAGCATGTTTGATTTGTAATATTAATGCTAATTTGACTTAAAAATGCCCTATGAGATTGAAATGTCTGTCTTCCTGTCCCTTAGATTTATACAGTGATGCACTCAGGAGGAAGCCTCTTTCACGTCTGGTCCTGCACTGATCTGGTTATACAAGTAAACCTCACACATGGTAAGGATCACTCTGTCTAACTATATGCCTCAAGCTTTTTTTTTTTTTAAATGCAATCGATAAACACTCAAAATACCATAAATATAAAACGTTGCAGGAGTTTTATTACTATTTGTTGAAGCAAGGTTTTGTTTTGCTCCGACACAGGATATACTGGATGTGAACGGTTATATGGCTGTGCTGGTTTGGCTGGGAAAGTGTTCATTTTTCCTCACAGTGGCTGCTACAGGGCCATGTCCTGGGTTTGTGCTGGAAACAGTAAAGCACACACAGCCCTTGCAGGGGAGTCTCGCCTTTATCACCATACACATGTTACTTTAAGCTTTCAGTTGCTGACACAATTAATGGAATACAGAGCATATCTTGTATCACATCATGTATCAAATAAGATCTGATACATTACACACAGCAGACGAACTATTACTTTTTGCAGACTTGTCCTCCACGTTTTTCTAAGCCTCACAGTCGTTTAATGAGCTGCAGTGTTGTGCAGTTTTGCCTGTTCAGGTGTCCCCTTCACAATTTATTTATTTTTCCCTGATTTTTATGCATTTATTCAGTCTATACTGAACAGTGGTGATTATTTATCACTAGACCACGTGGCAGTGAACCTTGCTTGGCTGGTATTTAGCTGTCTGGTGGCATCTCATTTCTCTTCTGTTTGCCTTGAACATAAGTCATAAGCCACCAGGGCCGCTCAGAAATACACCCTATTTTTCTGCAATACATAATTCTGCAAAACAAACACACAAATAAAGTATAAATTGTATTGGCTTTGCATGGCAAAGTTTTGTTAGTGAGGGGGCCACAGGACTGGCTTCTGTGAGAAACTGCCAGAAGCTTCTCCCATGTTTCAATGCCATCAGCACCAAGGCCAAGGCCAAGCCCTGCAGTGACAGTGTCTCTGTAACAACATATTTAAGAAGAGGAAAAAAGTGCTGTGGAACAACAGCCATAGGGAGAAGGGAGAATGTGAGAGAAGCAGCTCTGCAGACACTGAGGTCATTGAGGAAGGAGGGGGAGGAGGTGCTCCATGCACACCTGGAGCAGGTGATTGAGAAGCTTTAGTGTACATGTTGTGTCCAGTCAGAGTCAACCCACCACAAAATATAGACCACTGTATATTCCTACACTTTTTATTAAATTAGAATCAAGCATTTGAGAAGACCTTTTCTCTTTTCTGGAAGCTGTTTTCAGTTCCAAGCCCTTTCCACCTGCAGTTGTAGGTCTCACTTCCCTACACTTCCCAGTTATTTTCCATGTCTCTACTGGAAAAGAGATATTAAAACAAAGGAATGGAGGGAATGAGAAAATGAAACATTTTTTTTTTAAGATTTGAATTTTCAATAGAAGTGGAAAGTCATTAAGCAACTGCTCTCTCCTACTTTTTACAATAAGATTTCCTACTTGCCTCAGAATTCTTTTTTCATCTAAGATAAGGGCCTGAGCAGAGCTTTTTCAAGCTGAATCTGCCGCACTGCAAATAAGCATCCCTAAGTACTGGTGATAAAACCAGTTTACAAAGGGTATCATAGTGAAAAATATGGTTTAGTTTATGGTTTAGTTTCATGGTATCATTACTGAGCAATATAGTTTAGTTTAGTGATGGGCTTGGCAGTGTGAGGTGAGTGGCTGGACTTGATGAGCTTAAGCTCTTTTGCAACCGTAATGAGTCTATGCTGTCTTCTATAGCTGTCAAACTAATGCAAGGGATTCAGTTTCTCTGAGGACAGAGAACAGTCCCACAAGTACAATGGTTCCATAGATAGCACGATAGTTCCATGCTGCTGTCAGAGTTTTCATATCAGACATACTACAGATTTCACAAATAAACCCCACCCCAGGCTGCTACTCCAAGCAGCTCTTTCCCTGTCATAAGATACTAATGAATTTTATAGCACTGTCCACATCCAGGAGGTTGAACAAGGCAAGGAATGGCTCCTTTTCACATGGCAATTCCCAAATAAGGCGCGTGACACGCAGCTTTTGGCAGATATTTAAATTCCTAACTGAAGTTTTACATCACCACTCACCTCCCACGAGACCTTTTCCCTGGCTCCAGGTAAGAACAACTGCCCATTTTCTTTCTCACCAATCTTACTTTTGCCACACAGACTGCCCTGTGGCACAGGGTTCTTCCACCTTCAGCATTTCTACCTACCATGGGATGAGTGTTAGGGACTGACCCAAAGACAGCAGTAGTGTCAGTTTTACTACATAACTGCCCTGAATGACATTTCAATGAGAGATTTCCTTTCCCTGCATGGACTGCTGCAATGTCCCATGGGCTTGGTCCCAAACTGTTATATGGGAACGACCAGTCATCAGCTCTTATTGTCAGGGCACTTTCTTAGCACTGTCACAAAGCCAGTATAGCCAGACAAATCATCAGCCAGGAAGAGCTGGCAGCCTGTCCTCTGTCAGGCTTATGGAAAAGGTAATACCTCTGTGCACGGTTAAAGTTACAGTACGATCTGAACTGAGACATCATCGACAGTTACTGCAACAGACTGTCCCTTGGAACAGAAATGAAATTGTGCCAGTGAGCTCACTGCAATAGGAACAAAGTTGTTAGTTAAGCTGTTTCATACCAGTGAATCCCCAGGATTAAGTGAGTTGCCCCCATCGGTTCTGTGAGACTCAGGTGTGGTATTGCCATAGGACTAAGTTAAGCCTGTAGCCTCCTACAGCTATCACTGTACCAGCCTCCTCTTCTGTAGCAGCTCTGGGTCATGCAGGTGCTGGAAGCCACTCGGATATTACATGGGTGCACCGTCTTCATAAGTAAAGCCAAGATATTGCTGTGAGTGCAGCTCAAATCTAATAATCACTAGTTCATATGTATCTGCTGCAGGAAGAGCAGTAGTTTAAATTGTTTTGCATACACTTAACATCCTGGCTCAGCTGGACAAAGGGGAGCTGCAGGCAGAACAGGCATGGCAGGGTCTGGCAGGCCCAGCACAGAGCTGCTGACTGGCTGTGGCAGGGTTGTGGCACAGGGCTACACATGTATCTCCTGCAGCAGCTCCTCTCCTTTCCCTGGCAGTCTGTAGTGGACAAACAACAAACAAGTTTGCTTTGCTTTTGCAACACACGGTACATCCATAGAATCAAGGAATCAGAATCATGTCCGTTAGAAAAGACCTTTAAGGTCATCAAATCCAACCCCTCACCTTACACTGCTAAGCCCATCACTGAACCACATCCCGCAGCATCTTGGCTACAGAATCATAGAAATCCAGCTTTTGAGTTCAAACCTTTTGCTGCCCTTGTTTTGATGCTGACAAATCTAATTGTATCTCCTGTGTGCCCAAACTTAGCACTAAGCAGTGGCAAAAAGCATTTCTTAGGGAAGGCATTAGCATCTGGTGTGTGATAGCATAAAGAGAGAAAGCAAAAAGGGGAGAAGAGAGAAGCACAGCTTCGTGGATGGATTTCTTTCATTTGTTAGTACTGGGTTTTGGGAAAGCAGAATGGGAAAAAATAATTGGAGTTTTGTTCAATGTCAATCTTCTCACCATCAAAGAACAGTAACAATGCTGGTGGGTTATTTAAACAAGCCACAAAATGCCCACAACATCTATTCTGCAGAGCTAATAGGAAATCTAGCTGTTTGAGCTGTTGCTTCACAGAAATGTCAGGCTGTAACAGTGTTTGCCTCAGGAATGTGGCTGTGTGTGTTTCTACAGGATTCTCTCAGACATATTCCATCCATGATGATTTTGCAGAATTTGCCTGGAAAAAACACAGGATGACTGTGGGTATCCCAGCCCCACTGTGACCCACAGAGCCCTAAGTGGGCCATGCACTGCTAGGCTAGGCACCACACTCAGCATGCAGGACTGAGCTCTGCCTGGGAATGGAGGCTGGAAGGATGTGGAAAGCAGCACATCCTTTTCATCTGGGGCTATGGGAAGGGAGGAAGGAAACATAACAAAAGTATTTTTTGTCTGCCAAAACAGGCTGTATACCACTCTGGCTACTGCTGCCTCCTCACAGCTTCCCTAAGAGTCTTTGCCATCACAGCGACATGGCTGCACTCTTATTTCCCTGACAATGAGAAGATGCTGGGCCTCACTACTGAAATGCCAGCCCTTTTCAGAAGTTAGCAACTGGCTGGCCAGTGTACAGACTCATTTTTGTAATGCAAACCTGATCCTTCCATGATGAATGGAAGCCCTTGAGAATTGTTACACCAGTCTTAAATTCATTATTAACAATGGAGAACTGCTAATTGTAGAACTGTAATGTAAAATTTGGTAATTGCTTATTACACAAACACTTCAATGATTTAAAGAATGCAGCTAATTGCCGGCTTTCAACAGAAAGCAGCCTTGAAATAAGTCCAGGGCTGGTAAAGCGGGTGGCTCAGCATCCTCACAGAGTGTTTGCAGATGAAGTTACAAGCCAAGGCTAAGTGCATCCACCAGCCTGTTGCCACTGAAAGTGAAAGTCTTGACTAACCAACTCTTCCTGATCTTGCTTCCACTTCTGGGTGTGCTGTACTTCTTCCATAGCAAAAGTTTGAAGTAGATACTAGGAGGCTTTTGTTGGTTCCATTTCCTGACTTCAGTGGGAGTTTAAATCCAAAATGAATCCAAGAATAGCCTATGTTGTTTATGATTTGCATGAAAGCAGTATTGAAGATTATGGAATAGCTGTATGTGAATTAGCCATTGTGCTGGTTTTGTCTGGGATGGAGTTAATTTTCTTCATAGGAGCCTCTGTAAGGCTGTTTAATATCACTGCTGAAAACAGTGTTGATCACAGAGAGGTGTTTTAGTTTCTGCTGACCAGTGCTTGCACAGCCTTGAGGGATTTTCTGCTCCTCACCCTTCCCCACCAGCGAGCAGCTGGGGTTGCAGAAGGATTTGGGAGAGGGCACAACTGGGACAAATGACCCCAACTGAATGTCCCAGTGCACAGGACATCATGCCCAGCAATAAAAGGTGGAGGAAGGGGAGACATTTGGAGTGTTTGTGTCCTCAAGTCACTGTTATATGTGATGGTCCTGGGGATGGCTGAATGCCTGCCTGGGATGGGAAGCAGTGGATTAATTCCTTTTTTTGCTTTGCTTGTGTGCACAGCTTTTACCTTATCTGCCTTTACCTCCACCTATCGGTTTTCACACTCATCCTCTCCCAATTCTCTCCTCATCCCGCTACAAGGGGATGAGTAAGCAGCTGGGTGGGCTAAGCTGCTCACCACGGTGAAACCAGGACAGGAGGGCACATAGAGGACACACAGTGCTGGGTAGGGACTGGAGATGCACAGTGCCATGGCACAAGCCAATCCCAGTTCTTTACAGGGCACTGATCCTGTCCTGTCCCCCACGGCCTGTGGGCAGAGCCTACATCCCTGCTGCTGTGCTGCCCTACTGCCCTGGGCCCTGCTTGTTCCTAAGCACAGTCCCTGACCCAAATGTCTGCCCTGGCTGAGCCACAGCCTGTGCTGCTGGCTCACAAGAGGGGGTTGGGGGCCTGTGAGCCTGTAGCCCACCCAGGCTCTGGTCTGAGAGCTGCTACTGCCATGCTGGGAGCAGATGGTCCCCAGAGATGCTGGTCTCAATGCACATGAAGGAAGCAGCAAAGCTGTATTTGGCCAGCAGGGTACTTTTACACATTTTTCATTAAACTTATGTTAAATATGGAAACACTGCAGAAATGAGACTTGGTATTTCATGTGTGAGCTCTTTTGCACATTTTGGTGTTTCTCATGTTTGGAGATACAAATTGGATGGGTAAGACTGTCTTCTGGCTTTCTCCTGGAAACGTACTTAGGTTTACTGAATTGCCAGAATAAATTTGCTTTAAAAAAACGATCTAAATTCAGACAGAGTTACTAAAACGTCTAGAGATGCTTTTCCAGTCAGATGAGCAAGGTAAAAGATTATTTTTTTTTTCTTCTGTTTTTGGAGGAAGAGAACTAATTCATTGCTGTTGTTTCAGAGTTGGAGCTCTCCTTGAAATGCAGCTCTCCCGGATGTGAGATTGCAATGCAATCCCATCCTGGACTGAGGTAGTGGCTCAACAAGCTTGTCTCAAAAACGAAGAGACATTTAGTGGTCATACATGGAGCAGATTTCTCGTTCTGCTGTTTGAGAACATCTTATCCATGAGCATCTGTAGCCTTCCAGAGGTAGAAAGCTTTTCTGGCAGTGTCTCCTTTTGCTATACAGTTTGAAATCAGAGGTGAGTGATGAGGGAGAAAGCTTAAATGGACACACTATTACCTATTTCTAAACTGTACATGAGAACTTCTTATTGGAATGAGTAAAGATTAAAATCCCCCTTGAATATCAGAAAATGCCTTTCTGAAACATAGCTGTGCACTGCTTTACTTAGGTCCCTCCACAAAAGGGACAATTTTAGGGAAGTTGCCCCAAATGGATGAATAGTTTTCAATTAAGACACCATCAGGAGTAAGGAAACTTGCAAAGGGGTAAGGGGTGAGGAGAGTATCCATCCAAGGGAACTACATCTTGGAGACAGTGAAAATCCTGGAGGAAGCAAAGATGGCCAAAAGCAAAGTAAAGAGGTCTTTGCAAAGCACATAGAATACCACACGAAAGGTTAATTGGCCACAACAGGGCAAAAATAGGCGAAAGATAGCCTGCCTCAGATGAGCTGGTGCCAGCTCTCTGTGGTACCTGGAAACCTGAGCACAGTGAGCATCTTTGAGGCTTTATTTAGAAGAGAAATAGAGAGGAAATCCAAGGATGCATCTTCCCAAAGCAGAAGAGAGCAGAATGCCCCCCAGGATGTGCCCACTGCTCCCCCGCCAGCGATCTGCATCGTGGGCAAACCTCGACTCACTCGCAGAGCCTTGATGGCTGACCCTCCTGGGCTGCGTAAGGCCAGCCAGACCGTCAGCTGAGCAGATTTTTTGTGCTGAGTGCTTGTGTTTCAGGTGCCAGCAGCCCTGAGCTCCCTCCTACCCAGAAATCAGGTAAGCAGATTTTCAGGTCAGCGCCGAGTGACAGCTCCTGTGTGGGCTAATCAGGAGGGCTGCTGAGAGCAGACTGGAGCCGCTGCTGATGGGAAGATGCTTTTCATTAAGATGTCTGCCATTGGCAATGCAGAACTCACACTGAGCTGCAGAAACACAGAGAGGTCTCTGTGAGTGGAGAGGCTGAGGCGGGGAGGCTCCACTGCTCTCAGTAATGGGAAAGGCATTTCTGATGGGTATTCTAACACAGAGGGGAGTGTTTCCGGAGCTGCCTTGTACTCGGTGTGCAGGGACAGCTGCTGTTCTACACAGCTATCCATCTGAAGTGCTTATCATTGCTGCATAAAGGAAGTTTTCTGGAGGTGTAGTTCCCATTTCCTGTATAGTTCCACATTCCTATACACATTGAATGTGTACTCACGTCATGCATTCGTGTTGCTCACTGACCTCGTAAGGGCACTGCATCTCTGCAGCCTCCCAAGGCTTCTTTTTTTTTTAAGAAGCCAGAGCATCTAATTAAGTGTTTGATATTCCCTCACCACCTTCTTCCGGAGAGCAGAGCTGGGCCAGACAGATGCTTTGCTGGGCAGACAGGAACACAGGCGTGTGAGGAGGAGGAGGGCGATTCTCAGGAGTGGCAAGTGGGGCAGCTCCTGCCCTGACTGGGACCTGGGCTTGGGCTGGTGCAGACCCTGGGCTGCGGGGACCAGGCTCGGGCTGACCTCTGCCCGTGGGTGCAGGGAGTGCCCCTGAGGTGCCTGGCCTTTAGATTCTGTGCCAACAGCACATCAGGTACCCCAGGAGCTTCCCAGGTGCTGTGCACCAGGCTGGTAGAGAGGGACAACTGGCTGCAGGACCAAGCGCTTGCCATGTCCTGCAAGGTCCATTCACTGCAGTGAGCCAAAGACTTGTGTGTGAATTTCAAGAGCCAGTAGCCATGTGATGTGGCAGGGCAAGAGGGCTCCTGTCTGGGGAGAAAGGTTTTTTTTTTTTTTTCTGGAGATGGCAGTACAGTCCTTAGTATCTCCTGATCCCTTCCTATTACCCCATGTCTGTTCACAGAACACTAGCAAATGTGATGCAGTGCCTGAGAAACATTTCTCTTTAGGGGCTGAACATTAAAAAAAGAAAAACAATCCATGTCTGGGAGGTACAGTAGGGAAACTTATAAGTGGAAGTAAGAGGCACATTTTTAACAACAAGTAAGTCATTGGAGCAACTTACCCAAGGGTCCATGTGATGCTTGTCTGCTGAAACAGTTTTTCTTTTACCCAGCCTGGGTACATCTCCAGAAAAACTTCAAACAGCAGCACAAAGCAGAAGTGGGTGGTTCATGACTCGCACTCTGCAGTTGGTCAGACTGGTGATGACCTGTCTCTTTTCCTTAGAGAAAGGAAAATCCATGTTTGCCACACTTGAAGGGGATCTCAAATACAGCACGTGAACTGGCTTCTGCTGTCTGATCACGGTGCTGTGGTGCTCAAGACCTCACAGGACCGAGCATTCTGTCCTTGAAAGGTCAATGCCAGCAGAAGCTGTGGACAAGCTTGCGTTAGCAACAGGAGAAGTAAAAGAGTAATTAACAGTGATGGTTCTTGACCCAGGCACCCCTGATCTTCCTGACTCTTGTAAAGGGAGTTATTAGTCAAATACAGTGCCCGTGTGTGAAACAATTACCACTAATTACCATCAAGTCATGGCATTCTGAGATTTTCAAACACAGCGTGGAAGTCTGGTGTGATTAGAGAGACCGTCAGGGATAGGAGTTTTCTAAGGCAACTGTCTAAATGTTTTCCATGCAACATATTCCTGAGAATACAAGATAATTTAGTGCCAAAAAGGTGACTTCTAGTGCCTTTTAATCTGTACATAATGTTAAAAATAAATCAGGCTGGCAGAGCGAGTTCAAGAACGGGTACAACTACACAGCAGGTAGTCCCAGCCCTCCCCTTGCATGCCCTCAACAGAAAAAGAGACATTGGGAATACTTGGCATGTGACTGCTGCCCAGATTTTGGTTAACACAGCTCATGCCAAGGCTTGATGTGAGCTGGGAGCTGCAACATTTGGTCAAAGCAAGAACACCTGGCAGGCAGGAGAAGTGGTCAAGAACAGTCCAAGAACCACAATGCAGCCACTGTCCCCTGCAGCAGCACCTTTGCATGGTGAGTGTTGGGCAGTTTCATCAGTCTGCTAACTCTTGGAAACAGCACAGACTAAACCTCCAGGCTGGGGGGTATGAGACATCAGCTCACCCAACAAGCTTCTGAAGCGGACAGAGCAGCAGCTGGACTGCTGAGGCCTTGTGCTTCCCAGTGTGATAGGGGGATGCCTGTACCATGACGGAGGAGGCAGGATTAGGACTCACTCTCACCTAGGGAATATTTTGCTCATAGATGCATGAGTTAAGAGTTACAGGTTACAAGCCATGAAATCTCATTACTTGAGTGGTGAATAAGTGAATCTAGGTGAAAGACCAGTTTGAACAAAGGGGACTGAGCCTTTGTTTGTCACGTTTGTGGTATTTATTAATGAACTCATAAAATAAAACTTAATTTACAGAATACTTTGGCCTAGAAATTTGAGAGATGCAAATGAACTGTGACACACCTCTGCTAGGTCTCCTTGCCAGCTGCCAACTGCAATAAAGCATGTCTTTGGCTATGCAAAGGCAAAAGCTGTGAAGGCCAAGGCAAAGCTGTACTGTGGGGGCTACAGCTGAGTAAGGGCTGACCCTGGCTGCCTTCTGCCTCACCCTGTAGAGCTGTGCAGGACAGCATGGGGGTAGGGACCAGATCTGCCCGGTGAGCAATGTGGTGATTGCCAAAAGGAAAGGAGGGAGCAAGGAAGCGGGTTTTTTTTTGCATCTCTAAATCCAAGTCTAACTCAGGACCTTGAACCTGGTTTATTATAAACATAGACGAGACCCAGCTAGTGAATGTCAATTATTGCAACATGCCCACAGACAAGCCAGTACCAAACCAGTGTTCCCTGCAGCCATTGGAGACCCACGTGGAGAGCACCACGAGTTCCACTGCATGCACAGCCTCTCGGCATCACTGCCCACCTGTCCAGGAGCCACACTACCAATGCTGACTGCCTGTCCAGGAGCCACACAAGCAGGAAGCACACAGGCAGCGCTGATGGCCTGGGCAAGAGGCACATGGGCAATGCTGACAGCCTGGGCAGGAGCCACAAAGACAGTGCTGATGGCCTAGACAAGAGCCACACAGACAAAAGCCACATGGGCAGCGCTGCCTGGCAGAGCGATGGTCTGTCTGACTAAAGGCAGTGAGCAGGGGAGGAGGTAGCAGGGAAGGGGGACATGGGGCACAGTGAATGGTCCTGCGCTCAGCTCCAGCACACAGTGCCTGAGATCCTCCCATTCCCAAACCACATCCTGGAGCCCCAGCAGCCATCTGGACACTTCCCTGCCTCAGAGATCAGACAGAAGAGTCAATACCACTCCTGAGACACCGTGCCATGGTTAAACCAGGTAATTCAATAGCACTTGGAAATTGCTTAGTCTCTTCCTTATTAGATTTCTCTCGTAGCTCTTCCTCCCTCCTCTGTAGGGTTCTTTATTGAGAATTTGCTCAAATATTTTCCTTCAGAAGATTTAATATCTCAAAGTGCAAATATCCAAACCCTGTATCATTTTGTAATTTCATACTCCATGGTCCTTTCATATGTATATCACTCATTTGCTAACTCTTTGAAGTATGCAGCTTGAGTAATGGATGTGAAAGAAAACCCATTCAGCGTTGATTTTAATTGAACAAGCTTGGAAGCTGTGAGGATCTATGCCAGACTCCAGCTTACTCTCTTTTGAAGAGTTATTACTAGACTTCTTTTGCCTGTGTTGTCTCTGCATTTTTTTCCCCATTAGCAACTTCCCGAAAGCATTAGTTACCTTATTATTTTTCCAGTTTTGTTTGTTTGGGGTGCTTATGCCTAATAAGGACTAAATCCACTTTCTTTTCCCGGTCCCATGGAATATTGCCTTCCTTGCCTATTTTTTTTTCCATCAACCTGCATTTGGGAGTACAATTTTTCAGTGGCAATTGACTCATTTTTGGTGTAGCTTCTTCGCTTCAGTGTAGTTATGGCAATGGTGAGCTTCTGTAGGCTTAAAACTGTGGCTCTAAACACTGTAAATTAAAGACTGTAAATGAAAGGTTTAGGATTTTTTCTAGCAGGTGTAAATGATGTCCCTGGTAGTTCTTTCACTCTGCCATCCCAGACAATGTATGTCAGGTGGGACATACAGAAGATGGTACATGGTACAAATGGGCTGAATTATTGGACACTTTTTTCTATGCAAGACATGGCTTAAGGAAAACACTTAAATAGGCAACTGGTAGAAGAGCAAATACTTTTCCAGTCTGTTATGGAAACAAGCTCTCCACATGGCTCTTATGGAGCAAGCATGCTAAAGGAATTGGAGCAGGCTGGTAGTGTTGATTTTGCTATTTTCTATTGAGAACTCACCCCACCAAAAAAAAACAAACCCCAAAACCAGGAATAAATTGCGTAAGAAAGAAATGTGAATAAGATAGAATTTTAAAAGACCAAAACCAACACAAGGACAGCATGAGTGTTCAGGGAACACACTACTAAAATATCAAGAGCACACTGAAATATTACCAAAAGGGAAGAGACAGGCAGTGCAGGGCATCTTCAGCTGCTGCCTTCTGCTCAGCTGGGGAGGCTGGGACTGCTGAGTCCTGGCGAAGCAGTACATGGCACCGGCACTGTCTGCCAGGCAGAGCCCAGACAGACATCCAGTCTTTCTCTCTGCTGCAATCAGAGAATCACAGAGTCACCAAGGCTGGAAAAAACCTTTGAGATCACTGAGTCCTATCAGTAACCCAGCATTGGCAAGGCCACCAGAAGCCATGTCCTAAAATGCAGCAGACGCCCGTGCAGCTGATGGTATGTGGGCTTCGACGACTGCCAACTTGGGTCATTCCTTCTGTGCCTGCCTTGGCTGGAGAGAATT
Source organism: Urocolius indicus (assembly GCA_013401255.1). NCBI lineage: Eukaryota > Metazoa > Chordata > Aves > Coliiformes > Coliidae > Urocolius > Urocolius indicus. The sequence continues at coordinate 285,849 of WBNH01007550.1, forward strand.
GCCAGGCTCTCTTAAGTCAGGCAGGGAGATCCCGTGGCCAGCAAGCAGTGCTGTAAGGTCTATCATCGAGACGAGGCTCCACAAGAAGCCCCCATTTAGTGATGAGTGATGGCAAGTCCTCCCTCAGTGATGGGCAGCTGCTGCCCTTGGATCCAGCAGGGTTAATCGCCTCCCGAGGAAGAAATTTAAAGCTGTTTTTCTCTCAAACCAGCTCATTAGAGAGCAGCATTGCCCTGCAGCACTGAATCCTCTCCTGATGCCACTGCTCTGCTTCAGCTCCTGCCTCCTGTGGTTGGCTGAGACAGGAAAGCCAACAGCATTCCTACATCCAAGAAAAGGATTTGTGGACTGAAGGTTGGGCTGGTCCCCTCAAAATCACAATTACCTGTAAGTCTGTTTACAGATGGAAAAAGGGGGCTGTCCATGGTGACCAGCAGCCCCTTCTTTTTCATTAGAGTTGCACCACAGCACGCATCAGCACTGCTCTCCAGCTGCAGACCAGCTGGTACAAAACCAGTGCCAACAGAAGGAAACAGCCTTTGGCAGGTGACAGGTTATTTGGGGGTAGGCAAATTGTGACCAGGCTTACTCTCTATTTTTTATTTACAGCCCTGAACTAAATCTCTTTCTTCCCATTTCAAGTCCAGGGTCTCCATTTGCCGCATCTCCTGCCTCTCCTATATCTGTGCACACTTAACTCATCAGCCGCACGTGAGGAAGTTGTCACGATTCAGCCAAACGCTGCCCTGTGCCCTGTCCTGCTGTAGCAGCTCAGAGGGCAGGCTGGGGGGAGTGATATGGCTCCTAGGATGCACAGCTAACTCCTCTCAGGTGTACCTTGAGGTCTTTCCCAGACAAAAACATGCTCATGCAGGTGCTAAATCACTACCAGGCATCTAGCATTAATTTGTGTCAGGCTTCCAGATTACCTTTACTGATTAATAAGTACAGAAAGACATAAACTACACTTTTGAAAGCCAGGTATCAACTGATAGAAATCTCCATACAACCATGCAGGAGATTTCAAAAAGAACCCTAAGTATATCAATGTGTTACTTTACTCTTTGAAAAGTGAATCAGTTAAAAATCAAGAAAACAGACAATGCAATGACTGTAATAATGAATTTAAGCTGAACTGTTTTTTTTTTAATAGATTAAAAAGATGTAGAAAAGAATGCACTTCAGCCTGGTTTGGCTTCAGTGGATGAGCGGAGTCTGTCTGAGGACAAGGTTCGGGGCCCAACTCACTGGCAGCGGTGGCTGTGAGGATGGGCAGAGCAGGGCTGCCCAAGGCCTCTGAGGAGCAAGGGGTCAATCTGTGATGTGTTCACCACTCGCCAATGTACCTGGGATGGCAATTAATCACAATTCACTGTAAATAGAAGTAATGATGGGGAAGGAGTCTCTACAAAACCTATTTGCCTGGCTCAAGTTTACGCATGGCTCACCTTGTGCCTCCCCCGCGAGCGAGGGTGAGAACTGGGTACCACACGACTCTGGAAAGCGCTGGTGCTTGCTGCAGCCTTTCCTGGCAGCTGGGGAGGCTTCCTGTCCGCTGCAGTCTGGTTAAAAGTAATACCTGGGAACTAGTAAGAATGGTGTCTGTCATTTTTTTGTACAATGCAACAGCTCCCCCATCTTACAGACTCGCGAACTTAACTGGAAAACCATTCCTGGGAAAGGAGCTGCAGAGTAATGCCTCATGCTTCACCACCTCTGTGGGAATTGGTGTCCAGTGTCCCTGTTCCCCAGGTGCTCTGAGGAAGAGGGGATTCACTCCACGCAGCATGGCACTTTACATTTCACTGATTAAGCCTATGAATTCTCCTCTCATAAGGATGAGTAAACACTGCAGTTTCCAAATACTTTCTGATGAGGTACAACAGTCTGTCTTAGAGAGTAACATTTACCGCCTCTTGCCTTAGTTTTAGTAAGGATGCTCCAGCTTGCAGGCACCAGCTGTTGCTCTCACTGCCAGGCTGCACTGCTGCTGCTCTCCTTTAGGGTGTACACGCAGCACGCTGTACCAGCACTCAGAGGTGCTTGATGCAGCATGAGGGATGCCTGAACAGCCACTCCTTCTGCACAGGCACAGCCAAGAGGCACTTCTCCATTCCTGTCCCACAGACCGTGTCCAGTTTTGCTGGCCCGGCAGTTTGTCAGTGACTCCTGAGGACACTATTTCAGCAGCAGCTCACTGGGTGGATTCCAGTTTGTGATGTGGGGCAGAGGAAGAGGAGATCTGAAGCAATGAGGGGCAAGCAGCCTCCTGTGACCACTGTGGAGGGCATTATCAGTGGGTATGGAAGGTGTGGGGAACCAGCTTAGTGAACACAGCCCCCCATAACCAGCTAGCTGTGGTGTGTGTGCACTGTGCCCAAGCCTGAGCTCCCTCCTTTGTGAGGTGATTAAGGGTTAGCAAGAGGGCACAGAAGCAGCTGTATGTATTATTCATACAAAGCACTCACCTCAAGAAGCTCTCTCTACTTCAGTCAGGGGGAAAAAAAGAAAAAGAAATGATGCAATCATTTTAAGATGATATCTATGAGGGGAAAAAGATTTTAGGTTAAGGAGTTATTGGCTCTTTCAGAAAAAGGGCATTAATAGTGTGCTTGGAGCTCAGAGTAAGACAATTACAGTAAAGTCTTTTTAGGAAGGGTAATGGGTGAATTACGTGGTGGCTGAGCCCTGCGGGTAGTGAGGGGTCCGCAAGGCAGGATGAGTCCTGACCAGAGCTACATGGGTACTCAGCTGAGCAATACTGAGCATCTCCAGCCCTGGGGGCCATTGAAGACTGCTCTCATTTGAAAGTTGCTGGGGTTTCACTCTACTTCCAACCAGCCATGGAACTATGCCTGGTGGTGAGTGTCCAGTTCCACCAGCACAAAGAACCTCCAGGACATGGGCAGCTGGGCAGAGACAGACTGCCTAGAAGCTGCTGAGCAGCTGAGCTCAAGGCAAGTCCCTGTATGGGGACAAGTACCTCACACGGTCCTCCAGATCCAGGGTCCATGCTTGTCAATGATGCTGTGCTCCCAGGATGGGACACACATGCTCTCCTGCAGCTGCAGTGACTTTCTTTCTGTAAGTAGATGACAGCCAAGAGCATCAGGGCTGCCCTGCTTTCAAAAGAAGATACCAGCACCTGCACTGCTGCTGCTGGGACAGCACCTACAAGACCACGTGATGATTAGGCTGAGAAAGCAGGAGGTAACTGGAAGAGACACGTTGCAATGTCAGAGCCATCACTGCAGACACATCCAGTGACTCGATTGCCCATCTCAGCCATCCAGGAGTGAACCTCTCCAGCACATCCACAGTTCCCCATATGCAGGAAGGAGCAGTTTTCAACTGGGTATGTCAGTGATGCAGCGGTACCATTTCAGTCCGATGCCCAGCACGGATTTCAGGTTGGCAAAGAAGCTACAGCAGCCCTTGCTCAGACCACTGAGACCAGAGATAGCAGGACCCCGTGACAGCTGTTTGCAAGGATGCAGTTTCTGGTCTGTGCTGTAACAGTTCCAGTTCAGAGTGGTCCTAAACCCTTCTGCTGTGTTTGTGCAGGATGATGGCAAAACAGTGTACCCTCCAGTATACATGAGGCTCTGAGTGCAAGCTCCCACTAGGCTTTTCACGCCCCTTTTGCCAGGGAAGCATACCCAGACACTTGCTTCCTTTCCAGCAGGTACTGCCATCACACCAGCAATTCTGCTCCTGGGGCAGCAGAGAACTGACAAGGCAGCAAATGGTTGAACACAAAGACCAAGAAAACTGTCAAATCCGGTAGGTATCAGCCAAGGTAACAGGCGTTTTGCCATGGAGAATCTTCTTGTCCCTCTGCTCTCTCCAGAGCACAGCATGCTGTGAAAGCTGATCAGGGCCAAGCACGAGGCTGTCTCCGGCTCCAAAGGACATCTGCGCTGGAGCTGAACGTTAGGGAGAGTGACCACAGAGCCAACCCCAGCAAAATCAGCTCACTGACATGAGCTTTCCCTCAAGAGAGCAGAAGATTCAGACACACTCCCTCCTGCCAGCACTTTTGCCTCACTTGCCCCTACAACAACTCAAATAATTTCTATGAAACAGCTGGGACTTTGAGACATTAACTTAGGAGACATGGCCTGGCTGCCAGGCCTGGGCAGCTCTGGCCACTGTTGAAAGTGCAGAGAATGGCTGCTGACCTGGGCAGTGTGTTTCTCCCCAGACCAAGGTCACATGCTGCTGTAGAGACCACAAAAACAAAGTCCCTCTCCACTTCAGAATTTGCAAGGACAGAAATTTTCTCATGTTGCACGGACAGACTTCAGCCTGGGACCACTGATGCTTTCCCATTCCTTACCCATACCAATGCCAGACACTGCATCCCAAGGCACAAACTTATTTTGCACAGCGTCACCGGTGAGGCATGAGGACTGTCACTGCATCTTTCCTTTTCTGGGACGGTGCATCCCCAGCAAAATGCCAATGTATCCCAGCAGTGTTGCTTACACCACCTCTGAGTGCACAGAGCAGTCGAAGAGTTCTCCTCTGCACCCTGCAGCAGCGACTGCCCTGTGTGCTGGTCTGGCTGCAGTCAATATCCTGAGCTCTTCCATTGGAGAAGCCAAGCAGACCTGGGCAGCCCCAGGAGAGCAGGCAGGTGCTCGCCATCCCAGCAGAAAGGTGTCCAAGGTGTCCAGAGGCCACTGCCCAGGTCCAGGGTCACTGGCAGCTGACAGGGGTCATCAGCTCCTCCTCAAGGCTGCACAGGCAGTGCTCCTCTTGCTGCTCTGCTTCAGATCCTGCAACGTCCTGACATTCTCTCACAAAAGAGCATTAGAGAAAGGTGTTGGGATTTTGCAACGTAAAATGCGCTCTCCTCAGCATTAGAGATGTCCAGAGACAGTGACTGATAACTAAATCCCTAAAAGCCCTATTTACCCCAAAGGTAACCCATCCTTTTCCTGCCCAGGTCATCACCTCCTACGAGGCAGGTGTAACAGCCTGTATCCTCACACCAGCAGGGAAGGGTGCGGGCAAGGGCAGGCTGGCTGCTTTCCGAGGGTGCGCAGAGCCATGTCCCGGGGCAGGTCGGAGCCCGGCCGCGCCGCCGTCCCTGACCCCCGCCCGTCCGCTCCCGGAGCCGCCGCATAATTCTCCGAGTGCGTCCGCCGGCGGAACCGTCGGGTCAAAGCCCCCGCGCCCCGCTCAGGACCGCAGCGTCCCCCCGCCCGTGCCCGCCCCAGCGCCGCTGCCCGCAAGCTGCCGGCGGCGGGGCGGGCGGAGGCGTGTCCGCGTCGGTGCCCGTGCCCGCTCCCTGCCCGGCGGAGCGCAGCCCCGTNTAGACTCAAATTCCATGTGTGCCTTTTTATTGTCAAGGGCATTGCTAGAAAAGCTTGTTGTTAATAATCATTTCTTTTGCTGTATATTTCATCTATCTAGACTAGTTCAGACACTAACAGAACAGGCGTTTTGGAAGCCAGGCTACCAGATATTGTAGAGAACGTGTTACAATGTTCCAACTGACATTTTTAGCATCTGTCCTCAACTCCAATGTGCGTGAAATGGAGCACAGAGTAAGATCATTTGGGTTGCAAAGCCACGCATTTAAAACCTATAAAATTCCAACTGCAACCATAATCTTTATACACTCTTTTTCAGACGTGTGCTCTTCCGATCTGCCCCGGCCGCGGGCCGCCGCGAAGCCGCTCTAGGATGCGGCTGGTGAGCGCCGGCACAGGGCGGAGAGGCGGCCAGCCTGCCCGCCGCCACAGCCCGCAGCCCGCCGGAGCCCGACCGCGGCCGCACCTGCAGGGGAAGCGCTCCGGACGCCGTCCTTCCCCGGGAGGCGCCAGGTAATCGCGGAGGGCTGCCGTGCCCGGCTCCATCTGCATTGCAGCCCGCGGTACTTACTCGCGGGGGACGGGGCGCGGG